>CP139509.1:411258816-411313816 GCA_021014915.2 Artemisia tridentata subsp. tridentata
AGTATTCGAATCACTTGATGCTTCGAGGGTTCATTTGATTTTGGTAATTAGATGTGAAAACCTTTTCAATTATATTATGGAAACGTTTTGGGAAAAATTATGTTTTAAAGATGACGTTTATGAAATATGCGATACCACTTTTATTTAGAATTTGACTAAGCTTTTGTGAAAACTACTTTTCAAGACTACTTTTGTGAAAATCGTTATTAAAGGTCATTTTTATAAAATCAATTGATAAAGATTACTTTAAATGAACCATTTGATTATGAACCTTCGATGATGAACCCTTTGCCATGAACCTTTGATATTTGGACTTTGACCCTAATTCGATGACTTAGACTATTTGAACCTTTGCTATGATTTGGACCTTTGACCTTTGACCTTTCAGTTTGATACCCGAGCCAAGTTCGTTTCCTAGCCATGAAGGTAACGTGGCTGTGTCATTGATGCACCAATGGCATAACTTTAGTGTGGTTGAGTGATGTTCCACACCGTCCCCTATATTGTTCGTAACGTGCACATTATATTTATTATTGGCCTATATTATTGTTCGGGGGCGTATGGATGCATCCTAGGTTCGTGTCCGTGTTCGTGGACTTAACATGATATTATATTATATTGTTCGGTGATTGATGTTGTGTGCAATACACGTCCTTCACATCTGAGAGGACTCCCCTCTCTGGCTACTATATGTGGTTTGTTCGGGCTCGTGGAGGATTACTGATCCTTTTATTTCCTTTTCTTTTCATTTCATTCTTATTTATATTCTTTGCCTATGACTTATATATACCAATGCACTAAACCATACATGTTCGTCTCATTTGCTTTCGTTTCCGTTTATTATATATCTGTTCACTGGGCTTTTTAAGCTCAGCCGCGTTTCTTTTCCCGCAACAGGTTTTTAGTCGGAAGCTGGGTATGAGTGAAGAGACTTTTGGACTTAGAAGACATTGATAGTCATTCTGAAGTAGAAGTTATTAGAAGGATTTGCATTTGTAGATTTAGTATTTAGCTTTTGTTCCTTTGTAGCCTTGTGTATTCAGTATTTCATTTGTAACCTTTGAGAATCCTTGTATTACTATTGAATGTATGCTGTGTTTTGATCTGATATGAAACCATTAATGTGATACTTCTACCCTTGCCGGGTTGGGGTGTTACAGTACTACTTTTACTTAACGTGTTACAATGTACAAAGACTAATAATACAACTAAAATATCTACAAATAAAATATCTAACAACTTGACGTTCAATCTGGCAGGACCTTCTTTAACTAGCAGTACCTTCTCACCCAGAAGGTACTGTTAGCTAATCTTTAACTTCTTCATAATGAACTAGCAGACCTAATACTTCATCTGGCAGGCTCTTTGACTTGAGCATTTTATTCCCAACAATCCTCCCCTAAACTTGTTATTCCCTTTAAAATAAATAAGTTTCTTATGAATAAAATCCATACCTTGAGGATCTGAGGGAACTCTTCCAAAAACTTCACTCTCTATTCTTCCTTTTACTTTCACATTGTTCAAAAATGCTTATCAACAAACTTTGAACAACTTCTGACTTTTCTTAATCTTTATCACACCTTAACCTCTTGGAAATCATGGTTGAAAGAACTTCATAGCTCAGTGGATACTCTTTTTCAGCTAACATAAAGAGCCCAATCCCACTTTGTGTAAAAAGATGATGCACACTGCTAAGACTTAGGAATTCCCATGTGGTGGTAGGATCATGGTATGGAAACTTCCAATGAAGATCCTTTGGATCAGGATCATACATCCTATTGAACTCTACCCAAAGTTCTTGTTCCTTAACATCAGTGTTATCCTTAGAGTTTAGCCTGATTTGAACTAAATTCCACAATTCTTCTAAATCAGCTCTATCACCCAGAAGGTACTGTTAGCTAATCTTCAACTTCTTCATAATGAACTAGCAGACCTAATACTACATCTGGCAGGCTCTTTGACTTGAGCATTTTATTCCCAACAAAACTCTAGCTTATTTACCTTTACTTGATGTCTTTCTAATTCCTGATAAGCTGCATCTTTTTCTTTTTCAGCCTTTTCTAACCTTTTATTAAGTCCCTTAATTTCATGCTCTTTAACAAAAAGCTTACCCTCAAGAACATTTACTTTCTCTACATATTTTGACTCATTTTGTTTGAAAAATTCAAGTCTTTCCTCAACTAATTTTAGACCTACTTTATAGCCTAAATTGTCTAACTTTAACATTTTTACCTCATCAAACAACTTTTCATTCCTAGCCTTAAGTTCCTCAATAGTATCTAAACAAGATTTAAATGAACAAGCAGACTCATTAGATACCTCAGAATCAGAACTTGATGAAGAAGAGTAGGCAATAAGTGCAAAGTTTGGTCCTTCAGGTGCTTGGTTACTCCAGTCATATCCTCCTAAACCATCACATTGAGACACCAAAGCTGTAGAAGTTGTTGTTTCCCCAACTTTCCTAGAGCTCTTTCTTGTCTTGTAATCTTGACTCCTTGATGCTCTGCATTCTCTTGCAAAGTGACCTTTTCTATAATAGTTGTAGCATTCAATCTTGGATTTGTCAAAGCCCAACTTATCCTGCCCATTGATCTTGAGGTTTATTCTAGTCTTCTTTAAAAATCTTTTTGCCCTCATGGTCAACATTTCCATCTGCCACTTCAAGTCCATCTCTTCAAGATCATATGGATGGATCTGTTCCAAATCTTCATGCATAATCTGAGGACTAGTAGATTGACCAGCCAAGAAAGCATAGATAACAGCATCACTCAAGTTATCAAGGGTTGTTGACCTAGCAACATTAACTTATGTGCTAGTAGTACTAACTCCATGAGCAGTATTAACTGCTTCATTACTACTGCTAGAACTGTTATTAGAAGAGGATACAAAAGCTAGGTTTTGTGTGCTTGAGGATGAGCTAGATGACCCTTTAACTTCAGGTTCATAGATTTAAGATTGTTGTACAGATCATCTAAGCTCATGGTATCAAGATCAGGCTTGTTTCTCCATACCACAGTGTGTGTATTCCACTCTGGTGACAAGCTTCTCAGAAACTTTTGATTGACATCTTCTTGAGGAATTGAGACTTCCACAAGTGCTAGTTGACTGATGAGTTTCTGAAGTTTGTCAAAAGTCTGATCAAGATTTTTAGAACTTGGAGCAGTAAAATTCTCATATTGTTGCTTCAAGAGGTTCTTCTCGGTCTTCTTGGTAGCAGCATTCCCTCCAAATCTTTTCTCACTTGCTTGTAGCAACAATTTAGCATTCTTGATGTGATTGAAGGTTAACTGATGGTCATTAGGAATCCCCATCATAAGAGTGCTTCTAGCCTTTACTTCCATCCTTGTCTTTGCCTTGTCTTCAGCAGTCTTGATAGGCAAAGTAATGATAACACCATCAGCAGAAGTTTCAGTTTTAGGTAGTTGATTGCCATTCTCTATGACCTCCCACATAGAGTAATCAACCATCTGAATGTACTGCTCTATTCTCATTCTTCATAGCTCATACTCTCCAGACTTGAGCATGGGCACCTTTGCTGCAGTAATCATGTGAGTCGATTCTGAGTCCATGTCTTCCTTCTTTAGTGAGATGAGTTTTAAACAGGTTCTTCTTGATTCATAGTCTCTAGATCACAAGCTTTGATACCATTTGTTGATCCCAGCTGAACACTTGATCGAGTTCCTTTAGCTTGTAAAAGTTAAGTAATATTGAACAAATCCAATACAATATATGTAGAAACTGTCCTTGATTGTATTAAAGTTTATGCGGAAACTAAACTTTAATCTCAAGAAGAACTAAACAAACAATATCAAACAAATCACTTCAATATTATTAATAATACAAATACTCTAAAGTATTAAGGTTTACAACCTTGAAGTTTTCTAAAGAATCACGTATATATCTCTATGCCCCAGATCCTCCTTTTATAGACTAAGGAGTCCTAGTCGCCTTACAATTGCTTGCTATACAAGATAAATCTTAAAAGAATCTTTTCTATATTTATCTAACCGACTATACATGTTTATCTCATAAGCAGTACTAACTATACACTCTAGCAGTCTTAACTCTAACTATAGCAGCATAAACTCTTCAGCAGTAGTAAGTTTGTACTAGCAATACTAACTTCTCTTCTAGCAGCATTAAAACACTTAGAGTATTTTTCTTCAAGTTCATCAGCAGTTGAAACTCTATAAGCAGTTGTATCTTTGAACTAGCAGTTGTAACTTGTTGTCTAGCAGTAGTAACCACTTGTGTATTTTCTTGAACATCTTCAGCAACACTAGCAGTAGTAAAATACACAAGCAGCTGTAACCTTTAGTACTAGCAGCAACAATGACTTTGAGCAACTTCCATCAGCAGTCTTAACTAAACAAGTAGCAGCAGCTCTAAAACCCAACAACTACATTCTATGCTTTCCTAACCAGTCAAGCCAATGGGTCCCTGCTATCCCATGAAGATCTTGAACAGATAGATGAAGATGATCTGGAAGAGATGGACTTGAAAAGGCAGGTAGCACTGCTAAGCATGAGAGCAAATAAATTCTGGCAGAAAACTGGGAAGAAGGTCACAGTCAGTGGTAATGATACAACTAGGTTTGATAAATAAAAGGTGGAGTGTTTCAACTGCCATAAGTTGAGACACTTTGCTAGAGAATGTAGAAGACCAAGGCAGTAGGACAACAGAAGCAAGGGGTATGGGAATAAGCAGGAAAATAGGAAGGTTGTGGAAGTAGAAGAGCCTTCTTCAAAGGCAATGGTTGCCATAGATGGTCTTGGCTATGATTGGAGTTTCATGGCTGATGAGGAAGAAGCACCAAAAGAGATGGCACTGACGGCATTTTTTGACTCTGAGGTATGTTCAGTAAAAAGTTGTTCAAAATCTTGTTCTGCTTTAAAAGATTATGAAACACTTAAAAAGCATTATGATGACCAAAGAGTAGAGCTAAACCAAACTAATTATAATTTAGCAAATCATAAAAGAGGTTTAGCTGTATTAGAAGAACAAATAGTGTTTTATAAGAAAAATGAGTCTGTCTTTTCTGAAGACATTGTTGTGCTTAAAAGAGACATTTTTCATAAAGATGCTAAGATAAGTGTACTTAGAGTTTAGTTGGAAAAGATTAAGAAAGCAAAAGAGAACATACAGCTAAGTGTAGACACACTAGAATATGCATCTAAAGGAGTTAATAAGATCATTGAGTGTCAACTTGTTAATAAAGCTAAGTCAGGGTTACGTTACAAAACATGTCCACCTCCACATAGAGGAGTACCCTCACCCCCAGGTATTGACTTGGAACACACTGGTTTAGATGAATTTCAAGAGCCTAAATTTAAATATGGATCTAAGGCTAAGGAAAGTGTTAGTGTAAATAAACCAGTAGAGGTTAATGAATCTTTTGAGAGTGCTAGTGACACCTCACTTGTTGAGGAAAAGGTGTCAGTAGATAAGATGAATTCAGATGCACCAATTATTGAAGATTGGAAATCTGATAATGAGGATCAGGTTGAGTCTGAACCTGAGGTAGAAAAGCAAAAAGAAACTGTTGTTCCTAAGGTTGTTAAGGTAGAAAATGCTACACCTAGAAAATAAGTAAAACAAGCTAGGCCAACAGTTAAATATGCTGAGTTATATAGGTCAACAAGTAGATCTCAATGCCCTAGGGGAAACTAGAGAAACTAGAACAATCTTAAGTCCTAACAACTAGGCAATGAGTTTGTTATATACAATAAGGCTTGCTATGTTTGTGGTAGCTTTGATCACTTACAGGCTTTTTGCAACAACCATCAAGGGAAAATGATGGTTAATGGGAATACAAGGGTGAATGGGAATACTAATACTAGGGTGAACATACACTGTTTTTCAAGAAATACTCACCCTAAAGTTAACAGTAATATGACTCCCAGAGCAGTTTTGACGAAGTCTGGCATCAAACCTTTTAGCACTGCTAGACCAATTCAGACAGTTTACCCCAAACAAACAGTTTCAAGTGCTAGACCAATAACATGTTTTACAAAAACAGCACAACAAACTGTCAACAGGCCTCTTTATAAGAAAGAAGTGTTTCATAACAAAATTTGGAATCAAAAAATTAAAACTGCTAGGCCAGTAGTTTGTACTGCTAGACTAGCAGTTAGTACTGCTAGACTAGCAGTTAGTACTGCTAGGCCAAGAAACACTGCTAGGGAAAATGGGGGAAATGTTGTTAAGGCCTCAGCATGTTGGGTATGGAGTCCTATCAAATCCAATGGTGCATCAATAACAATGAAGAAATATGATTACATTGTTGCATGAGGCAGATCCAAGTCAGTAATGGCTTGGGTCCCCAAAGGAAACTAATTTCCTTTATTATATATGCAGGGACATCCACAACATGATGATGAAGAAGATCAAGCATATGCTAATAGTGGATTCTCTAGGCACATGACAGGGAACATGTCCTACCTCTCAGATTTTACACCTATGGATGGAGGATATGTTACCTTTGGAGGAGGAATTGGTGGCAGAATTACTGGTAAAGGTACTCTTAGAACTGGTAAACTTGATTTTGAAGATGTGTATTTTGTGCAGGAACTCAAGTATAATCTCTTTAGTGTCTCACAAATGCGTGACAAAAAGAACAAAGTTCTTTTTATAGACACTGAATGTCTTGTCCTATCTCCTGACTCTAAGTTACCTGATGAAAGTCAAGTACTACTTAAAGTTCCTAGAAATGGCAATATGTACAGTGTTGACATGAAGAAAATTGTTCCTATGGAGACTCTAACTTGTCTTATAGCAAAAGCCACATTGGATGAGTCAATGCTATGGCATAGGAGACTTGGTCATGCTAATTTTAAAACCATAAATAAGATTGTTAAAGATGGTTTGGTAAGAGGCTTGCCTCAAAAACATTTTAAAAATGACCAAACTTGTGTTGCTTGTCTCAAAGGCAAACAACACAAAGCTTCTTGTAAGCCCAAGACCCAGAACTCTATTACTCAACCATTATTCATGCTTCATATGGACTTGTTTAGTCCTACTTCTGTGAGTAGTATACAGCATAAGAAATACTGTCTTGTGGTAACTGATGATTATAGTAGGTTCACATGGGTTTTCTTTCTAGGATCTAAGGATGAAACAAATAGCATTCTTAAGACTTTTATAACAGAAATAGAAAACCTAGTTGATAAGAAAGTGAAAATCATCAGGTGTGACAATGGGACAAAATTTAAAAATAGAGTTATGGATGAATTTTGTAGAGAAAAAGGTATTAAGAGATAGTTTAGTGTAGCTAGAACTCCTCAGCAGAATGGAGTTGTTGAAAGGAAGAATAGGACACTAATAGAGGCTGCTAGGACCATGTTGGCTGATTCTAAATTGCCCATTACTTTTTGGGCTGAGGTAGTTAATACTGTTTGTTATGTGCTGAACAGGGTTTAGTGGTCAAATCTCACAACAAGACACCATATGAACTCTTTAGAGGTAGAACACCTAATTTAGGTTTTCTAAGACCATTTGGATGTCATGTCACTATCCTCAATACCTTAGATTATTTGGGAAAATTTGATGGAAAGTCAGATGAGGGTTTCTTTGTTGGGTACTCTTTAATCAGCAAAGCATTTAGGGTATACAACATAAGAACCAGGAAAGTAGAAGAAAACCTGCATGTTGAGTTTTTAGAGAATAAGTCTAATGTTGCAGGTGAAGGTCCAAAATGGCTGTTTGATCTTGATGCTCTATCACAATCTATGAACTATGTACCAGTTGTTGCAAGAACAAATTCTAATGATTTTGCAGGTTCAGAAGATAGTGTTGATACAGGTGAACCAAGCATGGAGAAAGAAACTAATCAAGATCACATTCTGATGCCAATTTAGAATAATGTTTCTTTACTTGATTCCTCTTCAAAGGATGATGAACCTTCTAATGATGCAAACAAGAAGGGCTCTGAAGATGGAAACAAAGAAAGTGGTTATGAAGAACAAGAGAATCTTGAAGACAGTACAAATGGTGTTTGTACTGTTGAGCCAAATGTTAGTACTTCTGGGCTAAATGATAATACTGCTAGCCCACCAGTTACTAATGCTGATGATTTCTCTGAGGATGAAGTGGATCTTAACAATATGCCACCCACTTATCCAGTTCCTACAACTCCACACACAAGAGTTCACAAGAATCACTCCCTTGAGAATGTGATTGGAGATGTATAGTCTGGTGTTAAGACAAGAAGATAGACAATGAATTCAGATCAACAAGGTTTTTTCAGTGCAGTTTATGAAGAGAAAAAGCATGAAGATGCAAATACACATCTGTTTGTATGTTTTCTTTCACAAGAAGAACCCAAGAATATCCTTAAGGTCCTACAGGATTCAAGCTGGGTGGAAGCTATGCAAGAAGAGCTTCTACAGTTCAAGATTCAAAAAGTTTGGGTGCTTGTAGATTTGCCTAAGGGTGTGAGGGTTATTGGTACAAAGTGGATTTTTAGAAATAAGAAAGATGAAAGAGGGATAATGATCAGGAATAAAGCAAGACTTGTAGCTCAGGGTTACACTCAAGAGGAAGAAATTGATTATGAAGAGGTTTTTGCACCTGTAGCTAGGATTGAAGCTATAAGATTGTTCTTAGCTTATGCTTCATTCATGGGGTTTATGGTATATCAGATGGATGTCAAAAGTGTCTTTCTTTATGGTACTATAGAAGAAGAGGTTTATGTTTCTCAACCTCCAGGTTTTGAAGATCCTGAACATCCAGACAAGGTATACAAGGTGGTAAAAGCTCTTTATGGCTTGCATCAAGCTCCTAGAGCCAGGTATGGAACTTTAGCTACTTATTTATTGGAAAATGGGTTTCATAGAGGGAAGATAGATCAGACCTTATTTATCAAAAAGTAGAAGGGAGATATTTTGCTTGTACAGGTCTATATGGATGACATCATTTTTGGATCTACAAAGAAGGAGATGTGCATTGAGTTTGAGAAGCATATGCATGATAAGTTTCAAATGAGTTCAATGGGTGAGCTTACTTTCTTTTTGGAGCTGCAAGTTAAGCAAAAGGTAGAAGGAATATTTATCAGCCAAGATAAATATGTCACTGAAATATTAAGAAAGTTTCAGTTTACAGATGCCAAAGTAGCAAGTACTCCTATTGATACAGAGAAACCTTTGCCCAAAGATTAAGATGGTGAAAATGTTGATATCCACACCTACAGGTCCATGATTGGGTCCTTGATGTACCCCACTTCATCAAGACCAAATATTATGTTTGCTGTGTGTGAATGTGCAAGGTTTAAAGTTACACCCAAAGCCTCACATTTAGTTGCTGTGAAGAGAATCTTTAGGTACCTCAAGGGTCAACCTAAATTGGGTCTATGGTATCCTAGAGAATCTCCTTTTGATCTGGTGGCATACTCAGACAGTGACTATGCTTGTGCTAGTTTGGATAGGAAATCAACAACAGGTGGTTTTCAATTCCTAGGTTACAGGCTGATATCATGGCAATGCAAGAAGTAGACTATTGTGGCCACTTCTACAACTGAAGCTGAATATGTGGCTACTGCTAGTTGCTATGGTCAAGTTCTATGGATTCAGAATCAGATGCTTGACTATGGGTATAACTTTCTGAATTCCATGATTTTCATTGATAATAGCAGTACAATTTGAATTATTAAAAATCCAGTTCAACACTCTAAAACAAAACACATAGAGATTAGACATCATTTTATAAGAGACTACAATGAGAAAAAGCTAGTTCAGGTTGTCAAAATTCACACTGGTAACAATTTTGCAGATCTACTTACTAAAGCTTTTTATGTTGGAAAGTTTCAATACTTAGTTGCAAGTATTGCAATGCTTAATCCTTAAAGTTTTTAATCTTGGTGTTTTATAAATGAAAAGGATCTGTACTCCTAGTTGTGTCAATTAGTACTGCTATGTATAATTTGTACTGCTAGTGCAAATTAAGTCTGTTATGATTGAACTGTTAGTCATAATTTATACTGCTATAAAGAAAATGCTTTGCATTGTGTTTTCTTGGTTTTGGAATAACATTTGCAGGTTATGAAGCCAAGAGTATGGTCAGCTTGTAGTGGTGATCAGTATGTACTGACTGGTCAGTATGTACTGATGGTTACTACTACTTATATGAAAGCAATATGATTGGAGTTTGCAATGTGTGAGAAGCAACAGTGGTGGAATGTTTGCTGGCATGATTGATTGATGATGGACAGAATTTGGGGATCACTTGACAAAGGTTTTACACCTGAGTTGGGAGATTCTTTAAAATCTCTTTCTTGAAATCTAATTATGATATTTTTGAACATGAATTGATGGCATAGTTAGTCAGATAGTAACTGATCTAACTCACTCTTTACCATTTTATACTTTTATTAGTATAATGAGTTAGTCCAAGGACATCTGGTAAAGAGAACAGTGAGAAAAAGTGAATCTAACACATTTGTGTTAGAGGCAACACCTGCCAAGAGCTAGAAACCCTATCAAGAAAGCTCTTTGAATGAGTTTATCTGATCATAGGCAGTTTTTAAAACTGGAATTATTGGTTCTCACACAACCAGAGGTTAAATTCAACCGAAATTTGATTAAGTGTCTTCCTTTACACTTGATCCATTCAAAAGTTTGTGGGCAGTATGGTTTTTAAAAGAAAATTGAGTTTATACTGCTGAGTAAAAGTTTTTCCAAAACGTAGTACTGCTAGGCAAAAGTTGGTACTGCTATGCAAAAATTTGTACTGCTGGATAGCTGTTTGTACTATTGAGTCATAACTGCTTTTTGAATATAGCCGTTGAGAAAATTCTGGTCAATTACCTTACTTAAGGGTTTCCTAAATTGGATAATTTTTACTTTTTATCTACTTTATTCACTTTCTTCAATCTAAAGAAACCTTTTTATTGAAGTCGGTCCAATCAAAACCCTATGTATTCTTTATAACATCTCAATTTGCTTTACTCAACATACTTTATTACACAATCAATCATATCCCAACAGTCAAATCAAACTTTTGCTGAACATAATGGTGAATTTGGCTTTTGTCGATAAACACAACATGGTGGCTTTCTTGGAGAAAACAGAGGAAGGTAAAGACTTCCATCAGATAGTAGATTTTCTAAACTCTACCCATATAAGGTATGCTTTAACTATCAACCCTACTATCTATGTCTCTCAAATCAAACAGTTTTGGCAGACTGTTACTGTCAATACTATTAAGAATGGAGACAAAGAGTTAGTTGCAACAGTTGATGGCAAGACCATCACTATTACTGAACCATCTGTTAGGAGGCATCTCCATCTAGCAGATGAAAATGGTATTAGTGATTTGCCTAACACTAAAATTTTTCACAACCTTTCCAGAATGGGGTATGACACATCTTCTCAAACATTGACTTTTCAAAAAGGATGTTTTGCCCCACAATGGAGGTTTTTCATACATACCATTCTTCACTATATGAGTCCAAAGAAAAATTCATGGGAGCAATTCAGTAGCAATATTGCAACTGCTCTCATTTGCTTATCAACAAACAGGACTTATAATTTTTCAAAACTGATTTTTGATGGTATGGTAAAAAATGTGGATAGCAAATCCAAGTTTTTAATGTATCTGAGGTTTATCCAAATGATTTTAAATATAAGGAAAAGCTTGCTTCTACCTCATAAAACTGTTTATCCGATTCCAACCCTTACTCAAAAATTATTTAGTAACATGAGGATGGCCTCAAAGGGTTATAAAGGGGTAGAAGTTCATCTTTTTGATACTATGTTATAGGTACAGGGTGAATGATCAACTACCCCAGTTGAATCCTAACACACACCCACAAGTTCATCTCCATCAGCCTCACAACCAATCTCATCACCATCAAGGAGTACATCAAGAGAGGTCTCTAGTGTACCTCAGCACAGAGTTCGTACTTCATCCCTAGTAGCAGATGAGGCTGTCTATGACAGAATAGGAAGGGCTGCTCCTACTGTCTTAGGCTTAGATGCTGGGCAGGACAGGGGTAACATACATAAGAACCAACCTATGACAACACCTAATGTATCTAGTCCTTATGGACTTGATGCAGGTGGTGGAATCCCAAGCCAAATAGAAACTATGGGTGGCTCAGATACTCATCCTTTGGTTGAGCATGAGTTTTGCCCCATGATGTACCTCTCCCAGAAGGTAACACATCTGGCAGTGCTGAGGGCAGTATGAAAATTAAGGAATCGATGAAACTTTGTACCATGTTGACTGACAAGGTGACTGGCTTGGAGGATGTGTGGAAAACTAGAAGGGGGGGGGGGGTTGAATAGTTTTACATCTTTTTAATTTATTATAAAACCTTTGTTTACTTTTAAAAACTTAGATTCAAGTTTTTTATGAAAAATAAAACTTAAATCTTATTATTAGTTATATATGTATTCTTTTAAATTGATTGTAAAAGTTTTGGTTTCTTGAATGGATTTTCAAATTGATCTTTATGTGAAGTTTACCTCTAATTAATACTAGCAATTATATAAGCCTATGTGTATGAAAGTAATGACGATGCAAGTAAAGAAATAAATAAGGTATGGAAAGATCTAACCGAGACACGAGAGATTTATAGTGGTTCGGCTACAAGGACACCTTCCTTGCCCTACTCCACTCCCCGAGCACACCTTGCTCGAGAGTTTTCTTCACAACTTCAATAAGCTCCCTTATGGCGGAGAAAACCTTACACAACTTTGGCTTACACGGGTTTAACGACACAAAGCTAAATGTCGAGTTCTAATCGTAGCTAGAACCAATCTCACAACTTCACAACACAACTTGTACACAACTTATTCACGACTTCAACACAACGGCTTCACGACTTCTACACAACGGCTTCACGACTTTTACACGACGACTTCACAACTCCTAAGCTACGGCTTCACGACCACGACTTCACACCTTCTAAGCTACGGCTTCACGACCACGACTTCACAACTTCTAAGCTACGGCTTCACGACCAAGTCTTCACAACTTCAACACGACCGCTTCACAACTCCTATGCTACGGCTTCACGACTTTAACACTAGGACTTCACAACTTCTAAGCTATGGCTTCACAACTTCTACATGACGACTTCATAACTTCTAAGCAACGGCTTCACGACTTCTACATGATGACTTCACAACTTCTAAGCAACGGCTTCACGACATCTGCACCACGGCTTCACAACTTCTACACCACGGCTTTACAACTTCTACATGACTTCTTTACACCACAACAACTTATACACCTTCTTCACTACTTACACACTATACATATCTAGTCACTTATGTTCACCCACACCTTATACACAAATGAATGAATGATATACAAGGTATACAAAACAAACAACTTGAATAACAAGATGCTACTAAGTTGTAATACTTCTAGTTTTGATTGATAGAAGTATTCTTCTTTTGCACTTGGATGGTGGAAGCTTGGATCACTTGGAAACCAATGCTTAAGATTACATGATCAAAGGTTTTTTGAAGATATGAAATGAGATCTATAACAGAAAGTTTTAGTGCAAAAGGTTGAGTAAAAATCCAGGAGAAGGCTGGTATTTATAGGAGAAAAACTGGACAGCTGGAGGCCTACTGGAGCGGGGGCGGTCCCCTTAAATAGGGGGCGGTCCCCTTAATTATTAAGGGGGCCGCCTAGCAAAATTAAGGGGGCCGCCCCTACTGGCCGTTGGCCAATTTTGTCCTTTTGTGGGGAAGGTTTTTCTGGAACATTTTTACTGATTTTGGTTAAAAATTTGAATTCATGTTTTTATAAAAGATTAAACATTTTTATTTAATACCAAAATTGTTTTTCAAAAATATATAAAATGTTTTTGACATTTTATAAAAAGTTTAGAAATAAAGAAAATGTTCCTTTGATCATATGATGCATTAAGCATTAGTTCATTCATACCTTAAGTGATTTTAGTTGTAGAAGTGAATATTTACAACTAAGTACTTGTTTAATTTATAAGTTTATGTTTTAATGAGTTTACATTTTGTGATCATCAAAATATAGAGATATGAATAAATATTGATAATGTTTTTAGGCATTTATTTATGTCAACAATCTCCCCCTTTTTGATGATTACAAAACCTAAACTCATTAAATCAAAAAGTTATTTTTGGACAAGTATTTAGTGAGTTTATATTCACTTCTCCCCCTTTTTGTAGCATCAAAAAGGTTGAGCCGACAAGTTTTAGAGACAAAATTTGTCGGAACGAGAACTCCCCCTTGATGTGTGCTCCCCCTCGTTTGAGGGCACCAAGGAATCGATATATGGAATACTTGCAAGAAAAATATTAGAAGCACAAGCATATATATGGCAAAAATAAGCATGCATATAAAGACATTCATTAAAAATGTTGTGTATCAATACACAACCATCTAAGATTATATTCAATCCTACATTAGCTAGTAAGTAATGCAATCTACATAATCATTCTAGGAGTACATGATCTTTCATGGGGCTTGCACACAAAATGGTTTGAAAAATTATTTTTGATTAAGCATTGCATATGCTTAATTTGGTGAGAATGAAGGTTGTGGTGGTGTAGTGGGTGAAAATGGTGGAGGTTGGTTGTTAAGCATGTGTTCAAGGGATGAAAATGGGTGTTTTGATGGAGGTGATGGTTGACTTAGGTAAGGTTTGGAGGTTTTGTGGTAAAATTCCAATACCAGTTCGTCTTTTAAGAGAAATGGTAGCTGGGGCTAGATAAAAGGGGTCGCAAGATGCAAAAGAAAACAGTAAATTTTACTGCCCAGATGGCCGGTCCCCTTAATTGTAGGCCGGCCCCCTTAAAATTAAGGGGACCGCCTAGGGAATTAAGGGGGCCGCCCATCTGGTGTTTTCCCAGGCGACCAAATTTGAAAAATTTCCAGAAAAGGGTCATTTTTAGGGTGTTTTTGCAGCAAGCTCCATTTGAATCATGTACATCAAGAATGATTAAATAGTTACATAAATATGTTAATTACGCATGCATACATTTAAAACATATTATGGAATAAGCATGTTATTAATCATCAAGCATGTATATATATCATGATATCAAGTATACAAGCAATAAGCATAACAATCATATATTAAAGACAAGAAATAAAGCATTCATTAGTTGAAAATAATTATGTTAAAAACATAATTATTGATACAACACATATTTTGCTTATAGCATGCAATAAGTAGAAAATTTTAAATTGCCTAAGAGATCCATTTGACTTGCTTGAGACATGAAAAGCTTGGATTATTTTGGATGGATGATGGTAAAGAGGGGGTAAAAAAAAATTGGATTAATGAGGGTTTTGATGTTGGAGAGAGTGTTGATGGAGGAATTGGAGGTGGAGAGCTTGGACTTGACCATGTTGAATGAGGGTTTTGATGTTGTTCAAGTGGTGGTGTTGGATTAGATCTAGTGAGAAGATACTCAATCCAAGTGAGACGCTCATTTAAGGTGATGGTTTGATTTTGGAGAAAGATGCAACAAGGACTATTGTTGACATGTTTCTCAATTTGACTCAAGTGATGTGGTGATGATGGTAATGATGGTGAGATGGATGGTGATGATGGTAATGATGGTTTGATTTTGGAGAAAGATGCAACAAGGACAATTGTTGACATGTTTCTCAATTTGACTCAAGTGATGTGGTGATGATGGTAATGATGGTGATATGGATGGTGATGGGTTTAAGTTGCTTTGAGCAAGGTGTAAAGTAAGGAGAGCATTAAGCTCATGGGCTTCCTTGAGTTCTTCAATGAACTTCAAGTGTTAAGTGGAAGGTGATGATGATGGAGAGTGGTTGTTATTTGGTGGAAGTGGTGGTGACACTTTTGGTGGTGGAGACATTTGTGAACTTGGGTAATTATGAGTGAATGAAAGTGGACATATGGATGATTGGTTATGTGTGTGAAAGGGTTCATTAGGATGAGGTTTAGGTGTTGGTTGAGTTTGAACAACATCATTTGTTGGGTTATGGCAAATGTCAAGCTTCCTCCTCCAAATGGGCCTCACTGAGATTTTAGCAACTCTTGAAAGCTTGGATTTTGGGTGGTTAGATGATGACATGTTTGGATGGATGATATGGATGAGCATTTATGATGGAGTTGGGTGTTTATGGTGTAGTGATGATGTGATTGTGGAAGGTAAATTTTGGTGAGTGGTTTGTGACAAAATGTGTTTGTGAATTTTGGGAAATATAGGATAAAATGGGCTAAAAAATAGAAAAGGGGAGCAGCACTTTCGACCATCAGATGGCCGGTCCCCTTAATTAAGGGGCCGGTCCCCTTAAATATTAAGGGGGCCGCCCATCTGCTGATTTCCAGGTTACTGGAAATGGGTTTTTGGCAGAAAATTGTTGAAAGGGTTGTGTTTTTGGGTTTAGTTTCAAGCAAGTCCAACTTCTTTTGAGGCAATTTAGGATTTAATAACTTATGTATGCTAAGCATATTCATTAGACATTATTATCTAGCATGCAAACAACTCATTTAGCATGTAACATATATATGTTAGACAAGAAAACACTACATAGCATCAAGTAATTCATAGTATCATATTTAGGAAGATTAATAAGCTAGTTAAATAATCCTAATGAATATCTATGTGCATGGAAATGTAGAGTTATGATAGCATGGACTTCTAGACTTGTACCAAGTGAGGTCTTAGTGAATAAATTATGGTTATTATCAAATTTAGTTCACTTATAAATGTCACATACATAAATATAGATGACAGATATGAGATCACCATGCATGATTTAAAGAAATGTTTTTGGCATTATTCAACAATGTTTGAAAGTAGGTTTTATGTGGATGTGAAAAATATATTAATGAAATAGTTTTGGCTTTATTTCAAAATGTTTTTATGAGGAAAGAAAACATATTTTTCCAATCTTTGGTTTTTGATAAACACGTAATTATGGACACAAGTTTGGAAGAAAGGTAGGATGGTGAAACATGTAAAATAGAAATGTGTCATAATCTTTTGAAAAATAATTTTCCAAAATGTGAAGTTTTTGCAAATTTAAAAATAAGTCCCATTGATTATAGGTTTAAAAAATAATGGTTTATAAAAGATCTCATGCTCAAGTCTATTGTCACATGCTACCTCTTTCTACGTATCCTATGACATTTACGCATGTATTATGACTAAATACAAAAATACATCATGTCAGAGTAGTTAGAGAAAAACAAAAGCTATTATAATGACAATGCATTCAACAACTAAACAAATAATTACGAAGGCATGCAGTCAAATCACATAGGAGCAAGTAAACATCTAGAAATTTTATATATGCAAGATGACATACATCTAGGAATGAAAAGCTCTAATGAAAAGCAAAGTTCATAACAGTAAACTATCGTTAGGTATATTTAGGAAGAATAATGTATTCAAGTTGGAGAATGAGTATGAGACTATTACTAGTGGTGCTCAATTCAGGCTAAACACGACCGTTTTTACGGGTTACACACACCCAACTTCTCACATAGAAGTAATTCAACCGTTAGGTCAAATTGAGTTTCTAGTCAATAGATTCTCCAGTAGTCATTCTCTTTTTAGAAGAAATTAAGTTCCTAAATTTACCTATCGAAGAGTACCAAATATGAAGATTGCTTGGTTTACTAATACTTAGGGGGGGCTAACTAAAGATTTTCTAGTTCATTAAGCCACAGAACGAATATGCCTAAAGTGTAAATGCAAAGCAACCTATCAGACTAAGCGTGTCCTAAGGCATTAATAAGATTATATGCATGAAGTAATTACTTATGAAATTTAAAAAGAGAACTTACCTCACGTCCTAGCTTTTCTTCGTAATGTCTCAGATGATGATCGACGTGTGAATGATAGGTGAGTCGGATGATGATCTTCTCCTTCGTCTGTGTCACTCCATGATCTTGGATTGAGTTCACTTTGGAGTTGATTCATGTAGTCTTCGTCGCTAACACCTTCATTAACAACATTTGAACTAGTAGCACATGTATCTATTTTATCTAAATGTTTATCTATTAAATTTTCTAAGATAACTAATTCATGTACAAGATCAAAATCCTCATCTTTGGCTTGACATTTTTCTTGATGAAAGTTTAAGAAATTTTTCCAAATATCATTTGCCGTTTTACAAAAGAATATTCTTTCATATTTAACTTTCGGCAAGGTTTTATAAATAATAATTTTAGCTTTATTATATATTTCATTCTTTGTTTTAAAATAATCAATTTGACTTTCAAAATCCGTTTTTGTTTGTCTTTCAAAATCCGTTTTTGTTTGATTTTCAAAATCAGTTTTTGTTTGACTTTCAAAATATGTTTTTGTTTAACTTTCAAAATATGTTTTTGTTTGACTTTCAAAATCACCAATCGAAATGACATGCCAAAGATCTAGATCAATTGATTTCACATAAGTTTCAAATTTATTTTTCCATTCAAGAAAAATATAGTTTTCAAATAGTGGTGGTTTTAGCAAAGATTCCCCTTCTAGATATTTTTCGAATTCCATAGATCGATTCAAGTTTTAAAATACAGTATATTTTAAAGATCTTGATTGACGTGGCTCCTGATACCAATTGTGGAAAACTAGAAGGGGGGGTTGAATAGTTTTACGTCTTTTTAATTTATTATAAAACCTTTGTTTACTTTTAAAAACTTAGATTCAAGTTTTTTATGAAAAATAAAACTTAAATCTTATTATTAGTTATATATGTATTCTTTTAAATTGATTGTAAAAATTTTGGTTTCTTGAATGGATTTTCAAATTGATCTTTATGTGAAGTTGACCTCTAATTAATACTAGCAATTATATAAGCCTATGTGTATGAAAGTAATGACGATGCAAGTAAAGAAATAAATAAGGTATGGAAAGATCTAACCGAGACACGAGAGATTTATAGTGGTTCGGCTACAAGGACACCTTCCTTGCCCTACTCTACTCCCCGAGCACACCTTGCTCGAGAGTTTTCTTCACAAATTCAATAAGCTCCCTTATGGCGGAGAAAACCTTACACAACTTTGGCTTACACGGGTTTAACGACACAAAGCTAAATGTCGAGTTCTAATCGTAGCTAGAACCAATCTCACAACTTCACAACACAACTTGTACACAACTTATTCACGACGACTTCACGACTTCAACACAACGGCTTCACGACTTCTACACAATGGCTTCACGACTTTTACACGACGACTTCACAACTCCTAAGCTACGGCTTCACGACCACGACTTCACACCTTCTAAGCTACGGCTTCACGACCACGACTTCACAACTTCTAAGCTACGGCTTCACGACCAAGTCTTCACAACTTCAACACGACCGCTTCACAACTCCTATGCTACGGCTTCACGACTTCAACACTAGGACTTCACAACTTCTAAGCTATGGCTTCACAACTTCTACATGACGACTTCATAACTTCTAAGCAACGGCTTCACGACTTCTACATGATGACTTCACAACTTCTAAGCAACGGCTTCATGACATCTGCACCACGGCTTCACAACTTCTACACCACGGCTTTACAACTTCTACATGACTTCTTTACACCACAACAACTTATACACCTTCTTCACTACTTACACACTATACATATCTAGTCACTTATGTTCATCCACACCTTATACACAAATGAGTGAATGATATACAAGGTATACAAAACAAACAACTTGAATAACAAGATGCTACTAAGTTGTAATACTTCTAGTTTTGATTGATAGAAGTATTCTTCTTTTGCACTTGGATGGTGGAAGCTTGGATCACTTGGAAACCAATGCTTAAGATTACATGATCAAAGGTTTTTTGAAGATATGAAATGAGATCTATAACAGAAAGTTTTAGTGCAAAAGGTTGAGTAAAAATCCAGGAGAAGGCTGGTATTTATAGGAGAAAAACTGGACAGCTGGAGGCCTACTGGAGCGGGGGCGGTCCCCTTAAATAGGGGGCGGTCCCCTTAATTATTAAGGGGGCCGCCTAGCAAAATTAAGGGGGCCGCCCCTACTGAACGTTGGCCAATTTTGTCCTTTTGTGGGGAAGGTTTTTCTGGAACATTTTTACTGATTTTGGTTAAAAATTTGAATTCATGTTTTTATAAAAGATTAAACATTTTTATTTAATACCAAAATTGTTTTTCAAAAATATATAAAATGTTTTTGACATTTTATAAAAAGTTTAGAAATAAAGAAAATGTTCCTTTGATCATATGATGCATTAAGCATTAGTTCATTCATACCTTAAGTGATTTTAGTTGTAGAAGTGAATATTTACAACTAAGTACTTGTTTAATTTATAAGTTTATGTTTTAATGAGTTTACATTTTGTGATCATCAAAACATAGAGATATGAATAAATATTGATAATGTTTTTAGGCATTTATTTATGTCAACAGGATGATTTAAAGGCAACAAAGAAGTTATTTGGAGGGGTTTATACCAAGCTTATTTAGAAGTTAAAAAAGTTGCAGCAACAAGTCAAGTCTCTCAAGGGAAAGAGGAAAGCTCATGTAGTGGAATCTTTAAGTTCTTCAAGTTCTGATGATCAAGACTCAGATGATATGGGTGATGATTCTTCCAAACAGGGGAGGAAGATTGCCAAGATTGATGAAGACCCTAATGTTTTCTTAGTTCAAGAGGGTGCTGACACTCAGGGGAGGCAAGGTGAAGGTATGGGAGAAACTCATGAAGGTACTGCTTCTTTTTAAAAAGTTAGTACTTCTGGTTCAGGGGATAGTACTGCTAGGGCAGTCTATGTTAGAAGGAGAAGAATTGACAAGGGGAAAGCAATTATGACAGAGTCTAAGCCATCTAACAAGGTTAGCAGGAGGATTCAAGCTCAGATTGAGTATGATCATGAAGTTGCACAGAGGGTACAAGCTGAAGAAGCCAGAATAGCAGAAGAAGAAAGAATTGCAAAGTTCTTGGTTGAACAAAATCTCAAAAGTGAAGAAGAAGAGAGGACAGCTCAAGAACAAGCAGACAAAGAACTGGCTTTAAAGTTACAAGAGGAAGAGAGATCAACTTTTACAACTGAAGAGCAAGAAAGTGCTATTAATGACTTACTTGAGGTGATCAGAAAGAATCAAAGTAAGAAGATGGCTGCTAAGAAGAAACCTCCAACTAAGGTTCAAAAGATGAAGTACATGAAGGAGTATTTGAAACATCAAGATGATTGGACTGATAGACAACTAAAAGGCAGAACTTATGAAGAAATTGAAAATTTGTACTGCACAGCATATAGGAAAGTTCAAAGTTTCATTCCAATGGAAACAATAGAGACTAGCAGAGTTACTAAGAGATCAGGTATACAGTTAGAATCTGAATCTTCCAAGAAGCAAAAGACTGGAGAAGGTTCTTCTACAGCTGAACAAGAAAAAGAAGAACAAGCAACTGAAGAAGAAGAAGATGCAGAGTTAACTGATGATAGACTTCAGCAAATGATGGTTATCATTCCAGAAGTTTTGAATGTTGATCCAATACAGGCTAAACATCCAATCATTGACTGGGAAGTTCACACAGATGAGTTTGGAAAGGCATGGAAGATCATCAGAGTTGGTCAACATTCTGAAGTGTATAAGTATTTTGAAGACATGCTTAAGGCATTTGATAGAGAAGATTTGAATCAGCTTTGGAGCTTGGTTCAAGAGAAGTTCAGTTCAACAGATCCTTTAGAAGACAAATACAAAGAATTATGGGTTGAATTGAAAAGGATATATGAACCTGATCCAGAAGATAAGCTATGGAAGTTTCAGGCTCATGACCTTGGTACAACATGGAGATTGTATGATACATGTGGTGTTCACCATGTATCTACAAAAGATGGTGTTGATGTCTACATGCTGATTGAAAAGGATTACCCTTTGAGAGCTGGTATTCTATTTGTGATGTTGGCTGCAAAACTTAGAGTTAATGAAGAATCAGACATGGCAAGGGAATTACTGAGAAAGATTCATCAGCAGGCAGAAGAGATGAAGGCTACAAGACAAAGAAGATAGAGTGTTTGAAATAATCCTCACAAGACAATGATTTAATTTAGAAACTTGATAATTTAGGGTAAATCACAAGTTTAGGGGAGGATTGTTAGGAATTAAATATTCAATTACTTGGTTTTGTCAAAGAAGAGTTTGTACTACTGAAGAATAACACTAACAGTACTAACTGAGTTAGTACTGCTAGTGTAAATATTAGTACTGCCAGGTTTAAAGTTAATGCTGCTGAAGATATAACTAACAGTACTAACTAACTGAGTTAGTACTGCTAGTATAAAAGTTGATACTGCTAGTTTACTTGAAGACTGAAAATGGTACTGCTTATGAAGACGTGTAAGAAGATAAGTATAGAATAGATTTTATGTATATCTTATAGAGTTAGACTTATACGTATATTCTACATGTTTAAAATATTATACTTTCCTGTAAAGGACTCCTTGTGCTATAAAAGGAGGTCCTAGGTTAGATGTTTTTAGTACGTATGTTTTGTTAAGCTTCAAGGTTGTAAACCCTAGTGATACTCAAGATCACTTGTATTATACTTAATAATATTGAAGCATTTGGTGATATCATTGTTCATATAAACTGTTCATACAATAAGTTACTGTTACATTGATAAATCTTCTAAGTATCAAGTAGTAGATTCCGCATACTATTTGATATACATTCAAAGTATCCTCAACACAGCTCACGTGTGTTTAGATCCTCACAATAATATAATTGTGTCTTATTAATCTTCTTGATTGGAGTCTTATTGAGTACATTCAATTGATACTTAATTTTCTTACCTTGATAACTTTTGGAAGAAAAGAAAATATAGTTATCTTGAATCAAACAATATATCAAGAGTTTGATTTTCCTAACTGAACATACCATAAACATGTAGTATGTCATTAGAATTAATATTGAAAGACAATCTAACAATGTGTAAGATAAACATGTATCTTTTGGCTTACCTATTTACCAATTAAGTCAACTTAATAGTACAATAGAATTACCAATCCAATTGCATGCTTTATAATACAAGTACTCTTTGACCAAGTCACTTCATATCCATGTCTCAACAAGAAGACATAAATTGTTATAATCTCACTATACGTTATAAATCATTGATCAACTCAATGACTTCTGTAAGACCTTAGATCTAACTATATCACACAATATAAGCAATTATTAAGCACGTATGGATTGTATGGTGACAAGAGTATGTGATGTATGTATGCCGTATGACTAGAGAGAGTAATAGATGAAGACAATATTATTAATAGAAACACACACACTACACACTCAAGCATACCACACAAATGAGGTGTGTGGTGTCTTTTATACATCAAGTTTAGAAGCCTCATGGGCTTTCTATGGGCTCGGTATGGACAATGGATTGGACAAGGGTTACAACATAACTTAAATGGAATAGCTTAGCTTAACTTCTAACCTATTAGCTTAGCCCAATCCACGAGCCCATTGACTATTCTATTACATATTTTACGACACATTACAAAGTTATAAATACGTAAATGACCATCACTTTCTATTAAAGCTAACAATCTCCCCCTAAGGGATGGTCATTCAAAAGATGCACCATGTGATTTGGTCTTTCGTCTTCAAGGTCTTGAACTTTGTGTGTTGGCATAGAATAGTCTTGATACTTTGTTCCATCATGCTTTGTGATCTCTGAAGTAACGTCTTTTGATCTTTCTTGCCTTTGATCAATATTTTCACAGGTTTGTCGTGTCGTGTTTTCCAACATACTCATAATTCTTGATAATACTTTGAACTTTATACTTATGTCGTCTTCACTTGATACATGAACTTGTTCTTGATATCTTGATTAGCTCTTTGACTTTGATGTAACTCATTGTCTTTAACTTGGTCTCTTTGTCTAGAACGTTCTTCACTTGAGCTTGTTGAGGATGAACTTCATAAGTATGAGTATGAGGAGATGTAGATGTTAAAATACATTGTTAGTGCAAATATTACAATATTTAAACTAAACGGTTTCTTCAGTTTTAATAATGACAAACAAGTAACTTGTAATACATAACGTAAAATGTGCAAGTTACTTGTAAACACAAATCATCAATGCATACTTATATCAACATCTCTCGACGTCTCAAGTATGCTTCAACAGAGTCATAGATTTTCATCCCGATGTAAATCACTCAAGGTATGAACAAACAAATTTAAACTTGACGGATGATCAAAGAAATAAATTTTTTGCTCTAAACTTCACATTTTTAATGTGACAAAACATTTTTTCAAAAGTACATTTTACAAATTATTTTTGAATTAAAAAGAAATGTTTTATTTTGAAAAATAAGTTTAAAAGTCCCAACAGCTATTTTCCCTCCCAAATCAGCTCCAAACTTCTCCAAATAAACTTTCACCACTAAAAACAAAATTTAGATCGTCCCTGTCTGGGACGGTACCACGGTACCACTAAATTTAGTGGTACCGTCGGGTATTTAGTGGTACCGTCCGTACGTAACGGCTAGTTTTTTCTTTGCCTATAAATAGTGGACCATTTTACACTTCCAACTTGATTTTTCCAGTTAGTTTTCTCTGGTCTAATCCCTTCTCACTTAGATCACTTTCTTTGATCATTTAGAGAGTCTTAGTTTGTTTAAGAGTGATCCTTTCATCCAACCAAGAGATCACCTTCATTCCTCTACTAGTGAAAGAGAAGAACACATAGTATCACAAAGATACAAAGTGTTATGGTGTTAGGCTAGTGCACTCGTAACACTTGTTACGCACTTGTTGTATCCTAGCATACATCAAGGTCATTTTCTTTTGAGTAGTTTGTGAGAGTAGATCATTGTGATCTTGTCGAGATCTTGGAGATCTCTTATAGCTTGTGAGCTTGTGAGTTGATCAAGTTGATCAAGGGTAGATTGGGTAGATAGAGTCAAGTGAGAGTAGATCAATGTGATCTTGTTGAGATCTTGGAGATCTCTTGTAACTTGTGGGCTTGTGTGTTGATCAAGTGGATCAAGGGTAGATCGGGTAGATCGTGGATGATTGGTACTAGCTAAGATTAGTACTCGACATTTAGCTTAGTGTCAGAAATAAGGATAAGCGACGTTGTACGGTTTTCTCCACCTGAAGGGAGCTTGTTGATTAGTGAAGGAACTCTCGAGTTGGGTACTCGGGGAGTGGAGTAGGGCGAAGAGGAGCTTCGTGACATAGCCACTATAAATCATCGTGTCCGGTTTGCGCTTTCTTTACTTATCTCTTTACTTTCATTTTAGTATTTATCGCTTTATATTTATAGTTGCATTGCGTTTATGTTTGTGTGGTTTGTTACTTATATTATGTTGATTATGTTTGTGTCATGGTTTGATTGTGTTTGTGTTGTAGTTTATTTTATACCATCTCTAGATGTTGTATGATCATTGTTGACACTTTTCATATTACGTCACACTTGATCGGGTGTTCGATACAAAAGTTTTTAAGTTTTTAAATGGAAACGTATTCACCCCCCTCTAAGGTTTCCTTAAATTTTTTATTTTCTTTTTAAAAGGTGTGATCGTGAGGGTCAAGAAAGATTACGAGTACATATCAATTCATTATTCAAATTTTGATTGATATCATCATCGAATCTTATTGACAAGTTTTCGAGTATGGACATGAAATTGGAGTCATTATTTGTCTAGCTTCAAGATAACATCAAAATATAACAAAATATATTATCTTGAATCTACATACTCAATCACACCCGATTGTTATGAAAATAATGAATTCCTCTCAAAAAGAAAATAATATGCATCGGATCGTAACTCACACTTGTGTTGAAGATGCCATATTGAGTCTTCTTGTCCAATGGTTGTGTTCCAAACATTAAACTAATATGTTTAAAAGATGCATAAAATACACAACTAAGTAGGATTGACTACTTGGATGTTTCATCCGAAATATACAAGTAATTTACATTGCAATGCAATTAGTAAATGTGTCATTTCTGAAAAACCAAACACGAGCAAACAAACAACATATGTAAATGTTGCTCATGAACGACTCAACACTCAAAATCACATGTCTAGTAAAAGTTTCACACGTAATATGTTATTAACTATTATGTACGTCATCAATCTTCGAGAATATCACATGTATTTCTCTTATCAAAAGACTGACAAAGGATAATTTATATCATATGCATCTCATTTCCTTTGTAACATGAATGGTTGTGTTACAAGAGAATACACTGCATCTTGTTTAACAAATATAGGATATTAGATTTGAGTGATAACCCAATGCAACATGTGTCATTGCATAAACAAGTAAAATTGATCATACACTAAAATACTTGTTTTACTAAGCATTCGTGAGAGTGATAAGTTTCCCCTTAGAAAAGCATATTTGTTGAAAGATACAATATGTATCATTTCAATCATACATCATATAATACTTACAATATCTATTGAGGTAAGTAACCTTTACTAGATTCTTTTCTCAAGATATGCAAAGGAGCATTCTTGAAACACTCTCGATGTAGTAGATTATACATTGTATCACATTAGAGCATCTCTTGGTTCTAGGAAACCAAATCATGTCAAAATAACATGTAAAAACTCAACAAACAAAGATATTATCTAAGAGATCATAAAATGCACCATCTCCACCAAATAACCTCTAAATCTCAAACACGATATTAAAATATTTTGCTTGCCTTTGTTAGAAGTTGTGTAAGACATGTCATCTTCGTAACCGACTTTCAAAATATGGTTAGTTGAGTTATATTAGGCCATGAATTACCGAAATAAGCTTATATCATCTTTGCTATACTTTGATAGGCAAATATAGGAATTTGAATCTTTCTAACATGAGAATGACTACTGGAGAACCTATCGCACTAGAAATTCAATTTGACCTAACGGTTGAATTGCTTCCAAGAGAGAAGTTGGGTTCGTGGTATAAACCTTAAAAATGGTTGTGTTTAACCTGGATTGAGCACCACTAGTGATAGTCTCATACTCATTCTCTAACTTGAAAATTTTTCAATCCTACATTTGACTAAAGATAGTTTACATCGGTGAACTTTATCTCCCGTTAGGATTTCATTTTGAACAAGTAGTAATTAGGATCCTCTTTAGCGAACCTAGATTGCTTGCATCCCACATATGTGTTTCAAAATGATAAAATGTTCTCGTAAGATATGATTGAATGTCTTCATGATATTAAATGTTAAATGATTATCATATTTTGCATGATGTTTGCATTTATTCCTTATGTGCATTTTACATGATTTGCTTGTAAATTTTGCACCCACACTATGTCCTTTTAGCACATAATAAATTAGGTATGCCTATCACTATGAACTCTTAGACGTCATATAGTCATACACTAGTGTCAAAACCTATAAGTTAAAGTAGCCATGAAATTGTCCTAATTCCTTATTCATCATTTCGCTTTCTTCCAAGTTATACACCCTTTTGTCATGGGAAGGTTAGATACAAACCTAGTAGAACTCGGAGTAGGTTTGACAACTTAAATATTTCATCCGAAATATTCAAGTAAGTTTAACTTGTGATCGCAATTGTTAAATGTCATATCCGAAACATCATATTCAAGCCTTTTAACAACATATGTTAAAACGCTCATCCAAAAGCTAAAAGCTAACATCAACCTTCGGGTGACAAAGGACTCACGAGTTACTATATAAGTGATTAGTATTTCATTTCATCCTCATGTGATTATACACTTCTTAAGATCCTAAACCCTACTGCGAATCAGCACCATAGGCCTTGCTTTACGCCTTTATAAACCCCGTGAAACACTCGCGTGTGAAGCACATCAAAATCCGTAAATCAACCAAACCTCTCAAACGAGAATTCTCTAACCATCTTCGTCTAGGTCTAGGAATGATGGAACACATTCCGTGAATTTCACAATTCCCATGTGTTCAAATGCGTCCTTTAAATCCCTCTAATGACTACTTAAATATTTCACTGGAAATATTGAAGTCATCCCTTACGTCTCATCTCGTGACTTTTTAAATATTTCACCAGAAATATTAAGTCATCCCTCACATTCCTCTTATGACTATTTGAATATTTCACTGGAAATATTGAAGTCATCTCTTATGTCTCGTCTCATGACTTTTTAAATATTTCACTGGAAATATTAAGTCATCCTTCACATTCCTCTTATGACTACTTGAATATTTCACTGAAAATATTGAAGTCATCTCTAATGTCTCATCTCATGACTTTTTAAATATTTCACTAGAAATATTAAGTCATCCTTCACATCCTTCTTATGACTACTTGAATATTTCACTGGAAATATTAAGTCATCCTTCACATCCCTCTTATGACTACTTGAATATTTCACTGGAAATATTGAAGTCATATCTTGTGTCTCGTCTCATGACCTTTTAAATATTTCACTGGAAATATTAAGTCATCCTTCACATCGCTCTAATGACTATCTATGTATTTCCTCAGAAATATAAAAGTCATCTTTTCTCGTCTAGTACTGTTCATCTCGTAAAAAGAATTTATTAGGTATAAATTCTCTCCTCATGTGGAAAAGTCTCCCTAAATCAGCGAGATTTATTGGTAAAACCCTCTTAAATTCCAATGATAACTTAAATATTTCATCCTAAATATTTAAAGTATATTTAATTTGCGAAAGGCAATTAAATGTCATCTCTCGTTCTCGATCAACGTTCATCGAATCCCGTTGGATTCATTCATAAAAGAATTTATTTGGTATAAATTCCATTAATCTAAGGTCCAGAAAAATCACAACATATGTGAAATTTCTTTGTCAAAAATTTACTTCTGGGTCAAAACTGACCTCAGCAGGTCACGGTACCCTTAAATAGGGGACGGTACCGCTAAATTTAACGGTACCGTCGGACCATTTTCTGCTGAGACAGTTTATTTTGTTTTCAATTCTCACTGTTTCAAAAGCACTATCGAAACCCACTCGATGTAGTCTTGAACCAGAACCGTCTCCTATCAGAATAGATTCTGTCTATCTTATGATTCCTTAGCTTTTTCCCTTTCACTTCCGCATAGTACTAAACACACCATATGTTTGGTTACTTCCATATCCATCATCTTCTCAACTTAGCTACACCTTTCAACGTTCATTCTACACTACCAATGATTCCGCATCCCACTCATCTTCCACACACTTCAAGCGAAGAACCACTAGGATAAGTTGAGATAACCCTTCTTCATCAACATAGATAACCCCACTAGAACCTTATCACTAACCCCACAACCTTGAAGATTTTATCTTCTTAACCCTTAGCATATTTCCATGTAATCACATGCCTCATCATATGAATGTTCTATGAATATTCACAATGATTGAGAAGAGCTACATGACTTCAAAGGTGAGGTTTATTGTATGCTATCCACCACTTGTCATGACGTTACTAAGCTCATCGCTTCCGTCAACGTTTGCTTTCCTCTTTATTTTTTTTCACATCTTGTCCGGATGGTCACCGATTAAGGGGGAGCGAAAACACACTCATATAGTCTTTCAACAAACACTCTTAAGAACACACAAATGTGGTTCTTATTCCCTAGAAAACTTCCCTTTAGCTGCCCAGAACTAGGCTGCACAGGAAAATTCGTGACTTCCAGGTCACGGTACCGTTAAATAGGCCACGGTACCGTTAAATTTAACGGTACCGTGGCCTATTTAATGGTACTGTGACCTGGAAGTCACAAATTTTCACTGTTTCCTCTAGATCCCTGCATCCCTAACCTTAAACCTGCAAAATTTTGCAAACTCACATACACCCTAAGATTCCCTCACTACACCATAGGACACTACCACCAACTTTAATTCAAATCCCACAACTCTTGCCTATATAAGGCCTCACCATTGCAAGCTTATCTTGCATCTCATCTTCAAACCTCACATTAATATCATTCATCATCACACTCAACCCTCATAACTAAACTTCACTCTTGACAGTGATATTTAGTTTCAAAACCTTCAACCCTTATATCAATCCCACTCAAACCTTTTAGCTACACTTCACTCTTGACCGTGATAGTTAGTCTAATAAGCTTCAACCCATCGATCATTACACTCAAACCTTACAACTATTCCCCACTTTGGATAGTGATAGTTAGTTCAATAACCTTCAATCCTCACAATCACACGAAACCCTTCATGCACCAAATTATCTCTAACACACAACTAGGATTATCCAAACTAGAAATCTAGAACTTCGTTACCTCAATCCCGTTAAAGATATCCACCCACAATCCTGTTAGGATCACATACACATTTTCTTTTTCTCTTTTGAAATATATCATGCATCTCATTGTCAGTGCAAATGATATATTAATCTAACATCTTTTCCCACCTTTCCTCAAAGGTCAAATCCAACACTTCCCATCTTATGGAATCATTTCCATTCGCATCTAAGTGCTTATCGTTCACATTTTCATTTTTTTTGTATAACTTCTATCGAGTCTACTTTATGGCATGACTTGTCATAATAGTAATCATTTAGAGTATGTTTTATCAACAAACTATCATTAACACCAATCATTTTAGGTAGATGATTATGTTGTTCAAAAGGTTTGTTAGAATTTGCCTTCCCAATGACAACTTGGAAGAAGTCATTTTATGTGTCTGTCAACGAACGAATCTCGTTCTTGTTAGTGTGATTAGTTGAACAATTACACCTTAGGTTTTCGGTCAAGTTGTGACTCTCTAGTATCTTTGAATTGCATTACGCATTCACATTTTTGTGTCGCTCAACTGTCTTGGGCTTTCTTCTTCGTTTTTATCCCTTTGGCACACTTTCATCACGTGCCTAACCTCTAGCATACTTTGATATGCTCACATACCTCATCAAACTCATCTTTTTTGGTAGCTACACTTTAGCATAGTTTAACCTTTGCATGTCTTGCTATGAGTATTCTATCCCTATAATGTTGCTCCTGTTCTTTTATATATTATGTTGCACGAAGCTAACCCTTGAGGTAGGAAAAGCCTTTGTAAGAATTTGATCCATGGATCCGCTAGATACTAAGGTAAATAAAAAAGGGGATTCAATCACCATAGGGGAGTATTGAGCTAGGGGGAGCTCGGGAGTATTTGAATACATAGCACGGAGTCTTTCTAATAGTGGTGATAGAAGACTTCACTGGGATGATGCAAGCTCGCCTTTTTGGGAAGAAAGGATAGTAGTGTAATAAGGGGGAGTAGGGAGTGAATTCAAGGGAGAGCTCGAGGCAACTATCTTTTTGCTTCGACAAAAGGGGGAGAAGGGAGTGTAAACAGGTAACTTTTACATTTTACTATATGTTACGGTTTACATATTTGTCATCATCAAAAAGGGGAAGATTGTTAGTGCAAATATTACGATATTTAAACTAAACGGTTTCTTCGGTTTTAAACACAAATCATCAATGCATACTTACATCAACATCTCTCGACGTCTCAAGTATGCTTCAACAGAGTCGTAGATTTTCATCCCGACGTAAATCACTCAAGGTATGAACAAACAAATTTAAACTTGACGGATGATCAAAGAAATAAATTTTTTGTTCTAAACTTCACATTTTTAATGTGACAAAACATTTTTTCAAAAATACATTTTACAAATTATTTTTGAATTAAAAAGAAATGTTTTATTTTGAAAAATAAGTTTAAAAGTCCCAACAGCTATTCCCCCCCCCAAATCAGCTCCAAACTTCCCCAAATAAACTTTCACCACTAAAAATAAAATCTGGAGCGTCCCTGTCTGGGACGGTACCACTAAATTTAGTGGTACCGTCGGGTATTTAGTGGTACCGTCCGTACGTAACGGCTAGTTTTTTCTTTGCCTATAAATAGTGAGAGGATTATGATACACTTAGGATGTTACTCCTTTATAACGTGTATGAGATACTTTGAGTGTATGCAGTTAAGTATGCGGAATCTACTTAACCACACTTAGAAGGATTATGATTTGTTTAATGGAACAGTAATGGTTTGTATACGAACAATGAACACAAAGAGATTAACACCAAACGATTCAATATTATTACTTGAATAATATGAGTGATCTTGCTATCACTAGGGCTACAATCGACCTTGAATCTTAACAAAACTCTATGTCTAATATTTGTATATTCATCTAACCTAGGATCTCCTTTTATAGACTTAAGGAGTCCTTTACAAGATAAGTATTCTACCATATAATTCTAACTAAATAAGATATACACAAAATCCTTTCCATACTTATCCTTAATACAAATGTTCATCCATGCAGCAGTACCTTCTGATATAACTAGCAGTACTAACTTTAAACTTTGTACTGTTAGTTGTATTCCAGCAGTCTTCACTTATACACTAGCAGTTTGTACTGTTAGTGTATTTCTCTCAGCAGTACTAACTTTAGAACATTTAATTCCCAACAATCCTCCCCTAAACTTGTGATTTATCCCAAATCATCAAGTTTCTTCTGAATTAAATGAGGATGTGAGGATTCTTCCAAACACTACATAGTCAATCTTTTAGTTTGGACTTTTCTTTGTTCTGCAAGGTAAAATATCTTTCTGACCAACTCATCTGCCATTTTTGAACGTTCTTCAACCTTAAGTGTTGAACATACCATAGCCAATAACACTACTGCTCTGAGAGGATAATCTTTTTCTACCAACATATAGATTTCCAATCCATCTTTGGTAGAAATCCTGTGAACACCATAACTATCAAATAATCTCCATGTAATCTCTGCAACTGGAGCTTGAAACCTCCAAATAGCTTCACCTCCATCAGGTTCATATAACATTTTCAACTCAACCCATAATTCCTTAACTTTGTCATTTGTAGGATCTGAAGTCTTAAATCTCTCTTTAACTAAGCTCCATAATTTATCTAAATCATCTCTTTCAAAAGAACTAATCATGTCTTCAAAGAATTTATATACCTCAGACTTTCCTCCTACCCTGATGTTCTTCCACCCTTGATCCTTCCATCAATATATACTTCCCAGTCAATAATTGGATGTTTGGCTTGGAGTGGTTCAATGTTGAGAGATTCAGGAACCACCACTATCATACTGTGTATCTGTTCATCAGTCAATGTTTTCTCCTCTTTCTTTGCTTCTTCCTCAGCAGGTTCATCTTGAACTGATTCTTCCTTAGTTCTTTGTTTCTTTGCCTCTTCAGACTCCAATAATTCTGCTCCTCTTTTCACACCTTTATAGGGCTCAGTCTCAATAATTGCACTATCATATTTTAAATGCCTCTGAATTCTAGCATAAGCTTCAAAGTAAGCCTTCTCAATTTTATCATTTGACATCCCTTTAAAGTAACTCTCCTTCTAGTAATCCTGGTGCTTTAAGAAATTCTTCATAAACCTTAACTGCTCACTTTTTAAAGGAACCTTTTTCTTGTAAACTTTCTTTTTATTTTGCTTCTTTCTGATCTCCTCCAATAGGTCATTAATAGCTGAATTTTGTTCTTCTGGAGTATACTTTAATCTTTCTTCTTCTTGTAACTCTTCAGCCATCTTCTGATCTGCAAGAATCTGAGCAGCTCTCTCTTCCTCTTCTGTCTGAAACTTTCTTTCAATCATAAAAGCAACCACCCTTTCTTCGCCAGCTAGTCTTTCTTCTTCAACAACTCTTTCTAATTCCTCTTCATGGAATTTCTGTGCTAACTCTTCATCCAGGGCTAACTGAGTTTGTTCCTTCTTGGACAACTGTTTAGAAGATGGTTCTTACTCTGTCATAATAGCCTTGCCCTTATCTGCCCTTGCTAACCTTGATTTCCTTGAATAAACTGCACTGGCAGTACCTTTATATCCAGCATCAATCAAACTCTGAAGACTAGCAGTACCTTGGACATTGGCAGTACCTTCATCAAAAGTAGCAGTACCTTCATCAAAAGTAGCAGTACCTTGATCAAACTGATCTGATTGCCTCCCCTGAGTGTCATACTCTTCATGCACCAAAGAAATAGCTGGATCTTGGTCAATTTGGACAATCTTCCTCCCCTGTTTGGAAGACTCCTCACTATCATCTGTACTAGGATCCTTGGATGAACTAGAAGAAGAAGAACTCGTAAAAACCACCATCTTTGCTGATCTTTTTCCTTTGAGTTGCTTGACTGTTGTCTCTAACTTATTCACTTTTAAGACAAGTGTAGGTCCACACGTTATGGATCCAAGTAGTCTTGTTACTTGTTAGACGACTTGAATAAATCCAAATCAATCTAAGTGAGAAACTCTTAACAAAAAATTGAATGTTTATGCGGAATCTAAACAATCAACAACGAAGAACACAATAACTAACTTCGTATATTACTAACTCTTTAATCAATATGAGTACAATCTTCATCGTTATCAAAAACTAATCCCTTAGGGTTCCTTTTATACACCAAGGAAACCCAAGATACAAAACGTGTAGAAGGATATACGTATCTTCTCTAAAGATAACTACATATCCTTTCCTAACTTATAGCTAACAAACATTCCTAATTTTCATAAACAGACTTAATGACTTAAGTCAACCAGACTTAAATACGAATTACTCTACCAGACTTAACAATGAATGACTAGACTTAACTATGACATAAATACACTAACAGACTTAACTTTGTAATCCAGCAGACTTAAGTCTGTTCTTCATATTAAGTCTTGTCTTGTGATAATTCCCAACAATCCTCCCCTAACTTGATCTTCATGCTTCATGAACTTCAATTTCCTTCTGAATAAGCTTCTGAGAATTGAATCTTGAACTCTTGGAATTATCTCTAACACTTCAAAACTTCAAATCTGATCTTTATGCAGCAACTTGACTTGAATAATCTTTTCACCATCTGATATACAATCCATCTGATCTTCACAGCAACCATGACTACTTGTACATCAATTCTTTTAAGTTTCATACTATTCTCATCACTTCCAGGTTTGTAAACTCCTGTGAGAGGTGAATCATTGAAAATTAATGGATTTGATGTCTCTTTACCAATAGCCATTAACTACTGGAGTAGCCAATATTTTGGTGTGTAAGACCATGGTACATTGATAACCATATGATTTTTAGTAAACCATCAACTATCAACGGATTTTTTTTGTCTTTACCAAAAGCCGTTTGCTTTTGGACTAGCCAATTCTTTGATGGAATGCACCTCATCTTGTTGAATTGATTACCATGTATGGTTTTCCACAGCCTTTACCACAAGCCATAATCTTGTGGGCTAGCTAACTCTTCACTATCTCAAATATGGTGAGTTGAATACCATACAATTTTTGGTAAATTGCCAACCATAAACTGATTTGAAATATCTTTACCAGAGCCGTTTGCTCTGGATTAGCCAGTCCTTATGTGGGTTAGACATGGTGGACTGATAACCATTTGTTGTGTTAGTGCTATGCACCTTCACCAAGTGAGAAGTTCCTTTAATCTCACTTAACAACTTGAAAATTCTTTCAAACACTTTCAAACACTCCAATATGGTTCTTTTAAAGATTTTTCCTTAATCAAATCCAGCAACTGCTCATAAACTTCATCCTTCTCATCTGCATATAACTTCTTTTCCAACATTGCCTTACAGACCCTTGGTGATAAAGGATATTCCACATCTGCAAGCATATAAATAGTTGCACTTTGTAAAGATAAACAATGTACCTTACATGTATGAAAATATCTCCAACTGACAATCCTTTGTTGATCTGTCAGCTTCCAAAGTTCATCTTCCTCTGAAGGTGGCTCAAACATTACTTTTAAGTCTCCCCAAAAGACCCTTTCAAACTCTTCTTCAGGTCTGTTGTCCCCATGTCTGATATTCACCAACTTGTGCAAATCCATGATATCTTCTCTACTCACATCATTCAATATTGCTGGAAAGTTAAGGTATACAACATCAGTGTTGTCCTCCCTTATGATCTGATAAGCAGCTCTTTGTCCAGTCCTTATTATATGATATTTGACAATTTTAGCTGGTTCCTTAGAGCTTTCAGGAATTGTTCCCATAGTACAACCCTCAGATGAAGGTTCTTCTTCTGATTCATCTTCTTCTTGGATTTTCTTCTTGGATTTACTCTTTCTTGCAATACTTTTCCTCCTTGTAAAGATGATAATAGGCTTTTTCACTTCTTCTTTAACCTTTTTCACCTCACTTGATTTCTTCTCAACCTCAGATAGCTTTTCAACTTCAGTTACCTTTTCTTCCACTTTCTCAGCTTCTATAATTGGCTCAGACTCTGTTACTTTCTGTCTCTTGAAACTTCTTCTCAAAGAATCTTCATAATCCACTGGCCTATAGCCTTGATCTCTCTCATAGGCACTCACATATTCAGCTTCAATTTCCTCAAATGATTTTCCTCTCATCTTTTCCCATGTTGAGTGCATTATGTTCTTTAGATACATCTTAATACCATGCATTTGTTCTGCTTTAGACATCCTTTTGGGAACCTTGGTTTTCTTCTGAGTTTGCCTTATCAAAGACATAAAATCCTCCAAAGTTTCTTCATTCCTTCTAGAATTTATAAACTCTGCTAGTTGTTTGGCTCTCTCCTCAGCAGTCAAACCTGGAATAGCTTTAAGTTCCTCAAACTTTGCCCTCAACTCATCATCTTTTTCAATCATTTGCATTAGAGGATCATCATTAAAGTCTTCTGATAGCTTTCTTGCAAGCATCTCATCTTGTTTTTTCTGTTCTTCCTCCTTTTCTATCTCAGCCTTTTCCATTGCTTGTATTCTTGCAATCTCAGCTAAAGAAGCTTGATCCTCTCTTTCTTGTCTCTTTGTCCTCTTGGGTTTAGGAGTTTCCATCACAATTTGTTTTCCTTCCCTTTGAGTTTTAGGCTCCTCCTGATCAGCAGACTTATCTTCATGAGCAGAACTAACAACTTCACCAGACTTAATTACCTCACCAGCATTAACATCACCAGACTTAATCTCACCAGACTTATCCTTAATACCAACAGACTTAATACCCTCAGCAGACTTAATCAACTCTTCATCAGATTCAATCTCTTCATCAATTAGCAATTTCCTTTTTGGATATCTGCTTTTCTTCCTTTGTTGTTGAATTTTACTCAGAGATTGGGCTAATGTTTCTGCTGCTTCCCTTCCTTCAGGACTTATATCTACTTCGTCAGTTGGTTTATCCTTAGCTGGTGTCTTATAAACTTGTTCTTCCTCTAAATTCCTCCCTGTTTGGAAGAATTTTCATCTCCACCTTCTTGGTTATCAAAGTGAACTCCTTTCTCCTTCATGATCGTCTCCAGCTTTTTAACTTTCTTGACCAAAGTTAGAATAGCCCTACTTTTAGCATTATTTGCCTTCTCCAATGCTGAAATCCTATTAACCAAAGTAGGCACCAATGTCAGAAGATCCTCCACAGTCATACGATTAGATTCCTCCTCCTGGTTAGGACTTGGAATATGAGTTTGTTGTGGTGGTGAAGATGGTGTGGGTGTAGGTACTCTTGGTTGAGATGGTGATGAACTTGGTTGTGGTGTAGGTGTGGGTGACTTGGGTTGTTCCTGGGTTTGCTCTTCATGAGTTGACTCCACTTCAGCAGCATTAGAGGTACCGAATGGAAGAACCTTTTAAGAAATCCACAATCTGCTCGAAACCTTCACTTTTATCTGGTTTCTTCAAGAAACCAACCTGGTTGTGCTTGTCACAAAACTTTAGAGAAGCCATTGATAAGAGAATGATTAAGTGCTGGTTTAGGGTTTGAGTACTGGTAGTTAAAAACAGAGTATCGTAGGCCGAAAATAATGATTTTTTAAAATTGGAAGCAAATAATGAATAAAAGTGAGACATTTTATCAAATTTTATCCTTATATACTTCTCTTTCTCGAAAAATACGCAACGGTATTATTTTATCAGAAAAATCATTATTTGACTGACCAGACCTAACGGTAATAAAATTTAATTACATTTTACACTACCAGACTTAAAATCGGTCAACCAGACTTAATCACTGACTCACCAGACTTAACTAAGGAATCAGACAAACACTCATAAAAAGCAATATCAAGGCTTCTGATCATCACCAATCCATGTGTTTTCTGCAAATGTTAGTTCCAACACCAAGAAAAACCAAGAAAACATACAAACAAATGATTTTACAATTTAAAAGCAAGAAAAATTAACTACCAGAATTAAAACTACTAATTTTTTTTTAAGTTACCAGTATTAAATCTACTACAAGAATTAACTTCTAAGACTACCAGAATTAACTCCTAATCAGAATTAACTACTTATCATAATTAACTACTTAGTACTGGTTCTACAAACTTTACATTTAGCCTCCCCTTAAATGTAACCTCCCCTTAAACTGAGCTATGGGTTCATCATACCAATATTAACCACTAAGTAATTAAACCTAGGTCCATCAAAGGCTTTGGTTAATAGGTCTGCCACATTAAGATCTGTGTGTATCTTTTCCACTCTAATTAGCTTCTTTTCAAAGCAATCCCTAATGAAGTGATGCCTTATTTCTATATGCTTAGTTTTAGAGTGGTATACAGGGTTTCTTAACTATACAGATAGTGCTTTCATTATCTATGTGAATTATAGTGTTCATAAAGTTCAAACCATAATCCAGCATTTGATTCTGAATCCACAAGACTTGTCCACAGCAATTTGCAGCTGCTACATACTCAGCTTCTGTTGTTGATGTAGCCACAATGGACTGCTTCTTGCATTGCCAGGAAATCAATCTTCTTCCAAGGAATTGACAACCTCCTATTGTGGATTTCCTATCAAGACTTACTCCAGCATAGTCACTATCTGAATAGGCTTCCAAGTCAAAAGATGACTCTCTAGGATACCAAAGGCCCAAATTGGGTTTGCCCTTTAAGTACCTAAAGATCCTCTTCACAGCATGAAGATGTGAAGTCTTGGGAGTAACCTGAAAACGAGAACAAGCACACACAACATACATTATATCTGGCCTAGAGGCCGTTAAATACATTAGAGAACCTATCATTGATCTATAGAGATGCACATCCACATCCTCAGCATCTTCATCCTTTGTCAATGGCAACTTGTTCTTTATGGGAGTGACTACAGTCTTCACATTGGTAAAGTCAAACTTCTTCAAGATCTCTGCAACATATTTGTCTTGAGAAATGAAGAGGCCATCTTCTTTTTGCTTCACTTGCAGTCCTAAGAAAAATGTAAGCTCACCCATTGAGCTCATTTCAAATCTTCCTTTCATTAATCCTTCAAACTCCTCACACCAAGACCTTCTAGTAGAGCCAAAAATGATATCACACCAAGACCTTCTAGTAGAGCCAAAAATGATATCATCCACATAGACTTGTACCAGAATGATATCCTTCTTATCCCTTTTTATGAATAAGGTCTTGTCTATCACACCTCTTTTGTACCCATGCTCTTCAAGAAACTTGGAGAGTGTTGCATACCAAGCTCTGGGAGCTTGATGGAGACCATACAATGCTTTTATGACTTTATACACCTTGTTGGGGTGAGCTGGATCAATAAAGCCAGGAGGTTGATGAACATATACTTCTTCCTCAATAGTGCCATACAGAAAGGCACTCTTTACATCCATCTGATAGACTATGAACCCCATATATGATGCATAGGCTAAAAATAACCTAATAGCCTCAATCCTGGCTACAGGAGCAAAAACCTCATCATAATCTATCCCCTCCTCTTGTCTATACCCTTGTGCTACTAATCTTGCCTTGTTCCTAACAACTACTCCTCTTTCATCCCTTTTGTTTCTGAAGACCCACTTTGTGCCTATTACTTTAGCCCCATTAGGTAGATCTACCAGAACCCAAACTTTTTGCAATTTGAACTGCAACAACTCCTCTTGCATTGCTTCCACCCAACTCTCATCTTCAAGTGCTTCAGAGACTTTGGTGGGTTCCTTTTGAGAAAGGAAACAAGCAAACAAGCAATGTTGTTGGTCCTTGTGGTTGACCCTTTGCTGCTTCTTGATAAGACTGATAAGTGCATGAGATTCAGGAAGCTTTTGCACTTTACTTCTGGTTTGAACAGCTGACTTTGGATCACCAATTATCTGACTTTTGGGATGAACTTTGTGAATTCTGAGTGTTGGAGCTGGACTTACATCTACTTCAGTGGGTAGGTTGTTGAAGTCAGTAACTACCCCTTCTTCATCATAAGAAGCCCCATAAAAAATACCTTCATTTGGATTATCAAAGAACTCAAGGTCTGGCATCTCAGAATCATCAAAATCAGCATTTGGATGAGAATCAGGTTGAGCAGAATTAACAGCATCACTACCAGTATTAACTAAGTTAGTACTGGTAGCAGAATTAATGAATCCACTACCAGAGTTAACCAAGTTAGTGTTGGTATCCTTCTTCCCAAGGTGTTTGTCAGCCAAAGCATTCACTTCTTCTCTAAAGGATAAGATATCTTCTGAAACCTTTGTAGGAGAAATCCCTTTTTCTTTTGGTTGAGGCTTGTTCACAGTCTCCTTCCTTTTTGTAGAAGATTTCTTTGTTCCTTCATTAGCAGCAACATGTTTGACTTCTGTGGTAGGAATCACAATAAGCTCCTCTATTTCCTTGTCTTGCTCAGCATTGTTTGAATCAGATACAACTTGTGAACCTGCATGGTTAGTTACATCTATGGAACCTGCATCAGGGTTAGCTTGATTCTCCTTAGAGACAGGAATATAGTTCATAGAGTCAGTTAAATAATCAATGTCAAACAACCATCTATGACCTAATCCCTTCACATTGGGTTTTTCCTCAAGAAAATTAACATGAAGATTTTCCTCTACTTTCTTGGTCACTAAATTGTATACCCTAAAGGCCTTACTATTCAGTGAATACCCAACTAAAAACCCCTCATCAGACTTCCCTTCAAATTTGCCAAGCACACTCAAGGTATCAAGAATGGTCACATGGCACCCAAAAGGCCTTATATAGCTAACCACTGGTTTATGGCCAAAAATAAGCTCATAAGGTGTTTTATTCTGAGGCTTGGTCACTCTAACCCTATTGAATATGTAGCAAGTAGTTGCTACTGCTTCAACCCAAAAGGTTGTGGGTAAGAATGAGTCTGCTAGCATGGTTCTAGCTGCCTCAATCAGGGTCCTGTTCATTCTCTCAGCAACTCCATTCTGCTGTGGGGTTCTAGCATTGCTATATTGTTGCTTGATTCCTCTATTACCACAAAACTCAATCATGCTCCTATTCTTGAATTATGTGCCATTGTCAGACCTAATGATTTTAACCTTTTTATTTAGTTGGTTTTCTATCTGCCTAATGAAAGTTTGAATTAAAGGAGTGGTTTCATCTTTCCTAGACATAAAGAACACCCAACAAAATCTAGTACAATCATCAGTTATGACAAGGCAGTAGCTAGCATGGTTAATACTTTGTACAGATGTAGGGCCAAACAGATCCATGTGTAAGGTATGCAATGGCTCAGTAATAAACCTATCTAACTTAGCCTTACAAGATGCCCTATGCTGTTTGCCCTTATTACAAGCTACACAGGTATGGTCATTCCTAAAAACTTTTGAAGGCAATCCTCTAACTAGGTTATTCTTTACTAGTTTATTAATGTTCTTAAAATTCACATGACCTAACCTTCTATGCCACAATTTAGATTCATCCAATGTGGCTTTTGCAAGCAAACAGGCAAAACCTTTTGCAGGATCAGGTTGCTTCATATCAAAACTGTACATGTTGTATTGTCTAGGAACTTTAAGAAGGATCTGACTTTCATCAGGCATCTTAAAGTCCGAAGTCAATACAAAACATTCAGTTTCACTAAAAAGCACCTTATGCTGCTTATCACAAATTTTTGATATGGAGAAAAGGTTAAACTGCCCTAGTTCTTTTACAAAAGATACATTGTCAAACTCTAAATTGCCTACAACAATCCTTCCTTTACCAGTTATCTGACCTTTACTACCTCCAAAGGTAACAGAACCTCCTTGGAATTCTTGAAAATCCTTCAGATGATTCTTGTTACCAGTCATGTGCCCAGAGCACCCACCATCAAATATTCCTTTGTCTTCCATGTTCTTCAGTGGATGTTCCTGCACAAAAGTAGAGAAATTAGTTTCTCTCTAAGACCCAAGCCTCTGAAGACTTGGGTCTGCCCTGTGGATCAACAAATTTATAAGTCTTGTATGATCTTGATCCACTGTTGTTCTTGGATTCATAGGTAAGTGTGTTCTTAAAAGGATCCCAAGACCAACATGCTGGAGTCTTAACAGCAGAATCCTCATTTTCCCTTACAGCACTTGGTTGTGAAGTTTGTGCTGTATTTGTAGCAAGAGGACTCCTCACAGGTGAATGAGGTTTGTAAAAATTGTTTCTTTGATTGTATGAGTTCACCTGTGGTCTATTTACTGGTTGTCTGGGTCCAGAATGATTAAACCACCCAGAATTAACACTTGGCCTCACAGAATTAACATTTTGACCAACAGAACTAACATTTGGTCTACCAGAATTAAAATTTGGTCAACGAGACTTAAAATTTGGTCTACCAGAATTAAAATTTGGTCTACCAGTACTAACAGATGACCAACCAGAATTAACATTAGGCATACCAGAATTAAATTGTGCTGGTCTAGTCACAAACTTATTAGCATGATTAATCCTGTTAGCATTATTCCAAACTGGTTTAACATTCATATGGCTAGTATTAACACTCTTATTCTTTCTAAGTTCAGCCTCTCTTTTCATCCTAACCTCATGAAAATCACAGTCCCTAATCAAATGACTTAGACTACCACACACAAAGCATATTTTAGGACCAAAACTGTAGTTTCTCCTATACTCTCTTCTCATCCTATCAGGTTTTGGTAACTCTTGATTTTTGACAGATTCCCTAGGAGATTTTATGTGAGTATCACAACTAGGTTTATCTGTATGAGGTTTTGGTGTAGTCACAACTGGTTCACTATTTTTGACTGATTTTGACTCAGAAACTTCTTTAGGTGCACTCTCTGATTCTGAATCAGACTGCTCAGAGACATCTCTAGTAGATCCTTCACTGTCATTGGTATGACAAGTGGAGTATTCACTAGATTTGTCATCTGAGTTTCCTGTCTCAGGATATTGAGGACCCTTTTTACCATACACAAATAAAGAGTCATCAAGGTCTTTCTTTTGTAGAGGAGTGTAATCTCCACTTAATGGAGGTGGCACCCCTTTAAAATTATCAGTTTTAATGAACCTATTGTACATTGGTCTACCAATAGAATCCTCTTTTCTACATTTGAACACAGATCTGTCCATCTCTTCCTCATAGCTTAGAACTTCACTATCTGACTTAATCTCATAACCTAAGCCAATTTTACTTGTAGAGCTCATACTAGAATCAACCAATCTAAATAGATTTTTAGAAGAACTTTTCCATGAGTCAACTATCTTTTGCAATTCATCCCTTTCTTTTACTGCTTTCATGCCAATTCTTCTATATCTCTTAAGTTTTTCATCTTTTTCATATATCTCATTAGCCTGAAAGGTGAGTTTTTCATTTAAGGAAGCTTGTTTATTTTGATAGTTTACTATTTGTACTTCTAAAGATTTTACAGCCTTAGTATAAGCAAGAATTTTTACTTCTGGTTACCTATTTCTTTTAATTGTTCATCACACAAAGCTTTAAGATGATTGTATGAATCAATGCATATTTTGGAACACAAAGATACCTCATTGCTGGAACCAATGGCCATAAGTGCATGGTTTGGCACTTCTTCCTCTGGTGTGTGCTCATCCCAATTCACATCTCCAGCTTCCAATGTCAACATGCTCATCTGATGCTTCCTCAGCTTGTCATCATCTTGAGAGTTAGAACCCTTCTTCTTTATCTCATCAGCAGCCATCTTTTCTCTGCATTCCCTAACAAAATGCCCTGGTTTGTGACAATAGTAGTACTCCGCATTCTTCTTGTTGAACCCAACAGCTGTCTTCCCATCAAACCTGATGTTCCTCCCAGTCTACTTGTAAAACTTTTTCATCCTAAGGGCAATCATAGCAATTTTTGACTTAATATCCATTTCCTCAACATCAACATCATCTATCTGCTCAAGATCATCACTTTGAAGATCTAGGTCTTCTAAATTCTTGGCAAATAGAGAATAAACAACTTCATCAGCAAATCCAGCTGGTACTTCTCTTTCTCTCATTCTGCTTGAAGAAGTTTCATAACCACTAGAACTAAAGCCACCAGACTTAACCTTGTTAGTGCTGCCCTTGTTTTGAGAAACAAAGGCAACATTGGTAGAACTTGAAGAGGCTTTTCCTTGGATTTCGTGTTCAAAAACCTTAAGATTGTTGTACAGGTCATCAGTTTTCATGGTGTCAATTTCATCCTTCATCCTCATGGTCATTGTTACACTTGACCATTGTGATGGTAGTGATCTGAGAAACTTGTGGTTCGCATCTTCTTCAGACACAGCTACACCATGAACCTCCAATTGTGATAGAAGTTGTTGAAACCTATCATAGCCTTTTTCCAATCCCTCTGAATTGGATACACCGAATGCCTCAAATTGCTGTTTAAGAACAGCCTTCTGCATCTTCTTGGAGTTTGCATTCCCTCCAAATCTTTTCTTGATAGCCTCCCAAATTTCCTTGGCATCGTCCATGCCATGAAACCTTCTCAAGTGCTCCTTGGGAAGTGCCATCAACAAAAGGTTTTTAGCTTTTCGCTCCTTTTCCACTGCATGAATTTCTGGGGCAGACACAGGTGGAAGAACCCTAACCACTCCATCTTTACCAACTAAAATCCTTTTCTTCGAATTCCCATTCTGTATGACCTTCCAGACCTCGTTATCACTATACTCCAGATAGTGCTCCATCTCCATAGCCCATATGTCATACTCATCCTTCTTCAAGATTGGGAGTTTTATGTTTGATATGGTGGTTGTGGTAGGTATGGTTTGTGGTTGTGATTTATTGTTGGATGTGCCAGCTTCTGATTTTGCATCTTCATGGTTTGAGACTTCATCTTCACTGTTGTGGTTTGAGAAGTTATTACCATTCTTGACAGACATTTTGTAGGGTTTGTTTGAGTGATTTGTGTTTGTGGTTTTTGTGTTTCTTCGAACTCAGAGTCTCTCTACAGGCTCTGATACCACTTGTAGGTCCCACGTTATGGATCCAAGTAGCCTTGTTAATTGTTAGATGACTTGAATAAATCCAAATCAATCTAAGTGAGAAACTCTTAACAACGAATTGAATGTTTATGCGGAACCTAAATAATCAACAACGAAGAACACAATAACTAACTCCGTATATTACTAACTCTTTAATCAATATTAGTACAATCTTCGTCGTTATCAAAAACTAATCCCTTAGGGTTCCTTTTATACACCAAGGAAACCCTAGATACAAAACGTGTAGAAGGATATATGTATCTTCTCTAAAGATAACTACATATCCTTTCCTAACTTATAGCTAACAAACTTTCCTAACTTTCATAAACAGACTTAATAACTTAAGTCAACCAGACTTAACTACGAATTACTCTACCAGACTTAACAATGAATGACCAGACTTAACTATGACATAAATATACTAACAGACTTAACTTTGTAATCCAGCAGACTTAAGTCTGTTCTTCATATTAAGTCTTGTCTTGTGATAATTCCCAACAACAAGTTTTGTGTAGATCACTGCAAAGTTCTTCTTGTGACTTTTAAGCTCATCTTCCAATGTGGTCACCCTCTCAGACAATTTGGTACAAGTTTCCATCAATTCTTTTATTTTCAGACTGCCCTCAACACTTCCTGATGTGTTACCTTCAGGGAGAGGTGAACCATGGGGCAAAGACTCATAATCCATCACATGATGAGTTTCTGAGCCACCCTGAGTCTCCATTTGGCTAGGGATTCCACTAGGAGTACAAGGTACTACTGGTGTTGCCATGGATTGGGTCTTATTGATGTTACTTCTGTCCTGCCCAGCTTCTAAGCCAGAGACAGTAGAAGTAGCCCTTTCCATACTGACAAAGTCAGCCTCATCTGCTACACTTGTGGGAGTAGGAACTCTGTGCTGAGGTACATAAGAGTCCTGTCTGGATTCAGTCCTATGTGTTGATGAAAATGGTTATGAAGATGAGTTTTCCGATGTTGTGGGTGTGTGATGGGAGGCAACTGGGCTTGTTGCTCCTTCACCCTGATACTGTATCATAGTATCATAAAGTGGTACTGCTTCCCTACCATACCCTCTTGAAGCTATTTTCATATTGCTAAAGAGTTTTTGAGTAAGCTTTGGGGTTGGATAAACTGTTTTGTGTGGAAGCAGTTGATGTTTGTTCAAAATAGATTGGATGAACCTTGGTACATCAAAATTTTGATTTACTATCAACATTCTTAACCATACCTTCAAAAATAAGGTTTGAAAAGTTGAAAATTCTATCTGTAGCCAAGCAAATGAGAGTAGTAGCAATATTACTACTAAACTGTTCCCATGAGGTTTTCTTGGAGCTAAGACAGTGAAGGATGGTGTGAATGAAAAATCTCCATTGAGGGGCAAAACGACTCTTTTGAAAAGTTAAAGCTTGAGATTCTGTGTTATACCCCATCCTGGATAAGTTTTCAAAAATTTCTGTGTTTGGCATAGCACTAAGACCATTGTCATCACTGAGATTGAGATGCCTTCTGAGGGATGATTCAGTAATAGTGATGGATTTACCATCCACTTTAGCAATAATTTCTTTGTCACCATTTTCAAAGGTTTTGACAGCAGCAGTGTGCCAAAACTATTTGATGTGAGTGACATAGATAGTGAGATTTAAAAGTAAAGAATACCTTATGGAAGTGTTATTTAAGAAATCCACTATCTGATGAAAAGTTGTGTCATCCTCTGCTTTTTTCAAATAAGCTACTTGATTGTGTTTATCAGCAAAAGATAAAGTAGCCATTTATTTTCAGTAAAAATTGATTTGACTGGTGGGAATAGTGTAAATTTAGGGTAGAAAGTAGAAGAAGAAAGTGAATTGAGATATTATTAAAAGCTTGTTAGGGTTTCTATTGGACCGACTTGAAGAAAAAGTTAACTTTTGATTTAAGATAAGGTTAATATAATAGAATAAAAGTTAAAATATCCAAATAGGAAAACCCTGGAAACAAGGAATTTAAGCAGTAAAAACCTCAACTGACTTTCAATGGCTAGTTTCAAAAAGCTGTTATTTCGCATCAGTACTAACGTCTATTCAGCAGTACAAATGAAGCCTACCAGTACTAACTTTAAGCCTGGTAGTACAAACTTTTTGAGAAAAATTTGACTCAGTAGTATGAACTTGATTTTAATGAAAAACCATACTGCTAACAACCTTTTTGAAGGGATTAAGTGTAAAGACAAACACTTAATTAAGATTTCGGTTTAATGCAACCTCTGGTTGTGTGAGAACCAATGTTTTCAGTTATAAATAACTGCCTGTGATCAGATAAACCCATTCAAAGGGCTTTCTTGACAGGGTTTCCAGCTCGTGGTAGTTGTTGCCTCTAACACAAGTGTTAGATTCACGTTTGCTCGCTGTTCTTTCTATCAGATGTCCTTAGATTAACTCATTATACTAATAAAATTATAAAATGATAGAAAGTGAGTTAAGTCAGTTACTGTCTGACTAACTAAGCCATCAATTCAATGCAAATCATCATAATAAGATCTCAAGAAAGAAGTTTTAAAGAAGTAATTAACTTAGGTATAAACCTTGGTTAAAGAGTTCCCAAACTTTGTCCATCATTGACCTATTATGTCAGCAACTTGAGCCACCAACATCTGTTCACACAATGCACTTGTAAATCCATTGTGCTTAATCTTCATACCTGCAATTGTTAGTCCAAAACCAAGAAAACAAAGTGAAACGCACTTGCCTCAAAACATATGACTAACAGTATTAACACAACAGTCCAAATTTGTACTAACAGTACAAACTTTACAATAACAGTACTAATTGACAAACCTAGCAGTACAAATCTAATTCAAGTATAAAAACACACAGTTTGAAAAATATTAAGGGTTAAGCATCCCAATACTTGCTACCAAGTATTGAAACCTTCCTACATCAAAGGTTTTTGTGAGAAGATCTGCAAAGTTTTGATCAGAATCAATTTTAACTACTTGAATCAACTTTTTCTCATTGCAGTCTCTAGTAAAATGCTGCCTAATTTCTATGTATTTTGTTTTAGAATGTTGCACCGGATTTTTAATTATACAAATTGTACTACTATTGTCTATATATATGACAGTGTTCATGAAATTATACCCATAGTCAAGAAGCTGATTTTGAATCCAAAGCACTTGACCACAACAACTTGTAGCAGCTACATATTCAGCTTCAGTTGTTGAAGTTGCAACAATTGTCTGCTTCTTACACTGCCATGATATAAGTCTGCATCCAAGGAATTGACATCCTCCAGTTGTTGATTTTCTGTCTAGGCTTGCACCAGCATAATCACTGTCTGAATATGCTACCAGGTCAAGAGGTGATTCCCTAGGATACCACAGACCCAACCGAGGTTGACCCTTAAGATATCTGAAGATCCTTTTGACTGCAGTTAAGTGAGAAACATTAGGAGTCACTTGGAACCTTGCACAAGCACAAACAACAAACATGATATCTGGTCTTGATGATGTAAGATACATCAAGGACCATATCATGGATCTGTATGTGTGAACATCAACATTCTCTCCATCTGCATCTTTAAGAAGAGGCTTCTCAGGATCAATTGGTGTGCTTGCCACTTTAGAATCAGCAAACTGAAACTTCCTTAGAATCTCTGCTACATATTTATCCTGACTGATAAATATGCCTTCATTTGATTGCTTTACTTGCAGACCCAAAAAGAAAGTAAGTTCCCCCATGGAACTCATCTGAAACTTATCATGCATAAGTTTCTCAAAGTCAACACACATTTCCTTCCTTGTAGATCCAAAGATAATATCATCTACATACACCTGCACTAGCAAGATATCCTTCTTGTGCTTCTTGATGAATAATGTCTGATCAATCTTGCCTCTTTGGAATCCATTATCCAGCAAATAGGAAGCCAAAGTCTCATACCATGCCCTTGGTGCTTGATGTAGTCCATAAAGAGCCTTTACAACCTTGTACACCTTATCAGGATGTTCTGGATCAACAAAACCTAGAGGTTGGGAGACATACACCTCCTCTTCAATAGTACCATACAAGAAGGCACTCTTGACATCCATTTGATAAACTGTGAAGCCCATGAATGAAGCATAAGCCAAGAATAGTCTAATGGCTTCGATCCTTGCTATAGGTTCAAAAACTTCTTCATAGTTAATACCTTCTTCCTGTGTATGACCCTGGGCTACAAGTCTAGCCTTGTTTCTGATCACAATACCCCTTTCATCCCTTTTGTTCCTGAAAACCCATTTGGTGCCAATTACCCTCATACCCTTGGGTAAATCCACTAGTACGCAAACCTTCTGAATCTTGAATTGGAGAAGCTCCTCTTGCATTGCTTCTACCCAGCTTGAATCTTCTAAGGCTTTGAGAACATTTTTGGGTTCAGATTGTGAGAGGAAACACACAAATAAACAAGTATTGGAATCTTCATGCTGCTTTGATTCATAAACAGTACTAAGAAACCCTTGTTGGCCTGAAGTCATAAGTTGCTTCCTTGTCTTTACTCTAGATTGCATATCACCAATCACATTGTCCAGGGAGTGGGCTTTGTGAATCCTTGTGTGTGGTGTAGTGAGAACTGCATATGTAGGTGGTAGATTGTTGAAATCCACCTCATCTTCTGAGAAATTCGCTGCATTAGAGTCTGATGGGCCAACAGTATGAACATTTGGCCTAGTAGTATCAAGTTGGGGCTCAGCAGTACAATCATCATTAGTACTGTTAACTTGATTCTCTTGTTCCTCAGTTTCATCTACATTGTAGCATATTCAATAACATATAACACATAAAAGATAAGATCTTGGCTGAAACTTTAGAGAGAGAATGGGAACTTAGAGAGAGAAAGTGAAATGGATTAGTTTAAAGTGTGAGGAGTTCCAACCCTCTCCCTAGGTGGAGAGGGGTATTTATACTTACCAACATATGTGCCCCGAGTGGGCTGTAGAGTGACCTGACAGTGGGTAAAGACCCGACCCACTCCACAAATACTAATTGTAACTATGCTAATAATAATAATACTAATAATCCTACGAGCTAGTTAATGCTAACAGAAACTCGAGGTGACCGAGTCTTCACATGAATATTTATATTCCTAACAATCTCCCCCTAAGGGACGTCACCCCGGAAATAATATTTTGACTTCTAGCATTCTATCATGTGTGTTTGTCTTCTTAGCTCGTAGTTCTTTGATTCTTCAAGTTCTATACACTTTGTACTTTCAGTAGTGAACTTTTGATGGCTGATCTTCTGTCTTGGATGATCTTTGTGGATTCTTTGAGGTTATCATCCAACATACGTCTTCAAGCCATCTTGTTGCAGTATTGTTTCCATGTGGTGTTGTGCTCTTTGAACCGACATGCTTACATTTTTCTGGATCATGATTTTCAGCATCAGAGTTGCGAAAGCAGTGTTGAGGGCCTTTCAATTATCATGATTTCTTTGATTATGATGATGGTGAAGTGTGAGCATGGGGTGATGGACCGGCATCTTTTTGGCAATCAGTTGCAACCGCCAGGTATTCCTGTATACGACTGTTAGCAATAAAACATCCGGTACTTACAGGTTCGGACTTCGAGATTGTTAACAGCATAGTGTGAAAACTCTCTCTAATCCTTACCTAGGCCGTTCCTAAATCGGAAACCCCTAGAGGGCTTACAAGATCTACCGTAGTAAATCAACGATTAGGTGAGTCGCTGGAGTTCACTCCACGACTGTAGACCGTTTGAAACCGCTGTGACCACTAAGTGTAATCCATAAGGAATTACCAAAGTGACTTGCTTTCAGGGCTGTTTGATGCTGACCCTGGCAGGAATTTCAATTCAATCACTGAGAATTACATTTGTAACTGTGGAAAACTAGAAGGGGGGTTGAATAGTTTTACGTCTTTTTAATATTTATTTTGAAAACTTTTGTTTACTTTTAAAAAACTTCGATTCGATATTATGTGACTTCAATTGTTAAACAATATGAGCAATTATAGACAAATATAAATAAGTAATGTAAGTAAAGTAAGGTAAATGAAATGAAAGATAGGGATGGAAAGATCAAACCACAACACAAGGATTTATAGTGGTTCGGCTACAAGGACACCTTCCTTGCCCTACTCCACTCCCCGAGTCACCTACTCGAGAGTTCTCTTCACTATGTCAACAAACTCCCTTATGGCGGAGAAACCTTACACAACTTTAGCTTACACCGGTTTAACGACACAAAGCTAGATGTCGAGTTCTAATCGTAGCTAGAACCAATCTCACGACTTGTACACAACTTCTACACAACTTAATCACTACTGCTTCACGACGGCTTCACGACTTCTTCACGACTTCTTCACGACTTCTTCTCCACGACTACTTCACAACTACTTCACAACTACTTCTACACTACTTCTTTACAACACAACTAGTTACTTAAACTTTACACAACTACAATGATGATATGAGTTAAGCTATAATACTTCTTCTCTAGTTGAAGGAGTATTCTTCTTTTGCACTTTGATGGTGGAAGCTTGGATCACTTAGAAACCAATGCTTAAGAGAATATGATCAAAGGGTTTTTAGAAAGGATTTACAAGATTTAAAACAGAAGGTTTGGGGTGCAAAAGGTGAGTAAAAATCCAGGGGAAGGCTGGTATTTATAGGCAGAAAACTGGACAGCTGGGAGCTACTGGAGCGTGGCCGGCCCCCTTAAATAGGGGGGCGGTCCCCTTAATTTTAAGGGGGCCGCCTAGCATAATTAAGGGGGCCGCCCTCCCTAGCCGTTGCCCAGTTTTGTCTTTTTGTGGGAAGGTTTTTCTGGAACATTTTTACTGATTTTGGTTGAAAATTTGAATTCATAAATTTATAATGAATTAAACCTTTTTATTTATTACCAAAAATGTTTTTCTAAAAGATATAAAATGTTTTTGACATTTTATAAAAAATCTAGTGTTTAAGAAAATGTTCCTTTGATCATATAATGCATTAAGCATTAGTTCATTCATACCTTAAGTGATTTGAGTTGTAGAAATAGATATTTACAACTAAATACTTGTTTACGTCATAATTTTCCAATTAATGATTTTACATTTTGTGACTATCAAAACGAAGAGATATCGAAAAATATTAATAACGTGTTTAGGCATTATTTATATCAACAATCTCCCCCTTTTTGATGATTACAAAATCTAAACTCATTAAATCTAAAAATTAGTTTTTAGACAAGTATTTAGTGAGTTTATATCTATTTCTCCCCCTTTTTGTAGAATCAAAAAGGTTAAGCCGACAAGTTTTAGAAATAAAATTTGTCGGGACGATAACTCCCCCTTAGTGTGTACTCCCCCTCGTTCGTGTGCATAAATAAAACGATATATGGGATTCTTGCAAGAAAAATATTAGAGGCACAAGCATATATATAGCAAAAATAAGCATGCATATAAAATAAAGACATTCATTCATAAAAGAAATGTTGTGTATAAATACACAAACATACAAGATTACATTTAATCCTACATAATCTAGTAAGTAATGCAATCTACATAATCATTCTAGAAGTACATGATCTTCCATGGGGCTTGCACACAAAAAGGTTTTGAAAATTATTTTTAATTAAGCATTGCATATGCTTAATTGGGTGAAAATGGAGGTGGTGGTGGTGTAGTGGGTGAAGGTGGTGGAGGTGGTGGTGTGGTGGGTTGGTAATCATGTGTTCAAGTGATGAAAACATGTAGTGTATCTCATCTCTAAGACCAAAGATTATGGTCCGGTTATGGATGCAACAAAGACAATTGTCACCATGGGCTTCAAGCAATGCCCAAGGTATGGGAAAGAATGGTTGTGGGATTGGTGATGGTGAGAAGTGAGCATCAAGAGGTGTGATGGGTGATAAGGAAATGGCAAGTTGGGTGGATGGAGGTTCTTGAGTGGATGGTGGTGATGATGCTCTTGGTGATGATGTTAGGTGAGTGTTGATGTAGTCATTGATGGATGAAGTGGATGGTATGGAGGAAGATGATGCTCCATGGGGTAGAGGGTGTTTTTGATGGTGCATTTGGTGCACTTGGGGATGAACTTTGAGGTGGTGGTGATGGAGTTTTGGTGTCATCTTGGGTTAAGTCAATAAAGAGTTGTTTTGGTGGTATGATGACAAGTCTTTGCTTCCTTGGAGTCTTAGAGATGGAGGATTTTGGTGATAACATGGTGGTTTTGGATGGTGAAGGATGATGGAATGAGAGGTGATTATATGGAGGGAATTTATAATATGAAAATGTGGTTGGTTTAGGTTAATTTTTGAGGTTTTGTTGTAAGATTCCAATACCAGTTCGTCCATAAAGAGAAATGGTAGCTGGGGCTAGATAAAAGGGGTCACATGATGCAAAAGGAAACAGTGAATTTCACTGCCCAGATGGCCGGTCCCCTTAATTGCTGGCCAGCCCCCTTAAAATTAAGGGGACCGCCTAGGGAATTAAGGGGGCCGCCCATCTGCTGTTTTCCCAGGCGACCAAATTTGAAAAATTTCTTGAAAAGGGTCATTGTTAGGGTGTATTTGCAGCAAGCACCATTTGAATCATGTACATGAAGAATGATTAAATAATAGCATAAACATGTTTAAATAAGCATGTATACATTTAGGCTAAAAATAATCATATTATAGAATAAGCATGTTATTAATCATTAGCAAGCATATTAATTTTAAGCATAGCATTCAAGTTCTAATCAAGAAAATAGATACTAACATACTATAACATGCAAGAAATAAATAATTCTCAAATACAAAACAAATTAAAATGTCTAAACACAATATTGTTCTAATAAGCCAACTTCCACATCTCATCTTTTCTTCTTTCCGAAAATATTCTTGAAAGCTTTCCCTATCGACTTGAAACCACCTCTAACTTCTTGATGCATCTATTGAGTTGTGTTGAGTAATGCGGTTTTTCGTTCAAATAGGATTTGTTCGGTTTGTTCGGAAGGATGAGGAACTTGATAATCAGAATAATTAAGTTCTGGGAGATTGTCCACGAACCTCGTGGGAGATGAAGTACCGACACGTGAGGTGCCTTCCTCCTCCTCATCATCATCTCCTCGATGACATGTGGAATTACGAGGTGCGTAGAGATTAGGGCGTCTAGATTTGCCCTTGCCACTACGCGATCGACGAAGTTGGCTACGAGAGAGAGGACGTAGGACGGGATGAACGAATAGATAGACATCACTTTCGAGATGAGGGAAATGTTCCATGACATAACGATAGAGACGGGTGAGGAACATGCCATAAGGAAGGTTGGCGTTGGGAGTGTTTTTGGCTGACATGATGCGATAGACAAAGAGGTAAGCCAAATTGTATTGTTCTTCTGCAACAATACAATACAACATGTGAGCAATGCTCATCGTGAGATGATCACGGTGACCACCGGTACCGAACGCATTCTCACGAATGAGTTCTTCCCAAAGCTTCATGTCGGGGCTTAGCTCTTTAAGGATGATTTGGTTTGCATGGATTTCAACATTTTTCGACTTGATCATTCGGCTAGTCGTACCACGTTCTAGCTCGAGAAGTCCACGAATCTCGTCAGGAGAAGGAATATTAGAATAGTACGGACCATTCTGAGGCCGATTTTTCTCAAGAGATGAGAGATCCCATTCATTTGAGAAAATGGCTTGACCGTTGTAAGGAATTTGGAGAATTTGACCAAACTGAGCTAGATTGAGAGTGATAAATTCGTTTTGGATCATAAAGGAAATAAGAATATAGCCATATGGATCGGTTTGCACCGTCACTTGGCTATAGAAGTCTAGAATGAAGCAAGGAATGATTGGCTCATTAATTTTGAAGAGACAATCGAGACGAACATTTGAGAACATTCGCTCGATTTGGTCGGATTGATAGAAAGATGGATCGACAACTCTACCTTCATGAATGTTTCTATTTTTGATGGGTCGATAGAAACATGCAACAGAAGGAGATATGCCGAGAGTTTCGGAGACTTTTGGAATGTAGGCCTTGGTTTTGGAGAGATCACC
>CP139509.1:411318816-411588493 GCA_021014915.2 Artemisia tridentata subsp. tridentata
GATATTTACAACTAAATACTTGTTTACGTCATAATTTTCCGATTAATGATTTTACATTTTGTGATTATCAAAACGTAGAGATATCAAAAAATATTAATAACGTGTTTAGGCATTATTTATATCAATAGTAACTTCCCTCATAAATGTTCTGGCAGATTGTTAAGATCTACTTAGGACTCATAAGTTTACAACTGGTGTCCTTAATGTTGAACAACCAGTGTAGAAGTAACACGTGTTCCTATGAGATCTTATGATGCATCTCGTGGCTCTAGACTCAATAAGTGCATTTTTGGTAGTCGGAGACTGGAGCGGTGTCTCCTGTTTCAATATCAACATAACTCGCAATGAGCGGTCGATAGATTATGCAGGGTTCCCCGAGATAATGAAACAAGTCCCTTTAAGAGAACTTGAGTGGCTTAGAAGGTTTAGTGCAGTGCGTCACTGGGTCCATGACGTCTTGTCTTCAATACTGGCATCACCTTAGTAACAACCAGTAGCATATGAATTGAACCCGGTTTCTGCCCTAAGGTTGAATAATTGGGGGGCTATTTCTTTTCACCCTTTCACCCTTTCACATTACTTTTCTTTTTAATTCTTCAACCCCTTCTTTCTCCTTTCTCATATTACTTTTTTTTCTTTTTTTTTTTTCTTTTTTTAAATCATACCTAAGGACTGTCTAATACTAACTATTTGGTATTGTCCTTGGGTAGATCCCTTCGGCTCTGGCGGATCATAGGACGGTTTTCCTAACCTTAGCCACCTTATAACTTCATGACTATCCTATTTTGCCGTTACCAAATCCTTGAAAAATCTCTCAAAGTGTTTATGATTATGAAACAAATTTTGCTAACACTTTGAGAGTTTTATATTTTTCAAATGCTCCCCCTTAACATGTGCTCATATGTTTTAATTTAAAATTTGCAAATGTTGGGTAGAGATTGCACTTTTTGAATTGATCCACTTTCAGTGAACATGACCGATTCGAGACACGCTTACATCACTAGTTGGACTAGCTTGAAATTATTACCCGGCCTGGTCAAATTCACATAAAGTTCCTTGAAACGGTACACTCTACTCAGATACGTCCTCTTTGAGACACGCTTACATCACTAGTTAGACCAGCTTGAAATTATTACCCCGCCAGGACGCATCCTTTCGATTAATGACAGTTTATGTTTCGTCAATTCATTGGTGAAGTCTGAGTCGTGCTCACATACGATGCCACATCCATTTTGCTATTACACACCATTTGCTCCCCCTCAATATGTGCATCGATATACGAAAGAGTTTAGCACATATGGGAGAGCTTACACTTAAGTCCAAAGAATCACATTTTCATCAGGTTTCATATTTAAATCACATTCTCTCCCCCGATCAAAAATTTCAAACCTTTTGAGATTTGTGATCCCAATTGATTTAAATAAGTTAGAAAATTTGGGAGAAAATGTGGTCTGTTTTAATATGTGCTGATAATGGAACATGCAACTGCTCCCCCTCAATTTATGAGGGAGATTCACTACTTGTTATGTACAAGATAACTGTTATGACACAAATGATATTTGACCTTTTTGCGCAGACGATGTGATCATCCGCTTCTCTGAGGGAGTCAGTAGTCAACATCAATTATCCATTCAACAACAAAAATTTCCCAAATATTGTAGATCCCTATTTGGCGAGACCAGAATGAGTAAAGCTTTGTTGAAATGAAGGTGGTGGTGGTGAAAATGTGTTGTTGTTGTTGTTGCTGCCGATGTTGTTGTTGTGGTGAAATCAAAGCCAGTCAATAGAGTTTGAACATCTGATCAAATGGTTAGAGCGGGAACTGGCACATTCATATTGGCCATGGAATCTGCATAAGAATATCAACACAGATATACATACATACAGATTCACTTTTCATTAATAGCTACCACGTAGCAGCCTGCCAACTCATAATACCATATTCATCTCATAATCAAACCACAGTCAGGAAATACATCAAACCGCTATCTAGCATGAAGAGCAATCAGCAATCATGAACATGGCAATTCACTCATATTTCAACATTCAACTCAGAAGCTTAGGGACGAGATTCTAACATGATAGCTACATACCTAAGCATATCCTGAGTGCACATGCACTAAATCAACAACAATTAAGTAGCTATCGACTAACAAAAATCAATCAACATTTGAAACTCATTCAATCAGATCATACCAATGCCAGTGGCGTATTAAATAACATCAAACACAATGGGTTTTCTAACTCCTTTTAGATTTTGGTTTTTATAGTATCTAGGGGATTAAACGAGAGGATTCCATAGTGACACAAATGGACCTTATAGTTACATAAAGCTAGGATACTATAAGCAAATTGCACATAATGCCCTAGTCTTTCTAACAACTAACACATTTGGCCATTTGAGATAAAGCTTAGTAAGATCCTCTTCAACTAATACCCCATTAACTACAAAACCATTTCTAACAATTATGAGATAACCAAGAAACCCGTTTGATGATATAAAATTTGAAATCACTCTCCCCCTCAATCAATGACCCGTATTCTAGGTAAAGAGCTGTAGTCATTGATTGAGTGACAAATTTTATGCACAATCCAAGTCTGAAAGAATTTCAACCAACATGCTACCACCATGTGTCTCACAAATAATTTTCAGAAGAATCATAGAAGGAAAATTGTTTGCATACAAAGAAGATTTCTCTTCCTTTACAAGAAATGATGCACTGAAACGTACATTAAATCGAAGAAACATGGATATAAAGTAATCCATGCCCGGGTGAACATCACCCAGTGGGAGGAACAACCGTCTTTTTGGCGACGTGCTTTCCCCATTTTGAAACGCGGGTTGCTATCTGAAGTAATAGCAAGCCATTTAGGCATGTTTTGAAAACTTTTTAAACTTCTGCTCGAACTTCATTTAAAGACCCGTGTCATTATTGAATGACATTTCTAGGACCATAAATGTTATCGATACCAGAAGACATGCCTTGAAAAACTATTTTTGGTATTTTCTATTTTTCTGATTTTTATGGTTTTCTTGGTTTTATATTTTTCTATTTACATTTTGGTTTTATATTTTCTATTTACATTTTGGTATAAGATATGTACAAAGTATATTATTCAATTTAAGAAAATGTTGACTTGAATACCAAAATAAGGATATCGTTCTGAACTTTGTAGAAGTTAGTAGTCAACATCTCTTAAACTTTCACCACCAAAGCTTTCGAGGCTCCTGAATAATCGTCTGAACTTGAGCCTTCTCAATTGTGAAGCTTTGATAGCTTCCCCCCAAACCGAAAATCTTCTTTTGAGCAGTTTCAAAGCTCTCTTTCAAGCTTACATAAGGTGAGTGTACAGCGGAATCCGCAGCAAACCACATCAAATATTGCTGCTCCTTTTAAGAATAATCATCGTGATTCTCCGTTCGGGGGATCATCAAATAGATCAGCAGTGTATCATATCACACTTGAATAATTCTTCTCACATTTCTTCCCGCTGAAGACTGAAGTAATGCATACCACAAGTATCCAGAAACCACTTCCCCCAAGTAGTTGAAGTGATGCAATCAGTTTCATTGTATGAAGCTCAAAAACCCGAAGCACACACTCAATCCCATAAATGAAGACGAAAACGTAACATCAAGATCAATTAAGACCCGAAAATCCCCTTTTCTCCCTTCAGGAAATTGCCATTGTGAACCTCTTTTATCATCGGAAACTGTTTCTTACATCTCTTCCTCCACGTAGTTGGAATAATACACCAAAAGCCACGAGTTAAGACACTGATTTTCTCTGCGGTCATGACATTTGTCTTCCGAAATAACTTCAACTAAGAAGAAGTATAATGTTCATCACGTGTACTCGTTGTGCATTCCGATGTATGTCTCCTTCCCCCTTGCTGGTTTTGATACCTCAGAATCAGCAACACATTTTACGCACATATACTTGAAATCTTGTGAGAAGAACAAACTTGGCTCAAATGTATCCTGTGAGAATCAACAGCTACCGAAACGCTCTCTGACTATCTTTATCAACCCTTATGTTCTGTCGGCTATTGCTGTGACCACTTGGTGAAGTAAACCCGATATACCAAACTTGAAATTGACGAAGAATTCCCCAAATTTGTTACTTAAGCTTGCACTGTTGTTGATTGAAGAACGATGCAGAAGAAAACCCCTAAGTACCCTTATATACTCAACTAAGAGCCAAAGCAAGTACAACACCTCTTGAGACTATCCACATCTGCATCTGCGTGTGACACTAAGCACTACAATGTAACTCCTTGAAGTGATAGCTATAACCCGTGAGAACTACAATGTAACTCCTTACATCGGGTATAACTAGATAATCCAAGTCCCAATCATAAAATTTATAACTTCAAGCAAGTCATCAATCGATAGATGAAGTCTCGATGATGAAATAAGTAGAAGCCTTCATGAAACCCACTTCAATCTCAAATAAGGGATGCCAAATAAACTCCGTGATCACTTGACATTCCATGTCCAAACTCTTAGCCGTTTTGACGTTTTAGCCGACTTTTTCCTTTATGTTCTTGTGATTGATTTACAGATTGCACATGGAGGGAACAACAATCCGTGAATTAGGAGATTCTTCAGAACCTGGTTTTGGGAAAGGAATACCCAAGAACGGATCATTATTCAAGCGTGCAGCTTCAATATCATGAAAGTCATTATCAACACCTTGAGGAATAAGTGGAACATTAGGTGTTGAAGGAGAGTCGTATGACCATTTCTCAAATCTCAATCAACATGTAGTTTATTCACCCTTCTCCCCCTCAAAAATTGCATATGACTGCCAACTGTCATTTTTGATTGAACGAGTGAATAAGAATACAATCAACGGTAAGTAGATCCACTTGATAACTGGCAATTTGTTTATTCACCCTTCTCCCCTTCAAAAATTGCATATGACTGCCATTTTTTTATTGAACGAGTGAATAAGAATACCATCAATGGTAAGTGACTCTACTTGATGACTGACATGTAGTTTATTCACACTTCTCTTCCTCAAAAATTGCATTGAACGATGCCATTTTTGATAGAACAAGTGAATAAGAATATACTCCAATGAACGTTGATCCACTTGATGACTGAATGAGCATGGGAAGAGCATGAAGCTAGTTGATGAGAATGGTCATAAACAAGAAGATTTCTCTTCTTTTGAAGATAAAGCGTACTCAAGCGTAAGCCTTTCTTTTCTTTGAGGAACGGTGGAGTGTTTTCAGCAGACGCCATTATGTTGACATTGAAGCCCTTAGGCTTGAACTGCTGTGTTCAAACGTCATAGTCGATGAAGAACAAGGCCTGAACTGTTGTGAATAGACGTCGTTGTCGTTGAAGAACGAGGCTTGAACTGATGTGTTCAAACGTCATTGTTGATGAAGATCGAGGCCTGAACTGAAGTGAACAGACGTCATTGTCGTTGATGTTCATCAAGCTTGAATTGCTTGAACCCCTACTTCATGAGATATCAATCTTTTTGGCACCCAAACCCTGAGTCTTTCCTTAATATGAGTGAACGATGTACCTGCACTTAAGTAAAGACTACCTGCATTGACATTAAGAGTTTGTTTGCATTTATATGGGTTAGTGATATCAGCATCTAGACCATTTGGGGTTTCATTGTCAACCTTGGTTTTTCACTTAGTGAACATCTTTCTAATAGGTATCCATCTAAGACCAACAATCTTAAAAATTCTACCCGTCGGTATCCACCTAAGACAAGATCTAGGAGTGTTTGGTTTCTCATGCACAGTGAAAGACTTGTTGAGAGAAAACTTTTGTCCTATAGCAATCTGCCTATCAGGTTTCTGAGTATAACTTTTTGGTTCCACGGGCTTGTTGTAGTTTCTAGTCTTAGAGGATTGAACCTTATTACGAGCATTTACTTCCTTCAGGAATTTTGTTATACAATCATCATGGTTTGCATTAAACACACATTTCTGACAAGTTGAGCAAATATAGTGTTTGGAGTCAGAAAAAGATCTAGAATTCTTAGAGTGATCTGCTACGAGAATCGCTTTAATCGATACGTAACTACTCTTAGAAACAGGCAAATTCCTAGTCTTTTCATGTGTGTTTCTCTTAGCATCCTCTAGGTTGTGATTCTGAACATTGTTTTTATGTCTAACATGTTCCTTTGGTGTCACAAATGACACACGCTTTGAACTAATCCTAGAAGAACAAGATGCACTCATATGATGAGGTTTTGCAAGCGTATATTCCTTTTCCTTAGGTCTAGACTGTGAAGTGACTGGTTTTGACAAAACTTGTTTCGAATCAACTTGGGAGGCAAACCGTTGTTTTGAGGATTTTGGTCGTTCAGATCTAAACGCAGTCAGTTGTCTAACAATTGATTGGTTTCTAAGTGGTGGTTTCCCCAAGATTGATGGTTTTGCAAACTTAGTGTTCACACTATTTCCTGTCGATTTTCTTAACTCATTTTTCAACGCTGCAATTGCAAAACCCTTTTCCTGAAGTTGAGCTTTGAATTCATCATTTTTGGCAATCAAAGAGGTTGTTTGCTCTACAGTCTTAGTTTTCGCTTCTTTGATTGAGTCACACAGTTCTTTGCAATGAATTTTCAAAGTCTCATTTTCATTAAGTAATTCAGCCACTTTATGTTCTAATTCAGCATTTTTTGTTGCAATAACATCATTGTCATGTTTAGCCTTAACTTCATTACACATATCACACATCTCAGCAATACGTTTTTTCAGGTTGTTGATCGTTAAGTTTTTGGCTTGTAGCTGAGCTTTCAAATCGTTTATCATAAAAAATTCACGGAATTCAGGAAATTCTGGATTTTTACATGGTAGTTTAGTTTGAAGACATTCTTCCTTTTGTTGCATTGAGATTTCAAGATCAATACAATGTTTTTCAAGTTGTAAAAATCTGTTTGAAAGTTCATTATAAACTTCTTTTTCAACCATATCATTTGATTTGAAAACCTCAGCCGTAAGCAAAGAACTTGACGCATCATCATGTTCAGCATCCTGATCAATTTCTTCCCCCTTATGACTCATATTTGTTGAATCAGAGGTGATATTGCTATCAGTCTTTTCCAACAGATATGTGTCATAAGTAGGTTTAATTTGATCAGTATGTTGATGTTCATTAGCAAGGACATTATGTTGAATAGTTAAATGTACCTCAGCAAATGGCACTTGGTCATTTACTGGGCTGATATCAGCATGCACACCATGTGTGATATGAGTCACATAACTGCTGCTTGCATCATGCTTATTTGACTTTGTCCCTCTGTATTCTTTGACAATTGAACTAGCACCCAGTGCTTTACTCGAATCAACCTTAATCTCTCTTGATTGCATCCGACTTTCATTCTTTAGTTGGTGTCGTGCTCTTTCCTTAATGTACTTCTTAACATTACCCATGTGTTGGAGTAATGTTTCTCTGAACATGTTAACTTCAATCCCAGTGTAATCAGTAAAACACTTTTCTGTCATTTGACTATCATAATCCCAAGTGTATTGTGAATTGATGAACACTTGAAGTTGTTTGTTGATCACCTGAAGAGCAGCCATGGATCCAATTTCATGAAATTCTTCTTTGTCAAGTTGTTGTTCTAGTTGATCTAAGTTCAGGAACATAGTACCTATGAAAGTCTGAACATCTTGACCGAAGAGTGATGCAAAAGCTCGTTCGAATCCTCCCATGGATCCAGGTCTTTCTGAGAGAACCTTGAGATGTGAATGAAGTAATCAAAAACATTCAATGCAACTTTCCTTTGCATTAGGCAACATTAGTGACTAATGAAACTCTCTCTCTCTTAAGAATTGGAGAACAAAGATTCCATACTAGCATTATCAGAATAACACACGTTTATTTTTTGTACAGGATTGGAAGTCTTATGTTTATCATTCGTGTTGTACAACATGAGTATCTCAGATATGAAAGAATCTGACGCGGTAGACATGATGTAAACGTGCACGGGATTTTACAATTCTATGATTTAAACCGAGAAATAGATTCTTTCGCGGGATTTTATAAAAATCAAGAAAAAACCGTGAAATGATAATGATTACTTGAATGTGTTATGATGAGAGTATGGTAGACTTGGTGATCTGTTGTATAGTTGTGATTTGGTTTGCTTGATGCAAGTTGTTACGGTGAAATTATGGTCTGAAAACTTAAAACCTCAATAACTTCATTTTGTAGCGATCTCAGGCTTCGAAAGTTTTGACGTAAAAAGTTATGGCCGTTTGAAGTTTTGACGTAAAAAATCAACTTTGGTCAAACCGCAAAAACCTCAAAACGCTTTAACCACAAACCGCAGAAGACCTCAAACCGCAGAAGACTACAAACCGCAGAATACCACAAACCGCAGAAGACTCAAACCGCAGAAGGTCCAAACCGCAATGACCCAAACCGCAACAGTTCAGACCGCAGAAGCCAAACCGCAACGACCTAAACCGTAATTAAAGGGAAACCGCAATACGTCTAAACGCAGTCAGTCAAACCGCAAATAGTCAAACCGCAAAGACCTAAACCGCAAAGAGTCAAACCGCAACACCTTGGTCAAACCGCAAGACTGGTCAAACCGCAAGAATTCAAACCGCAATAAGGTTAAACCCAACACCTCAAACCGCAAGAAGTCAAACCGCAGTGCAAAATGACAAACCGCAAAAGACAAACAATGACAAACCGCAGCAGCTACAGGACAAGACGTCACTATCAGTCCTTTTTTGTCATGTTTCCCATTATGGTTAACCTTCAAACCGCAGTCAGAATTTCTGGCCAAACCGCAAACAATAATTTCCTAAACAAACAAAAACCGCAGCGAAGAATCTTTAACGAGGGACAAACCGCAGTGATGAATGTACGACTGAGACACAAACCGCAGTCAAGAAAAAACTTTGAATCTTCCAAGAACCACACAAAATCAACCGTATGATGCCAAGAAACTATCCTAAAGATCGATGTGAACACAAAAGTACCAAGTTTTAACGTTTTACACCAAAAACAAAGATCAAACCAATGTTTTCCTTTCTTTTCTATTCGACCTACAAAACACAAAACAAAAGTGCCAAAATTACCATACCAATCCGTGAATATGCAATAACTAGAACCTAACAATGGCTCTTGATACCAATTATAGCATATTCAATAACATATAACACATAAAAGATAAGATCTTGGCCGAAAATTTAGAGAGAGAAAGAGAGAAAATGGGAACTTAGAGAGAGAAAGTGAAATGGATTAGTTTAAAGTGTGAGGAGTTCCAACCCTCTCCCTAGGTGGAGGGGGTATTTATACTTACCAACATATGTGCCCCGAGTGGGCTGTAGAGTGAGCTGACAGTGGGTAAAGACACGACCCACTCCACAAAAACTAATTGTAGCTAAGCTAATAATAATAATACTAATAATCCTACGAGCTAGTTAATGCTAACAGAAACTCGGGGTGACCGAGTCTTCACATGAATTTATATTCCTAATAATTGTTTTTACCTTCAATCCCTTCCTTAGCTTCATCAGTAGAAGCTTCACCATTCATTGAAGTTGAATCCACACTTGTCCATATAGGCATCAGTACATGATCTTGATCTTTCTCCTTACCCAGGCCTGCTTCATTTGTTGCATCATCAGCTTCTGAACCAGCAAAATTATTAGAAAAGGTTCCTGTAACAATTGGCACATAGATCATTGATTGGGTTAGAGTCTCAAGGTCAAATAGCCATTTTGGACCTTCACCTGCAACATTAGATTTATTTTCTAGAAATTCAACATACAGGTTTTCCTCAACTTTCCTAGTTCTTGTGTTGTATACTCTAAATGCTTTGCTATTGAGAGAATATCCAACCAAGAATCCTTCATCTGCTTTACCATCAAATTTGCCTAGATGGTCTAAGGTATTCAGAATGGTCACATGACACCTAAAAGGTCTTAGAAATCCTAATGCAGGAGTTCTACCTCTAAAAAGCTCATATGGTGTCTTGTTGTGAGGTTTAACCACCAAAACCCTGTTCTACACATAGCAAGCAGTATTAACTGCTTCAACCCAAAAAGTCATGGGCAACTTAGAGTCAGCTAACATGGTTCTAGCAGCTTCTATCAGTGTCCTATTTCTTCTCTCAGCAACCCCATTCTGCTGAGGAGTTCTAGCAACACTAAACTCTCTTCTAATACCTTTTTTTTTTGCAAAACTCATCCATAACTCTATTTTTGAATTCTGTCCCATTATCACATCTAATGACTTTAACTTTCTTATCTACTAGGTTTTCTATCTCAGTGATAAATGTTTTAAGAATGCTAGGTGTCTCATCCTTAGAACCTAAAAAGAAAACCCATGTAAATCTACTATAGTCATCAGTAATCACAAGACAGTACCTTTTATGCATAATACTACTAACAGAAGTAGGGCCAAATAAATCCATATGAAGCATAAACAAAGGTTGATCAATAGAGTTAAAAATCTTGGGCTTACAAGAAGCCTTGTGTTGTTTGCCTTTAAGACAGGCAACACAAGTTTGGTCATTTTCAAATCTTTTCTGAGGCAAGCCTTTTACCAAACCATCCTTTACAATTTCATTAATGGCTTTAAAATTAATGTGACCAAGTATCCTATGCCATAACATAGATTCATCCAATGTGGCCTTTGCAACAAGATAAGTAAGGGCCTCTTTAGGAACAATCTTCTTCATATCAACACTGTACATGTTGCCCTTTCTTGGAACTTTGAGTAATACCTGACTTTCATCAGGTAACTTAAAGTCTGGAGAAAGTACAAGACATTCAGTGTCAGTAAAAAGAACCTTGTTCTTTTTGTCACACATTTGTGAGACACTAAACAGGTTATACTTAAGCTCTTGAACAAAGTACACATCTTCAAAATCCAATTTACCGATTTTAAGTGTACCTTTACCAGTAATTCTGCCTCCTATTCCTCCCCCAAAGGTAACATATCCTCCATCCAATGGTTGAAAGTCTGAAAGATAGGACATGTTGCTTGTCATGTGCCTGGAAGACCCACTATCTGTATAACCTTGATCTGCACCATCTTCTTGTGAATGTCCCTGCACATGAAATAAGGAAATTAGTTTCCTTGGGGTAACCAAGCCATTACTGACTAGGATTTTCCTCGTGCATCAATATAGTTAAATCTTTTCAAAATAGTTGATGCACCATTGGACTGGATTGGTCTCCAAATCCAACATGCTGGGGCCTTAACAGCATTACCCCTTTGTTCCCTAGTAGTGTTTTTAAAATTGCCAGTACTAACTGCTTGGCTAGCAGTATTAACTGCTGGCTTTGTAGTTGTAGCCTTTGGTTTCCAAATTTGTTTTTGTACCACTGCTTTCATTTGAAAAGGCCTTTTAGCAGTTGTTGGTGCATATTTGAAAGTTGTTTTTGCACCTTTAACTGCTGGTTTTGGGTAAACAGTCTTAAAGGGTCTGGCAGTACTAACTGCTGGTCTAGCAGTATGAATTGGTTTTGGGCCAGACTTCAATAAAAGTGATGTGGGTGTCATTCTCGCAATATTAGAGTGAGTTTGAGGCCTTTCTAAGTTCACCCTATGGTTTGAGTACCCAGTTACCCTTTTGTTGCAAAAAGCTTCAAGGTGGTCAAATCTACCACAAGAGTAACAAGCCTTCTTATACAGAACAAAGTCATCACCTAGTTGGTGAGACTTGAGGTTGTTCCAGTTCCTCTGGTTACCTCTTGGCTTGTATGTGGATCTATACATTTCACAATACCTAACTGTTTTCCTAAAAGGTATAACATTTGTTTTAGGCCTCACAGTTTCATCTTTTACCACCTTAGGAACACTTGTTCCTTCTACTTTAACTGCATCAGGTTTAACCACAACCTGATTGTTGGTCCAAAAATCGTATATGGATCACTAAGTAGTCTTGAATACCTAGTAGATGGTTAGGATAAATCCGAACCAATCTAAGTGAGAAAACCTAAGTGATTGTTATTGTTAATGCGGAATCTTAACAAGAACAAGTAAGAACACAAGCAGGGATATCACTAACTTCGTATATTGATATTCACTATAATGAATTCGTACAACTCACACACGAACTAACAATCTTTAGGGATCCTTTTATATCACAAGGAAACCCTAGCCGACTCAGAAGATATACACAAATCTTCTATAAAGATACATACACGCATTGTATCTTTTCCTAACATAACTCTAACAGACTTTCCTAACTTCAGGACCAGACTTAACTTTACAAGTCAACCAGACTTAAACATGCTACCAGACTTAACATTACATTACCAGACCTAATAACACAAACAGACCTAACTTAGATAAACTACCAGACCTAAGTTGTCTGTTCTTGATTCGTATCATAATTCCCAACAATCCTCCCCTAACTTGATCTTCATGCTCCATGAACTTCAAGTTCTTCTGATTAAGCCTTCTGAGGATTGAATCTTGAACACTTTGAACTGTATTTAGGTCTTGTTCCTTTCTAGCAGCTTGAATCTTGATAAGCTCTTCTGATATGGTCTTTGCAGCAACATTGACTATATGTACATCAATTCATATTAAGTTTCATATCTATTCTCATCACTTCCAGGTGTGTTAACTCCTGTGAGAGGTGAATCATTGAAATTTAATGGATTTGATGTCTCTTTACCAATAGCCATCACTACTGGAGTAGCCAAATGTTTTGGTGTGTAAGACCATGGTACACTGATAACCATATGATTTTTAGCAAATCATCAGCTTATCAACGGATTTGTTAAGTCTTTACCAAAAGCCGTTTGCTTCTGGACTAGTCAATTCTTTGATGGAAAAGCACCTCATCATGGTGAATTGATTACCATTTATGGTTTTTCCACAGCCTTTACCACAAGCCATAACCTTGTGGGCTAGCCAACTCTTCACTTATCTTAGATATGGTGAGTTGAATACCATACAATTTTTGGCAAATTGTCAGCCATAAACGGATTTGAGCAATCTTTACCTGTTAGCCGTTTGCTCAGGATTAGCCAGTCCTTATGTTGATGAGACAAGGTGGACTGATAACCTTTTGATGTGTTAGTGCAAAGCACCTCCACCAAGTGAGAAATTCCAATAGTCTCACTCAACAACTTGTGAAAATTCTTTCAAACACCCTTAGGCTACATCCTTCAAAGACTGCTTCTTAATCAAATCCAATAACAACTCATATCCTTCATCCCTTTTACTAGCATACAACTTTTTGCTCATCATTTCCTTGCAAACACTTGATGATAAAGGATATTCCACCTCTGCAAGCATATAAATATCAACATTCTTTAATGAAACACAATGTACCTTGCAGGTATGAAAATATCTCCAGCTGACAATGTTATGCTCTTCAGGAAGTTTCCACACTATATCAGACTCAGTTGGTGGCTCAAACATCACCTTCAAATTTCCCCAAAAGACTCTTTCAAATTCATCTTCAGGTGGATGATCTCCATATTTAATATTCACCAACTGATAAAGTTCTTGAAGATCCTCCCTATTCACATCAATTAAAATTCCAGCAAAATTCATATAAACAATGTCAGAATTATCTTCCCTTATTATTTGATATGCAGCCCTCCCACCAGTCATGATAAGTTGATACTTGACAACCTTGGTAGGTTCCTTAGTGCTTTCAATAGTCCCCATTGTGGCTCCTTCAGATGAAGGTTCTTCATCTAATTCCTCTTCAACAACTACTTTCTTGGATTTACTCTTCCTTTTCAAACCTTTTCTTCTTTGAAACACAATAGGCTTAATTACTTCATCTTGCACTTCTTCTGTTGACTTACCAGCTTCAGGTTGTATATCAATCACTTTATCAGGTTCAATGACTAGTTCAGTTTCTTTAGCCTTTCTACCTTGAAAGCAATATTTCTGCACATCATCATAATCAGTAGCTTTGTAACCTTGATCTCTCTCAAATGCCTTGAGATATGCTACTTGTATTTCATCATATGACTTCCTTTTCATCTGTTCCAAAGAAAGATGCATTTGATTCTTAAGATACATCTTCATATCATACTTCTTTTCTGCCATAGACATCTTCTTGGGAATTTTTGATTTCTTCTGAAGCTTGAACTTTTCTAAGAATCCACCCAATGTATCATCATTACTTCTTGCATTTATGAAGTCAGCTAACTGTTTGGCTCGTTCATCAGCAGTTAAACCTTCAATAGTTAGCAGCTCTTCATACTTTGCTCTCACTTCATCATCAACATTGAGCAGCTTAGTAAACTCATCAGATTCTTCAGCCAATTGTCTTGCATAAACTGCATCTAGCATCTTTTGTCTTTCTTCTTCAGCAATATCTTGTGCCTTAATCCTCTCAATTGCAGCCTCAGATGCAAGTTCTTCTCTTGTTTTTCTTTTAGACTTCTTTGGCAATGAAGTTTTCTCCACAACCTGCTTTCCCTTTCTTAGTGCAGATTGTTGTTCTTCATTACCAGAACTAAGTTCATTACCAGACTTTTCTTCACCAGACTTTTCATCAGATAAAGTCCCAAACTTTTCAACCTCTTCCTCAACAGACAAAATTAACCTTCTTCTTTTCCTATCCTGTTTAATTTTGCCCATTGATTGAGCCAAAGTCTCTGCAACTTCCAGTGTCTCTGGACTAATTGTGGTGACATTATCTTGAACAAGTGGTTCATGAACTGGTGTTTGAAGAGTATTTTCCTGTTCTTGCTCCAAATTCCTCCCCTGTTTGGAAGAATTTTCAGCTTCATCTTCCTCATCATCAAAAGAAACACCCTTTTTCTTCATTGCTACCCCTATTTTCTTTACTTTCTTCACCAAAGTCACATAAGCTTTTTTGAGTGCCTCATTAGACTTTTCCAAAATACCAATCTTCTTTTGTAGTTGAGGAACAATGATAAGAAGATTTTCCACAGTTATGGGATCATGTTCCTCCTCCCTTTCAGGACTTAGAACATTTGGTTGTGGAGGTGAAGATTGTTGGATAGGTGTAGATGATCTTTCAACAGATGGTGAGGGACCTGGTTGAGGTGATGGAATTGGAGAAGACCTAGGTGTAGCAGACCTAGACGATGCTTGGTCTTGTGCCTCATCAGAGTCCACTTGTGCAGCTCCAGAAGTACCTGCATTGTTAGTACCAAGCATAGCAGCAAGCAAAGGTTTGTCTGTCCCTTGAAAACTCCTTTTTAGATTTGCAAAAAGTTTGGGAGTAAAGGCCACACTCATGTAAGGCACTTTATCCTTAGTTTCAAAATTCAAGATCATTTGCAAAAATCTTGGATACATTAAAAATTTTGGGTCCTTAGCATTTTTCACCATTCCTTCAAAAATTAATTTTGAAAAGTTAAATTTACTTCCAATTGATAAACAGACCAATGCAGAAGCAATTCTGCTTCCAAATTGATCCCATCCACCACTCTTGGGACTTAAGCTCTGAAATAAATGATGTACTAAAAACCTCCACTGAGGTGAAAAATGACTTTTCCAAAAGGTAAAACTTCCATCTGTGGGGTACCCAATGCTATTCAAACCCTCCAAAATATCCTCACTAGACAAATCAAATTCTCCTAAAGCATCATCCAATTGGAGACTGTCCCTAATCGAGGCTTCAGTAATGGTAAAACCATTTTTATCTATGATTGCCCTTAAACATGGTGTCCCATCATCAAGAGTCTCAGAGGTAACCGACCTCCAGAACTGCTTGACAAGGGACTGATAAATAGTAGGATTATGAGTTAATGAATAAAAAATGTAAGAACCTTTTAGGAAATCCACAATCTGCTCGAAACCTGCACTTTGATCTGGCTTCTTCAAGAAACGAACTTGATTATGCTTGTCCACAAACTTGAGATTAGCCATGGATGAGTTAATGATTTAGGTCTGGTTGACAAGAAAGGTAGGGTTTTGAAAAATATTTGCGTAGAAACAGAGTCGTGAGAAATAAAGATGATTTTAAATTTGGAAGCAAATAAAGAATAAAAGAAGATAAATAATATCAAATTTTAATCTTATATACTTCATAAATATCTTGTTTTACCGAAAATAGTGCAACGGTAATATATTAGTAAAATCTTTATTTACTCTGACCAGATCTAACGGTCATAAAATTAACACTACCCGACCTAAAAGGTCAACCAGGCCGAATCATAAACTTACCAGACCTAACCAAGAGAGTGGACTAACACACTGACTATAGCGAATGCAAGGCTTTGCATCATCTCATTCCAATCTTTTCTGCAAGAATTAGTTGAAACAACAAGAAAGAGGAGACAAAAACCAATTTTTGCAAGACACATGAGCTACCAGATTTAACACTTAAGGTTACCCGATTTAAAAACATGTAAAACTTGTACATTTGCCTCCCCTTAAATGTACATTACCTCCCCTTAAGTGTAAATCTCCCCCTCCTTTTTTTTTTTTTTTTTTTTTTTTTTTTTATCACGAATAAATACTTAACCAAAATAAAGACGAAGGTCAACTTTCCAAAAAATACAATTAATAACTCTTTCCCTGCAAGTATTAACTCATACACCAACCAAGCATTAAAAGACATTAAACCTTGATTTTCCCTATAAAACCACCCATTGTTTTATCATAAAAACCATCACAAACCACAAAAGAAACCTTATAAGCATAATGGATCCATCCAACTTAGAAACCATAGAGATTTCATCCGATTCTTCTTGGGATCCAAATGGCTCATCTTCTGATTCATCATCAGGAGGATGGGGTGGATACTTCCCACCAGGGTATTCATCAATCACAAGGAACAAGGCATTGAGAGAATCAACTCTGAAACAATGGCTAGCTGCTTATGACCTTTCTGAAAAGGAACCAGACAATGAAGCACCAAAAACTTCAAGACCAACTCCTCCTTCTAAAGTAGATGATAAAAGTGCTGAAGAAGAAGACCCCTCCAAAGATGATGAAGAGACTTTTCCTTCGAAGATTGTGCCTTCCCTGAGAAGTGGTTCTGTGCCACGTCCCCCACCAAGCAGCGTGATTCTTGCACTTCCATGCCCAAAAGCATGGAATCAGTTTGGTGGCAGAGGAGCCAAGAAGACCATTCCTGACTTCATGGGTAAAGGGAAACAGAAAGTGTAGGTGGTGATGTTTAGCTGGTTTGTGTTAAAGCTTTTGTCTTATGAAGCATTGTAACTTGCATCCTAGAATGCAATTTCTTGTTAATAAATAAAAAGCTCTTTGGTTCTGATGTTTTAATTTTCCACATATGAATTACTTGCAATAGAGAAGAGCTAACAACTGCAAAACAAAGTTAAGCACAAAATACCAAACACACATACTATAGAAAGCAGAAAACGAATTAACTACTGAAAATAAGAATAACCAAGAAGAGTAGCAAGATAAAGAACAAACAAATATACAAACTATACAAAGTTAAGAAAGAAGATAAGTTTTTCTTAACAACCCAGGCCTGAGTGGGCTTGAGTCCTTTCTGTGGAGCAACATACTTATAGGTCTTGTATGAACTTGCTCCAGTGAAACCATGTTTGGACTTATAGGTAAATTCATTTTTAAATGGATTCCAAGCCCAGCACTCAGAGAAATTATCAGCAGAACCCCTACTTGAATCTGTTTGTCTCCTTACAGGTGAATGAGCCTTATAAAAATTATTTCTTTGAAAATTTGCATTCACCTGAGGTTTTTGAAAAGGTTTCTTAGGTCTTACAAAACCAGTGTTCACATTAGGTCTCACAGAATTAACATAACCAGTATTCACTTTAGGCCTCATAAAGTTAACATTTTGCCTATTCAGATTAAAGTTTCTGTAGCCAGACCCAAAATTTGGTCTACCAGAATTAACAAAAGAGTTAGGTCTGGTAGTGTTATTTAGTTGTACAGGTCTGGGAACAAACTGGTTAGCATGATTAACTCTACTAGCATTATTCCAAACTGGTTTATTTGAACCATGAACCTTATTAACATTCATTCTCTTTTGCTCAGCCTCTCTTTTCATTCTCTTTTCATGGAAGTCACAATCTCTTATTAAATGACTCAAACTTCCACACACAAAGCATCTTTTAGGAGCATAAGTATAACTACTCCTACTTTCTCTGTGAACACTATTGCTTCTAGGTGACTCATTCAATTTAACAGATTCCCTAGGAGTTTTTATATGATTGACACAACTAGGTTTAACTGTCTCAGCCTTTTGTTCAATCACTACAGGTTTAGTAACAACAGGTTCACACTTCTCAACAACCTTAGGTTCAGGATTCTCTTTTTCCTCATTGTTTGACTCAGACTTAGAGTGATCAGAGGAACCATCAATAGATCCTTCAGAGTCATTGGATTGACAAGAAGAATATCTACTGGATTTGTCCTCTGAGGTAGTTGGTTCAGGCACTTGAGGACCTTTCTTACCATACACAAAGAGTGAATCATCCAACTCTTCCTTTTCAAGAGGAGTATAGTCATCACTCAAAGGTGGTGGTACTCCCTTAAAGTCACCAGTCTTAACAAACCTATTATACAAAGGCTTATCAGCATAGTCCTCTTCTCTATTCTTAAATATAGCCCTATTCTCATTTTCCTCATATCCTAAGCCACATTTTTTATTTGACTTAATTTGAGAATCCCAACACTTAAACATGTTATTGTTTGAACTGTTCCATTGATCTACCCTTTTTCTTAGCTCATCCCTTTCCTTCTGAATTTTAAGCCCTAATTGTCTATACCTTTTAAGCTTTTCATCTTGTTCGTATATCTTATTAGCTTGAAAGTATAGTTTTTCATTTAAAGCAGCATGTTGGTTTTGAAGGGTGACCTTTTGTGCCTCTAAAGTTTTTACAGCATTTTTATGTGCTAATAAATTTACTTCTAGATCACCTATTTGTTCCTGCTGCTCATCACACAAAGCCTTAACATGATTATATGAGTCAGTACATAATTTAGAGCATAATGATACATCATTACCAATGGCCATGAGAGCATGATCAGACTCCTCATTTACTCTTGGATGCTCACCCCAATTGACTCCTCCAGCTTCCATTGTCAGCAGGCTCATCTGATTCTTTTCCATCTTCCCATCATCATCTCTTTTCTCATCAGCAGACTTCTTCTCTGGACAATCTCTTGAAAAATGCCCATGCTTGTGACAGTTGTAGCATTCAACAGTCCTCTTTGTGTATCCCACTGGTGATTTGTTGTTGAAGTTGATAGTCCTACCATATTGCTTCTGAAAGCGTTTGACCCTTAAAGCAACCATGGCAATGTGCCATTTTATGTCCATCTCCTCAACTTCAGCATCATTTATCTGTTCAAGGTCTTCACTAATAAAGCTTTCATCTTCCGTTTGATTGGCAAAGAAAGAATGTATCACCTCATCAGTAAAACTTGAAGCAGACCTTTCACTTGAAGGAGTTTCATAGTTACCAGACCTAAACACCACCAGATCTAACCTTGTAAGTACTGCTTTTGTTTTGAGACACAAAAGCAACATTTGATGAACTGGTTGAAGCCTGAGTGTTGTTACTGATGTCCCTTTCAAACATCCTAAGATTATTGTATAGGTCATCAGGTGTCATAGAATCTACTTCCTCCTTAATCCTCATCGCCACAGATACATTGCCCCATTCTGATGGTAAAGATCTAAGGAATTTGTGATTTGCATCCTCATTTGAGACTGCTGCACCATGAACTTCCAGTTGTGTTAACATATGTTGAAATCTGTCATAGCCCTTCTGCAAACCTTCAGTCTTTGAAACACTGAATGTTTCAAATTGCTGTTTAAGAACAGCCTTTTGCATCTTTTTGGAGTTAGCATTACCTCCAAATCATTTCTTGATAGCTTCCCACATCTCCTTAGCATCAAGAATGCCATGAAACCTTTGTAGATGCTCTTTAGGAATAGCCATAAGAAGCAAGGTTCTGGCCTTCTTTTCCTTCTCCACAGCCTTAATCTCCTCAGCAGATACTGGTGGCATTATTCTGAGCTGCCCATCATTCCCTTGTGAAATTCTCTTCTTAGAATTTCCCTTTTGAATCACCTTTCATACATCGCTATCAATGTATTCCAGATAATGTTCCATCTCCATGGCCCATATATCATACTCTTCTCTTTTCAGTAATGGAAGTTTTATGTTTGAGATTGTGGTTATGGAAGGGATGGGTTGTTGTTGTGATTGGGAGTTACTGGTATCGGTTTTTCCTTTATCTTCATGGTTTGATTTCTCATCCTCACTGTTATGGATTGAGAAAGTTTCAGTGAAAACAGGCTTATCGAATTCAGACATTTTGTAGGGTGATTTGAGTGAGAATTAGGTTTTTGAGATTTAGTGTTCTTCGAATTCAGAGTCTCTCCCTTGCTCTGATACCACTAGTTGGTCCAAAAATCGTATATGGATCACTAAGTAGTCTTGAATACCTAGTAGATGGTTAGGATAAATCCGAACCAATCTAAGTGAGAAACCCTAAGTGATTGTTATTGTTAATGCGGAATCTTAACAAGAACAAGTAAGAACACAAGCAGGGATATCACTAACTTCGTATATTGATATTCACTATAATGAATTCGTACAACTCACACACGAACTAACAATCTTTAGGGATCCTTTTATATCACAAGGAAACCCTAGCCGACTCAGAAGATATACACAAATCTTCTATAAAGATACATACACGCATTGTATCTTTTCCTAACATAACTCTAACAGACTTTCCTAACTTCAGGACCAGACTTAACTTTACAAGTCAACCAGACTTAAACATGCTACCAGACTTAACATTACATTACCAGACCTAATAACACAAACAGACCTAACTTAGATAAACTACCAGACCTAAGTTGTCTGTTCTTGATTCGTATCATAATTCCCAACACTGATCTTCCTCGTCATCAGATGTCCAATCCTCAATGGTTGGAGCTTCTGAATTCCTACTAGAGGACACCTTGTCCTCACGGAGTGAAGTATTAATTGCACTCTCAAAGGGTTCACTTACTTCTATAGGCTTATCAACAACTACATTCTCTTTTGACTTAAGACCATATTCTAACTTTGGTGTTGAAATTCAGGCAAACCTGTATGTTCTAGGTCTATTCTTGGAGGTGCAGGAATTCCTCTGTGAGGAGGTGGAACTGTTTTGTATCCCAACCCAGACTTAGCTTTGTTGATTAACTGGCATTCAATTATCTTGTTTACACCCTTAGAGGCATATTCTAAGGTTTCTACACTTAATTGAATATTTTCATTAGCCTTTTTAATTCTATCCAACTCAGCTTTCAATAGACTAACCTCAGCATTCTTAAATGTCAAATCCCTTTTAAGAACTGCTATATCATTAGCAAAACTAGTCTCATTGTTCTTATAATGCACTATTTGCTCCTCTAGGACTGCTAAACCTCTCTTATGATTTGACAAATTATAATTAGTTTTGTTTAGTTCAATCCTTTGTTCATCATAGTGTTTCCTTAAAGTTTCTAATTCTTTAAGTGCAGTGCAAGATTTAGAACAACATTTAGCAGATTATACCTCAGAGTCAGAGAAGGCCATAAGTGCCATCTCAGTAGGTGCTTCCTCCTCTTCTGCCATAAAACTCCAATCAAACCCTAAGCCATCAATAGCTACCATAGCTTTTGAATTTGGCTCAGTAACCATCATGATAGATAAGTCAAGATCCGTAGATCTTATAAAGACTCTTACAACTTGTGTTCTTTTTGGCGAACACAAGTGTATTGTATTGGAAGTGTATCCTAAGAGATCTTTTAATGAATCTCATGGAGCAGAGTGCCACCTTTTCAATATCAACATATCTCAGAGTGAGAGGCCGATAGATTATGCAAGGTTCTCCGTGAGAAATGAAACAAATATCTTTTAAGAGATACCTGAGTGGCTAGGAGGGGTTGTGCAGCACGTCACTAGGTCCATGATGTCTTGTCTTCAATACCGGTATCATCTTTGTGATAACCGATAGCAGATGTATTGATCCGGTTTCTGCCCTAAGTTTTCATGGAGGGCTATTTCTTTTCACCCTTTCATAAACTTTTCTTTTTAATTCTTCAACCCCTTCTTTCTCCTTTCAAATTTACTCCTTTTTTTCAATCATACCTAAGGACTTCTAGTTCTAATCTATTGGAATTGTCCTTGGGTAGATCCCTCCGGCTCTAGCGGATCATAGGACATAAACCTAACCATAATCACCTTATTACTCCATGATTATCCTAGGTTCATAGATCACATGCCATAAAACCTTTTGTGAAAATCTCTCAAAGTGTTTATGATTATAAAACACATTTTGTTAACACTTTGAGAGTTTTGCATTTTCTTAAATACTCCCCCTTCACATGTGCTTGTACGTTTTTAAGATATGTTTGCACATGTTGGGTAGAGTTCGCACTTTTTGAATTGATTGATTTTCAGTGAATATGACCGTTGCGAGACACGTTTACATCACTAGTTAGACTAGCTTGAAATTATTACCCGTCCTGGTCATATTCAAAGAGAATCTCTCGAGATGGTACACTCTACTCAGACAAGTCCTTTGCGAGACACGCTTACATCACTGGATAAACCAGCTTGAAATTATTACCCGTCCAGGACAAGTCTTTTCGATTAATGACAAATGATTTTCGTCAATTCTTGTGTAAAATCTGAGTCGAGCTCTTTTGAGATTCAACTACGATCTTTAAACATTTCTGATCACATTTTAATCACGTCTTCTCCCCCTCAAAAATAGCATGTCGTGATATTTTTGATATCAACTGATTAAAAGAAAAGCTTTTTGGAGAGATAGACGGATTTGGTTTTGCATGAAATTGGAACATTTTTGTTTTTATAATTACGAGTCCTGATCTGAAATAATCAGAAGTCATCATTTTAGCCCGGGTTTCAAACTGAAGTATACGAAACCATTTTTTAAGAATTTGAGAAACGACATGTTTTAGAAAACATTTTAGAGAACTCTCGCTCAAGCATCTGTACATGTCCGTATCATTGTTGAATGACATTTCTAGATACGTACAGAATATCGATTATACGAGAGACATGTCGTGAGAAGAATATTTTTGGTTTTTTTGATTTTATATTGTTTTTGTATTTTTGAAAATTTTCTATTTTTATATTTTGTTTTTGTTGGTTTTTCAAATTTTGTATTTTGTTTTTCAAAAAATATTTACAGCGAAGCTATTTTGAAAATATTTTCAAGAAGATTCAAGAAGACGTTCTAGCTCCTCAGGAGTTTGGCTTCGCATGCCAATTCGTCGAACTAAATCATCAAACCTTTCTTTTGGAAGGGCCTTAGTAAATTGATTGGCGAGTTGGTAATCTGTCTTCACGAAAAATAATTCAACAGTACCCTCCTCTACGTACTCTTTGATGAAGTGATAGCGGACTCTAATATGCTTGGTCTTCGAGTGTTGTACTGGATTGCACGAGATGGCTATGACACTTTTTGAATCACAATACATAGGTATTATGTCGAAAGTAAAGCCATAATCTGTGAGTTGTGTCCTCATCCATAGAACTTGGGCACAACACGCAGATAGAGACACATACTCGGCTTCTGCGGTTGATAATTTTGTACAATCTTGTTTCCTTGATGACCAGCCTACTAGCTTTTCACCCTAAAATTGTGCTCCACCTGATGTACTTTTTGATGTAACTTGACATCCTGCATGGTCGGCATCTGAAAATTCTATTAGTTTAAACTCGGAATCCTTCAGATATGAAAGACCCATGTTAATGGTTCTTCGTAGGTACCGAAAGATCCGTTTAACCTCTTGGAGGTGAAGTTCGGTAGGCCGTACCTGAAATCATGCTAATAAGCAAACAGCAAAATGAATATCGGGTCGACTAACAGTAAGGTACATGAGAGAACCAATCATGCTCCGATATTTCTTCGGATCGATGGGTTTCCTAAATAAATCAGAATCGATTTTTGGTGAAGTGACCATTGGTGTACCAACAGAGTCACAATTTTCCATACCATGTTTTTTCAAAATCTCAATTGTATATTTAGCTTGATTAATAAATATACCACGAGGGGATTGGTGTATTTGTAAACCAAGAAAGAATTTAAGTTCCCTTATCATGGACATTTCAAATTTGCGTTTCATGAGATTTTTAAAATGTTTTGAATGATTCGGATTAGTGGACCCAAAGATAATGTCGTCCACGTAAATCTGAACAATCAAAATGTCATCTTTGTATTTTCTTGTAAACAAGGTAGAATCAACAGTTCCTTTGGTGAAATTGTTTTTGATCAGGAAAGATGATAGTTCGTCATACCATGCTCTTGGAGCTTATTTTTTAAACCATAAATGGCTTTCTTTAGCTTGTGATGCGCGTGTGCGTAGTGCTCTAATTTATACCCACGGTATGTCGTTGTGGTTTTAGCAGTATTCAAGTTTTAAATTTATATTTAGCCGACTTATCAATAACACACACACTTTAACGAGCAGTGTACCCGGTCAGTATGAATATGATGGTAAGTAGAGTGTCGATCACTAAGAGTGGAACGTATTATCAAGTTATCCTAATCAATATTTTAATATCTTAAGTTAGCTATACAACTTAATCTAACGCAAGGGGGGTTCAGCCTGAGAGACTGGCACGGTTTGATTATGATTACATATAAACTAAACTAATAAGCACGAATCAGCGATTAGCACACACGAACACAGATAAATACTTGAGACAATAAGAAGACCTGTCCTGATAGTTAAGTAGCTTGTCACTTGTTTTATTGCTAGTTTTATATGAGGTGTATAGTTCGATGCAATGCACCGAGATTAATTCCTTTCTCGTTGGCTCTAATCTTATCGGCGAGTAAACCCTTAATGATTACTTATGACTATCCTATTTATCTTTCTTCCTACTTTTCTACAGACGATAGAATGCATAGGAGATATAATAAATAGGCGAGGAAGGGGCATGGCGACCCAAGCAATGCTCAGCTAGACACAGAGGTTATCAATGCACTAATAAAAGTCACCAAAGACATCAACATATAAACTTTAATTAATGGGAAAGCAATTTTAAGGGGAGTTGAAGTGCATGAATAAATCAATGACACAAGCCCATCAATCCTGACCAATTAAAGTGTACTAATACAATAAAACAAAACTACTTAATGAATTGAATACATGCAGGACCTTCTTACAGCTCTTGTATCTTCGTTCAAGGTGTGTCTTGTGTTGCTACTTCGTCTGAATTCGGCTTAGGGTTTCTGTGGTCTTCGGTCTTCTAAAACTAGGCTCTCTCAAATTCGTCTGACCTTTGGGTATTTATAGTTTCTGTCTGAGGGCTAGATGCGGCGCATAGGATAAGTAGATGCGGCGCATTGACTTAACTTCGCTTGGGGTCCAAGATTAATATATTCAGGAATATTCGTACACCGCCAGAAGATGCGGCGTAACTCCATTCTTAGATGTGGCGCATATCCTTGCTATCTTGGATCGTAGCTTGTGAAATCTTGATAGTGATGCGCCGTATATAATAAGTAAGAGGCGGCGTATCTGGAGCAGAATGATCTTGATCTTGTACATTTCAGTAGACTCTTAACTTCTTGCATGTTTTGCTCCATAATTAGTCCAAAATCGCCAAGTTTCACATAATACTTGTTTTTACCTGAGAATTACAAAAGTAAACATTAACATATCAATTCTCACAGATAATATGATAAAACAAGTCAAATAAATAGGATAAATGATGGTAATAAAATGTACTTATTTGAGTTCATCAAATATCCCCCCACTTGAACTTTACTTGTCCCCAAGTAAACCTTAGAATTAATCTTATGAAAATGTAACCTAAAAGATATTAGGATTTATTTTTATATTTAAGCATGTATTCGTTTTGTCATAATCACACAACCAAACACTTAATGAATTAGAAGTAAAATAAAATAATTTGATAAAAGCAAATCTAATCGTTTAACTGTCCAGTCGTGACGAATATTCTATCATAAGCTTGGCAAGTATACGCATCTCCCCCACTAAAGCCAAGGAATAACAAGTCTAAAGCGGTAAAAAGGGTTTGTAGGTTAAGGGTTAATCATTCTTCTTAATCTCTATCGATCTCAAATTCCAGAAAAGGCGACAAAATCACAAATACATGATCGAATCCACGAACAAGATACTTGCAATTGCTCAAATCCTTAACTCGAACAGGCTAAAGATAGGACCAAGTAATCTTCACCAATAATATTATATCAAAAAGGGCGACAAAATCATAAATACATAGCCGAATCCACGACTACGATTCTTAAGATTGCTCAAATCCCTAATCTCAATAAATCAAAGGTTTGGATAAAGAATAATATAGGGTATGGATAATATTTTGGGATATAAATTGGTGTAAAATGAAAAATAAACAAAACAGATAAATTAAAATCCTAAGTGTGGTAAATTGCTATCCCAACCATTCCATGAATAAGACTCATATCATAGAATAACTCACGCTTTAACACTTGAAACACACGCTTTAGGTAGACACGAATTATACTCAACAAGATCTTAATCAAAGAATAAACTTAATTGGCGTTCCCATAACGTCCAACTCCCATTCAATCCATAAATATAATATACAACAACTAGTGGTGATATCGACCACTTAATACAATACTTTACATAAGTTGTTTAAACAAACATCCAACTTTTTCTTTTTTTTCTTTTTCTTCGATTTTTTTTTTTTTTTTTTTTTTTTTTTTTTTGAACTTGAAACATAAACATAGATGTGTAAAATTTCACCACATCACTATAACGATAACTCTGGATAATTTTTCCATACTTTTCATGACTTCAGAAATAATGGTAATAGTGAAAGTAGTAAACACACGAAAAATAAACTCAAAGATATACAATATTTACTTTCACTCCAATTGCATTGTGCAATTTCCCGACCTAACCAAAGATAATGAATTACGCACGCGAACATAGGTAATGTAAGGAAATACACTTTGCCTAAAGCAATTAACCAACCATGGATTTTAATCTACAGGGCAGGCTAAGGTGTAAGGGTGTAACGAAACATTATAACAAAGGTGTAAGAAACGAAAGGAATGGCTCTGAGTGTTTTTCTAGGGGTATCTTATTCTAAAAGTGAGAGTAACAAAATGGTTTATACTGGGATTAACTAACCAGTGTAGTTAGCTAATAACACATAACATATAAAGGCTATTTGGGTGTAATCCTAGAAATTTACCAATTTAGACAAGTCATTCCAATTATAAAAATAATACTTATTATGGTGGTCTCGAATAGTATACAAGCCAAGTTCTAAAGTTTACAAGTCACGGGCACACTCATAGATTTGTGAATTTTGAAAAGTTCACAATTTTTGAAATAACGTCATGTGTGCAGCTATGTAACTTAGACTTAAAACAAAAACATGCTAAAAATTTTAAATTTTGATATATTAAGCACATTTTAAGCATATTTTGAAAAAGTTTAGGACAAGTAAGTGTTCTAATTCTCCAATCCCCCCACTTAAGTTAAACAACGTCCTCGTTGTTTGTATCAAAGGTTAAAAACTGGAAAATAAAAGAATTAGAACAGAAAAACTCACCTGAGATTTGCTCGGTATGATCCTCCATTATTTGTATAAGAGCAAAAATCATTCTTCTTGTGGATGAGAACGTTTAAGCTTCATAATTGATGTATCCACAGGAAATGCAGGAATCTATAATACCATCAAGACTTTAACACACCTAAGTTAAGAAGGTTCAAACTTGCATAATACATTAGTAGTTAGTAAAAATAAAACTTAAAAATTAAAATGAAAATCATCAGGTCAGTCGATACGCCGTATCTTATGGAAGAAGATGCGCCGTATCGAGCCTGTAATAAATACGAACCAGAATAGAAGATGCGTCGCATCCTTAACCAGGGATGCGCCGCATTAAAATAAACTGATAGAAAGTTTTAAAGTTAAAAATAAAAATGCATAAAATAAAGTAAGATATGACCAGTGCAGGAGATGCGTCGCATCTCAGGATTGAGATGCGCCGTATCTTCTGCGGGCCTGACTGACTCGACACAGAACAGAATATAAAAATTTTCTCCGGGTTGTCTCCCGGTCAGCACTTGTCTTTATTCCAGAGTCTTCAAGTTAGACTCACGTTCAGCTCCTTATTCCGATCTATTGATCCCCACATGTCCGCGCACGATGTAGTTGCGAATTACTTCGTCACGAACATATTCCGGCCCCAATTCAAGTACACCTTCGTAGAATCCTTTCATCTTTTGGTACGGATACTCGATCCCTTTCTCAGCATCATTTTCATCTACAAAAAGAAATGGTGTATATTTGTAACAAAATTTGTTAGGGGCATGTTCAAACCTTGGGTGAGCACGAGGCATCATGTAAGTGATAACGTTGCTTCCACTTTTAAAGGTGATCTTTCCTTCAAATCTTTTAGCGTTAATTACGACCTCCTTACAAAATGGCTTCCCAACGATCACGTCACCCATCTCAACATCACGATAAGCATCCGTGTTTTCCACCACATTGAAATCTGTAACAATAGTTAAATTTCCAACAAAAATAGGTACATTCATGAACACTCCAACTACGTTTTTCCCTCTATACTCAATTTTGTTTTTCATTATAGAATTATAGAAATCTTTTGACATTACATTAATTGGTAAAATAGGGAAAAAGTTAGCGCAAACTTGTTTAAATCCTATCATGCAAGGAAATTGTAAATTATAAGCACAATCTACATGGATCTTTCTACCATAATCACAGAAACTAGGATATCCTTCAAATTCATCATAATTCTTAGTGTTGATCATATTGACTCTAGGTATATCCATAATTTCTCCTTCTTCAATTTCAGGTTCAGAATCCTCCATAAATTGATCATTGATTCCTAATGGTAGATTAAGATCATTTAATTCAATGTAGTCTCCACTATAGGTCTCAAGTGATTCATTATTTACCAAGGTTTCTCCCATAAAACTAGCTTCTAGATCGATGTCCACATGTTCTCTTAATCCTAGCACATAGACGCCTCTAATTATGCTTTTAACAGGATCTTGGCACTTGTAGAGTAGTTTATTATTCCTTACTCTTAATGAGATTTTTCTTTTAAACACATCAATCTTAGCACGGGCGGTAGACAAGAAAGGTCTTCCAAGGATTAAAGGAATCTTAACATCCTCGGGCATATCTAATATAACAAAGTCTACGGGGAAAACAAACTTCTCAATCTTAACTAGCACATTATTAGCAATCCCTTCAGGTTGTTTTACCGTTATATCAGCCAATTCAATAAGCAACATAGTTGGTGCTAATTTTCCTAGTCCTAGGGTAGTGAATGTCTTAAGGGGCATTACACTAACACTAGCTCCTAAGTCAGCTAACACATTATTGAATGATATATCATTAATTGAACAAGGTAAAGTAAAACTTCCTGGGTCTTTTTCTTTATGAGGCAAGGCATGTAAGTCGGTTGCAGAGCTCTCTTCTTTCATTGTAGCCTTGATCTCCTCTTCAATCTTTGTCTTCTCCTTGAGTAGTCTCCTTAAACTGATTGAAGAATTAAAGAAAAATTCGGGTCTTGCACCATCATTACCATTCATCAGTCTTCTAGTAAAAGGAATGTTAGGAGTGACTTATTCAGTGGTGCTTATGGCCTTGACATGATCTCTTGGGTTGGTTTCAGTTGAGCTAGGTAAACTTCCGTATCCCCTTTCTTGAAGAACTTTGCTCATTTGACCAATTTTTTGTTCCAATGCTTTGATTGAAGCTCCTTGATTTCTTGTAATAGTGTCTGTTGAAGCTCGGATTTCCTTGATCATAGCAGTGTTCTCATCATGTCTTTTAGCAGCATCGGCCATAATTTGCTTTAAAGTGTCATCTAAAGTCTGCCTCCTTTCTTGATAAGCGGGATTGAAGTTGTTCTTTTGATTGAATCCCGGAATAGCTTCCCTAAATCTTCCTGAAGGTCGGAATGGTTGTCCAAATTGTGTGTAGTATGCTTCTTCAAAAGTCTCACTTTCATTCTTGTTAGGGCAATCCTTAGTGTAGTGAGGTCCTTCGCATTTTTCACATCCAACTTGGGCAGCATACACTTTCTCATCACGCTTCTTCATCTCTTTACTAATTTTATCCAATTGAGCTTGAATAGCAGCAAACCCATCAAAATTAGTGCTGCTCTTAGATCTAGTAGAGGTCCCATCGTGCCATTTTTGAGAATGATCAGTAGCTTCTTGGATAGCTTTCCTAGCATTGGCTGCACTCATTTGAGGCACAGCTCCCTTAGCATCCAAGATTTGTCTAGTAGGCACGTACAATCCTTGATAAAACAATATTATCTCCTGCATTTCACTTAGATAATGTTGAGGGCATTTCATCAATAGGTCTTTGAATCGTTCCCAAGCTTGATAAAGAGTTTCATCAGGCTCTTGCTTGAAACTGTTGATAGCCTCCATCTTTTTAGCTGTTTTAGCAGGTGGACAATATCTCTTCAGGAATTTGCTCTTCAAATCTTCCCATGTAGTGATTGAACTAGCAGGTTCATTCCTTAGCCACTTGTTAGCAGCTCCTTTAAGTGAAATTGGAAAGATTCTTAGCATGAGTTGATCGTCAGAGACTCCTTCTGTAGTGAACAAATCTGCAATCTCGAGGACCTTTTCAACATGCTCATTAGCATCCTCATGTTCCAATCCACTGAAAGCATTTTCTCTTAGCTCCTTGAGAAACTAACCCTTCAACTCAAACTTAGACTTTTCATCAAACTTTGGTCTTAGCAACTCCTAAAGTGTAATCAGCACGGGTTTTGTTCATGTATTCCTCCATAGTTGTGTTTTCCGCCATTATTTCTGTTTCTACTTCCTCTTTCTCTTCAGAAAAATAATCAAGCTCGAATGAACTTGATATATCAAAGCTCTTTGTGTTGAAAAGCCTTCTAAGCGAATGAAAAGCTCGTTCAGGATCTTCGAAAGGTTGAATCAAGTTCTTCGTAGAACTCCTGGTCATGCACTTCCTGAAACTATCACAAAAGCATCAGTAGGGTATGTTCAAGAAAGTAATATATCAGAAAATCAACAACGAAAACGGAATAAGAAAAATTAAAGTTACTGATATCTGCAGACGATGCGCCGTATCCAAAAAGTTGGATAGGCCGTATCTTATAATCGTTAAAATTTAATCAGACTTTTATTCAGAAAATAGACACGCCGCTTAGAAATTAGAATGCGCCGTATCAGTATTTAAGTTATCAAAAATCGATATTTATTTAAAATCAAATGCGTCGTATTAACAAAAGTTAATGCGCCGTATTTTCGTTACGTTTCAAAATACAAAATGTTTGATTCAGTAGATGCGCCGTATCGATAAAAATCGATACGTCGTATCTGTTTAATAATTCGAAAACCGTTTTTAATTAAAATAATAGATACGCCGTATCTACGAAAGCAGATGCGTCGTATGGCGTTATCGTTTAGAAATTTTTTTTTATTAAAAACAGATACGCCGTATCTTGGGGAAAGATGCGTCGTATCGAATTTATTAAACGTGTTGTATTTTATAAAAATTAAACGCAATACGCCGTATCTATGAAAATAGATGCGCCGTATCGTTTATATTAGCTCAGTACAACGATAGCAGAATACAAGAAATAGAAAAAGAAAAACAAAAATAAATACAAACGAAAATAAACAAAAATAAAAACACACAAAAACAGAAAATATGCAAAATAATACAATGAATGCAATTTAACTAATATACAACAGAGTTAGCGGTTAGAATAAAAATTAAAAAGAAAAACCTAATTAAAATACTAATCAAATTAACAGATAATAACAATTCACTCCCCGGCAGCGGCGCCAAAAACTTGATGTGTCGTGTGCTTAGTGCTCTAATTTATACCCACGGTATGTCGTTGTGGTTTTAGCAGTATTCAAGTTTTAAATTTATATTTAGCCGACTTATCAATAACACACACACTTTAACGAGCAGTGTACCCGGTCAGTATGAATATAATGGTAAGTAGAGTGTCGATCACTAAGAGTGGAACGTATTATCAAGTTATCCTAATCAGTATTTTAATATCTTAAGTTAGCTATACAACTTAATCTAACGCAAGGGGGGTTCAGCCTGAGAGACTGGCACGGTTTGATTATGATTAAATATAAACTAAACTAATAAGCACGAATCAGCGATTAGCACACACGTACACAGATAAATACTTGAGACAATAAGAAGACCTGTCCTGATAGTTAAGTAGCTTGTCACTTGTTTTATTGCTAGTTTTATATGAAGTGTATAGTTCGATGCAACGCACCGAGATTAATTCCTTTCTCGTTGGCTTTAATCTTATCGGCGAGTAAACCCTTAATGATTACTTATGACTATCCTATTTATCTTTCTTCCTACTTTTCCACAGACGATAGAATGCATAGGAGATATAATAAATAGGCGAGGAAGGGGCATGGCGACCCAAGCAATGCTCAGCTAGACACAGAGGTTATCAATGCACTAATAAAAGTCACCAAAGACATCAACATATAAACTTTAATTAATGGGAAAGCAATTTTAAGGGGAGTTGAAGTGCATGAATAAATCAATGACAAAAGCCCATCAATCCTGACCAATTAAAGTGTACTAATACAATAAAACAAAACTACTTAATGAATTGAATATATGCAGGACCTTCTTACAGCTCTTGTATCTTCGTTCAAGGTGTGTCTTGTGTTGCTACTTCGTCTGAATTCGGCTTAGGGTTTATGTGGTCTTCGGTCTTCTAAAACTAGGCTCTCTCAAATTCGTCTGACCTTTGGGTATTTATAGTTTCTGTCTGAGGGCTAGATGCGGCGCATAGGATAAGTAGATGTGGCGCATTGACTTAACTTCGCGTGGGGTCCAAGATTAATATATTCAGGAATATTCGTACATCGCCAGAAGATGCGGCGTAACTCCATTCTTAGATGCGGCGCATATCCTTGCTATCTTGCACTACTAGAAAAAGGGCCTTTAATGACACGCTTTTTATGACACACACAATATAATGACACGCAAAATCGTAAGTCATAAAAAAACTGTCATAAATTATAAAATTTGAAGGCTAGACGACAGGCATTTTTGTGTGTCATAAAATTCGTGTCATATCTCAAATTTTTTAAAAAACACGGAGTTCCACCCTCACCCAACTCATTTCATTTTCACACTCATATCTCTAAAACACACACACACACACACCGAAACTCTCCACCCTAAAAAACACAATCCGACAGCACCACCACCATCCGACGCACCACCACCGGACTCCACCTCCACCGACACCACCGAAACTCTCCACCCTAAAGTTTTGAGGTATTTTGATATATCTATGATTTTGAACATTATTTTTGTAGATCTATAATATTTTTCGTTATTTATAGTTTTTTTTGTTCTTTTTTTGTAGATGTATAGATTTTTTTGTCGATCTATAATTTTTTTTTATAGATCTATTCATTTTATTTGTAGATCCATTGATTTTATTTATAGATCTATATGTTTTCGGTTAGTGCAAGGGTTGGATTTCGGTTAGTAACGATTCTGAACTAATAAAGTTTTTATGTTATTGTTTAAATAATTACAACTGACTATTGTTACTTTGTAACACATGTAGGATAATGGTTTGGTGGTCACGGGTTCGACCCGTGGCCCTTGTGGTTCATTATAATGAAGGCGCCGAGTTGATTGATTCTGTTCTCGATGAAGGAAGCTGAAAACTGTGACTGTTTGCGAGGTATATTATTTATTTATTTAATTAGAATTGATGGACCTGTTTGTTTGTTTACTGGATTTGTTTGTTTGTTTGTTTATGATTTTTGGTGGAATTAATGTGTATGGATTGAATTTAAAATGATAGATCTGCTGAGTATGTATTTGATTTAATTTATTGTAACTGTTTTTATGATGTTATTCAGCTATTTGTTGATTTTACTTGTTTAGAAGTTATATAACATGTATGCTAATTCGTTACTGAAAATCAGTAATCATGTGGATAATTGAAAATTAAAACGCCTTATATTACTTACCACTTTTGAAGCATCTGTTAATAATGCTACCTAAGTATAAATAAACATGGATTCAGTGTGATTGATGATAACCACCTAAATGTGGTTAAGCTGTTCAGATTGGCTTATGCATAGTCCTAATTAATTGACAATTAATTGATAACCACCTAAATGTACATGATCAATTCAGACAGCAAGAGATATGGACAGTAAAATAATAAGCTTTTAACATGTTACTTTGCTGCTATAAATAATCGGCTCAGATCCGTGAATGTTTGTCGTTCCAGACGCTAATTTAGTTTCTAATGTTATTGTTGCAGCTGATGTTGGACCTGGGCCCAATACTTTTTTCATTCCTGTTGCCAATGCGGGTCGGTTACTTCATGTCTTCATATGTGTCATCTTTGCTGTTGCTTTTAGTATTCTCTTGCTTTTAATAACTTCAATATTCTTTGCTTTTTTTTTTCTTCCAGTTGAGCCGCTTGGTTATGATACAGACAACAGTTTTCAGCCTCCCCGTGCAAGTCCACCAGCTGAACGTCGGCGTGAGTGGCCTGTCTTTTGCTTACAGCAGCATATACTTGCTTTGATTGCAGGTTGCATGTTTTCCATTCAATGACCACAATTGCCCCCTATTCATCTAATACCATCATTTTGTCAAAGTGCTTACGAATGGCTAAAGGAAGATATTCTTAATGTTGTGGTGGTTCATTGTAAAGCTGGTAAAGCAAGGACTGGTCTAATGATTTGTAGCCTTCTTTTATTTTTGAAGGTATGTTTTGATAATTAGAACATATGTTGAATGAGAGTTGGTTGTCATTTTTTATCCTATTAGTAATAAAAATCAGTCATTAACTAACCGGCCTCTTAAGTTATTTTGCAGTTTTTCCCAACAGGACAGGAATGCATTGATTATTATAACCAAAGAAGATGTGTAGATGGGAAGGGGCTGATACTTCCAAGCCAGATTGTCAGTTACCTACTTATACATAACTTTTATCTTGCTCAAATATTTCAGTTTGAACAAAACAAAAACTAACTAAAGTATTTTCATTTTCTAGCGGTATGTAAAATACTTTGAGCGCATCTTGGCAGATTTCGATGGTGAAAGCCCACCTGGCCGGAGGTAGTTCTCTTCTTCCTGTTATAGTCGGGCTCATTATTTTATAGGTACTGAAGTTATCGTTTCAGGTGCATGCTGAGGGGATTCCGGCTACTGAAATTGTATGCAGGAAACTGAACAAATAATCAGACGTCGTGAGCTGGAAGCGAAAGAGCATCACAGACAAATGCCGATGGTGCTAGGCTGAGAGAAGGTTGCCACATCAACCTTAGCTTGATGACTCTGACTACTGTGATTATGTAGCTATATATGTTCTTACACATTTACCTGTATATCACCCGTATATGTTTCTACAATTTTAGAATTTGAAAATAACTTGTAGTTGTATGAAACGCATTGTTTTGATATATATGAAATGCGCTTTTTTGCTATTTGTGTATTTATTTGTATTATGAGATTATCTGTTATTTAATGTGGGGATATTATTAATTTTATAAAAATTATTTTTTTTTTTTAAAATTTGAACCATGACACGCAAAAAATGGGTCATAAAATAGTGTCATAAAAGCGTGTCATAAAATTATGACGCGCGAAATGCGTGTCATAAAGCTTTATGATGGGTCGATCAATGACACCCAAAAGCGCGTCATCTGACCCCTTTTATGACACGCAATGCGCGTCATTAAAGGCCTTTTTTCTAGTAGTGTTGGATCGTAGCTTGTGAAATCTTGATAGTGATGCGCCGTATGTAATAAGTAAGATGCGGCGTATCTGGAGCAGAATGATCTTGATCTTGTACATTTCAGTAGACTCTTAACTTCTTGCATGTTTTGCTCCATAATTAGTCCAAAATCGCCAAGTTTCACATAATACTTGTTTTTACCTGAGAATTACAAAAGTAAACATTAACGTATCAATTCTCACAGATAATATGATAAAACAAGTCAAATAAATAGGATAAATGATGGTAATAAAATGTACTTATTTGAGTTCATCAGCTTGTAGACATAGTCTGGATGTTCTTTGTCAACGAATCATTCTGGCTGACTCACATGCACTTCTTCTTTTAGAGTTACATTCAAGAATGCAGTTTTGATGTCCATCTGATATATATTGATGTTTTTGTGGACTGCATAGGACAAGAAAATCCGGACTGCTTCAAGTCTTGCTACTGGCACGAATGATTCTTCGAAATCTATCCCTTCTTCCTGTCTGAATCCTTTAGCCACGAGACGAGCTTTGTTACGAGTCACAGTCATTTATTCATCCTTTTTATTCTTCCTTAGCCATTTGAGATCAATGACAAGTTTGTCAATTGGTCTTGGAACTAATTCCCAGCTATCATGTAATTGGTATTGAATAAGTTCTTCCTGCATCGCTTCAATCCATGCATTGTCTACCATTACCTCCCGAATGTTCTTTGGTTCTTTTAGGCTTACTGAGCAAATGTAGATGCACATGTCGGGGTCAGTGGCGAGTTTTCTTCTCATCTGAACTGGCCTTGAAGGTTCACCAATAACTTGTTCAATTGGATGGTCTTTTGTCCATTAGAGTGTAGAAGGGTACCTTGGGTTTAACGTATGTGTTAGATGGTTCTTGTAACCTTGAAGATGATTCAACAGAGTCCGTTGCAAACGGGTTTTCTAACACTTCTTCTTCTAACGCATCATCATTTTGGTTTTGTGTTTGTTCTTCTTGAAATGGTGTATTTTTGTTCTGCTCATCACTCTTGGTAGAACAGTTTCAAGAATTGGAGTTTCTGGAGTAGATGTAAATGAGGTTGAGGGAGTTGGTGTGTTAGCTTCGATTGTTGTAGATGCATCTTGTGGTGGTGGTGGTTGATGGTTTTGGGTGGGTGCAGTGGAATGTTGTTGTGATGCATTTGTTGAAGTTCCACCATATTATTCATCAAACATTAACTCGAAGAAATTTTCCAGTTCTTGTTCTGAAGGTTTGTCAGTGTTTGTTGATTGAGCTCTTTGAGGTATAAGTCTTGAACTAATGTGTCCAGAATTCTGTTGGTTTGGTGCGGGTCCTAATCTGTTTTGATTAGAAGCCATCGGGTTAAGCGCGGGTTCTAGAGCGAGTCTCTCAGAAGCCATTTGTGAAATTTCATCAAACTTCACATTCATCGTCTCCATTATACTTTTTGTCCTTCTATTATACACCCTGAATGCCCTCGAGTTTTTTGAGTATCCAATGAAGATTCCAATATCACCCTTAGCTTTCAGCTTCCCTAGATCTTCTTTGTCGTTCGTTGGATAGCACAAAGTGCCAAACACATGAAGGTAAGAGATATCAGGTTTTCTATTGTTCACTAGTTCATATGGTGTTTTATTGAATCTTGGGTGGATTAGGGAACGGTTCTGAGTGAAACAAGCAGTGGCAACAGCATCAGCCCATAAGAATAATGGTGCACTAGAATAAATCGGCATTGTGCGAGCAGCTTCCACAAGAGTTCTATTTCTTCTTTCAACTACCCTATTCTGCTATGGAGTTCTAACAACTGATGTCTGATGTGTGATTCCAGCATCTTCAAAATAAGTTCTTAACTCCTGATTTGTGAATTCTGTGCCATTTTCTATTCTTACAATCCTTACTGGAGCTTGAAGTAGGACTTGAATACGCTTTAGAAAGGTGATGATGATGCCTTGTGCTTCGTCTTTTGACCTCAGAAACTTTACCCATGTATATCTTGAATAGTCATCGACGATAACAAGAATATACTTCTTCCTATTTATGCTTTCAACTCTCATTGGGCCACATAAGTCCATGTGCAACATATGTAACTTTGCTTCCGAACTGGGTACGGTTTTAGGTTTATATGTTGTCCTTTTGCTTTTTCCTTGTTCGTATGATGGACATAAGTGATCCTTGGTGTATTTGAAGTTAGGAAGTCTGTTGACGATGTTCTCTTTGGCTAATTTGTTAATGGTGTCGAAATTGAGATGGGATAATCTTCTATGCCACAGCCAGGACTTTGTTCCGCATGCTCTTGTCATAAGACAGATTGGTGATGAAGAGGCCATTTGGTTGATGTCGATAGCATATAGGTTGGTGCCACGATTCCCAGTTAAGAGATCATCGCCAACCAAATTTCTAACAAAGCACGTGTTTATCCTAAATGCAACCTCTAAATCTACATCACAAAACTGCCCGACTGAAAACAAGTTGTGTCCCAACCCTTCGACGTAGTAAACTCGAGTGATTAAATAATTCCCAAATTGAAGATCTGCATAACCCAGAATAGCTGCTACATGATCATTTCCAAAGCGTACAGTTCCCATGAATTTCTAGAAGAAATTGATCAGCAGCTTTAGATTCCCGGTCATGTGCTTAGAGCAACTTGAGTCGACGATCCAAAGACATATTTCGATAACCTGTGAAGAACAGAAGAGTTTGTATTTGGAAACCGTTTAACATTTGGTTCCATGGGGTTAGGGGTAACATCCGAATCACGCTCATAGAAAGTTTCTACTGGTTCAATTTGAATAGCTGTCAATTTGACATTCTAGAGTATGAACTTTCTACCCATTGGTTTCCATACACAATACTTAAGATAGTTCCTAGGCATTTGACTACTAGTGGTTGACATAAATCATGCAATTAGTCATCCTATATATCTAGATCTAGCATTAGTTCCTTTTGGAACGTTCTTCTGTTCAGGCATAACATACATATTTTTAGAAACATAATCATCACAAACATCATTAGATAAACATTTCTTGCACATTTGATGCGTGCGTGCGAGTGCTCTAATTTATACCCACGGTATGTCGTTGTGGTTTTAGCAGTATTCAAGTTTTAAATTTATATTTAGCCGACTTATCAATAACACACACACTTTAACGAGCAGTGTACCCGGTCAGTATGTATATAATGGTAAGTAGAGTGTCGATCACTAAGAGTGGAACGTATTATCTAGTTATTCTAATCTGTAACACCCCAACCCGGCAAGGGTAAAGATGTCACGTTAATGGTTTCATATCAGATCAAACAAAGCATACTTCAATAGTAATACAATAAATTTCAAGGGTTACAAATGAAATACTAACGTTACAAAGTTAAAAATGAAACAAAACTAAATACTAAGTCTGAACTTGCAAATCCTTCTAATGGTCTCTACTTCAGAATAACTATCGAAGTCTTCTAAGTCCAAAAGTCTCTTCACTCATACCCAAACCCGTCGTCCTGCTTATAACCTGCCGCACACGAAAAGAAAATGTGCGGCTGAGCTTAAAAAGCTCAGTGAACAGATATAACGATAATAAACAGAAATAGCGAAAAGTACAGAATAACAGAGACAAAGGTCAGACAGATGTAATATGGTTTAAGGGATAAGTCAAAGAATAAGTATAAGGGAAAAGGAAAGGGATAGTCATCCACCACGAGCCCAGAAACAGATCATATCATATCATAACCAAAATCTTCATAATCATATAGAGGGGAGACCTCTCAGATAATCAGATAATATGAGGGGTGTCCTCATTCTTCAAATGGAGTAGCTAGCTCCCAGACATATGTGAAAGGCATGTATTGCACACAGTACCAGTCACCAGAACAGAAATCATATCAAATCATGTTAAATCCACTAAACAGAACAGATCTAGGATGCATCCATACGCCCCTTCCCAATCACATGCAGACCAAATCCAAGGGACGGTGTAACCAAATCACTAGGGCTACACACTAGTCATGCCAGTGGTGCATCACAGGCACGGCCATGTTACCTTCATGGCTAGGGTCACAATTTTGGCTCGGGTATCAAACTAAGAGTCAGATATCATATCAGATCAGAGTGTCATATCACAAGTTTCAATATCAGAAGTCAATATCAGAAGGTCAACATCAGAAGGTCAATATCAGAAGGTTAAAATCAAGGTTCCATGGTAACAGTTCATTTTAAAAAAAAAATGTTTCTAATTAAGAGTCCATTTAAAACAATCTTTTAATAATGGTCTTCATAAAAATGATCCTTCAGAGTAGATTTCATAAAATGATCTTTCAAAATGGTTTTTCATAAAGATAGTCTTTTAAAATAGTTTTCATACAAGTTAGTAAAATCCAATTTAAAAGAGTCCTGTATCATATCTGTAAACATCATTTTAAAATAATTTTTCCTCAAACCATTTCCAGGTCAGAATTAAAAAGGTTTTCACAGCATAGGTTCATATCATAGGTCAAAGGTTCAGAGCAAAGGAATCATAGCAAGGTACCAATTCAGAGGCTAAACAGATCAGAACATGAAGGAGATCATAGGAAACCTTACAGAGAAGGTCAGAATATCTGTACCTTATGACGAAAGCAAAACAGAAACGAGCACAGAATATGGAAAATGGCTCAAGGTCTCTCCTTCTTCACACCTAAAGGAGTAGAGGGGAATTACAATTCATTCTTAATTAATTGCCTTTCCATTTTAGTAACTTTCTATTTTTAGCAAGTTTCCATATTTAGTAGGTTTCCCGAATTAGTGTTATAATTGACAATTTAATAACTTAAAGGTTTAATATGATTAATATAGTAGTTTAGGGTTTAAAATGACAACTTATATTAGTTTAGGGTTTAAAGTGTCAATATATTAAAGTCTAGGGTCTATTATGCAAATTATGTAAACATATGACCAATGTTAGCTTTTAGCCGATTATGAGTGCATGCATATTATTCCCCCGACGTTGTTTAATTCTTAACTCAACTCGACTTCAAAATAAACCCGAGGCCCTTGTTTGTTTTCTTACCTTTAACCCAACACCATTTACACTCACACGCGACATGCAAAACTAGCCCATCCCATTTGACGCAACGCAAACCATTTTCAGCCCACTATTCGACATACATAACATGTCCTTTTTCAGCCCAAGTTCGACACACTCAACTCCCCTACTCGCACCACTAGTACTCATGTACAACTAAGTCCTTTACCAGCCAAACACTCGACACATAAACACACCCACACGACATCACAACTTAGCCACATTTACATTCCATTTTGACACATATGATAACAATACAGCACACACCTGTTTCACCCTATTCTACCTCATGTGACACACACCACCAACACGCCATATTCAGTCCAAGGATCGACACACACAATTATCATTTTCTAGCCCATGATCTCTATACCACGACACACAATAATACCATTTTTCCATTTAATATCCAACACACAACACCACCACACGACACACCTAAAATTACCATTCGACCCACACCAAAAAAAAAATCCCTATTCGACCTTCAAAATAACGACACATCAAGCATGCATTCTTTTCCAGGTTTTATACGTGTAACCATTTAAGTTTTAACAAGTATAGAAGAGATCATAAACATGCATCCTTTATATTCAATATTTAATTTAACATTTCTTCATTACTAGTTAACTGATAATAGTATATTCACATCACCAGTCCTTATATGGGTTAAGTTATAACATGTTTTGAGTCTAATATTACAAGATCAAAACCCACGTACAACATTCAATCCGAATAATAACTATATAAGGTTAACGATTTAAGTTTCTATTCATTATTTTATGTGGCGCTATTCTTGTATACTTACAATCAATATTTCATGCAGAAATTTTGTTCTAAAATTCCAGTAAAAAACCTTTAATTGATATTACATCATTTTCTTATCATTTTATGTGCTGTATTCTTCCCTTCATTTAGCATAGATTATAAGTTGGTTAGAGCTTGTTTTTGGGTTACACAAGTATTAACATCCCATGTGGTTATGTCGAACAGAGCTGAGATTAAAATGGTACCTTGGCTGAGTCAAAGAGGGTTTAAGAAAGGAACTAAGCCACCCTAGTCACGAAGACAGTCGCCCACCAAGGTTGCTGCGTTAGTCACGATCGAACAAACAAAACATTCACCAGAATCAATCCACGCTATTTTACTCTTAGCATCCTTTGTGTCATTGGTTGAGAGAGATGGAGTAAACATGGCATGCTTTATAGATGGAATAGTTCTGACTCTGACAAAGCGTGTATGTGATATAAAAGAAAGGAAGGAAAGTCGTGTGGGGTTGCCTTTGATGTCAAATTTCTCACAAATAAGGTAAACTATGAATTTATTGTGATTGAGAGTATCATGCCGCGATTTAAGGGAGTAAAAATATTTATCCTTTTTAAACTTCTATTTCAAAAGAATGTGCACAATTGTTAAAATAGTTTCGGTCCTACATGACTTATAAATCTGTGTGATGGGCTTCTTATAAGTGTCGATTTCTAATTTTCATAGGTTAGGGATTTCATGTTAGTAAATTTAAATTATAACGCATAGTCTCGAGGTTATTTTAAATAATATTGTTCCTAAAAGTTTCATTTGAAGGTTTAGGTCGTTATAATTATGATGAGCTATTTAAATAAAAGGTAATGATGACATATAGTTGTATTTTCATATTTAGGTCAATATGTATAATGTTCTCGTATAGTTAATTGTATGCTAAAAAAAAAAATAATAAAATTTTGAGGGGCAAAAATGAAATTTTCAAATGAGTGAAAATTTAGGGTTTTACAACTCTTCCCCTCTAAAAAAAAATTTTCGTCCTCGAAAATTGGAAGTCGCAAAGTTAGACGAAGTCGTAGTAATTCACAAAAGGTCGTTACAAACATTCTCACGCCCGGGAGGTTCTTACAAAAAGATCTTCAGACCAAATAGTTTCTCATGACTCGAATCAAAACGAAGTGGGTTCAAATTTCCTCAGAAAGAGACAAATTAGGTTGTTTCCGATCAAAAGACCATGCAACAAAAATGGAGGATAGGTGAATCTTCCGGAAAGCTCATATGGAATATGAACAAGATTTCAGATCAAATTAATTGTATCACAGTAGAGAGTTATTCAAGGAGTTTAAGATTCATAACTGAGGTCAATGGAATGCAAAACGAGAGTCCAAATTCACCCAGATATTTAACGAACGAAGGTAGAGTATACGCATAGGTAGAATGAACCTAAGGTCTCACTAATCACAGATAACCCATCGGAAATCAAGTTCTAAACTTCTTAGGTACTTCCCAAGATATCCTATGGCCACAATGAGGGCACGTTATATGGTGTAAGTATTATCACGTTAATAATACCAGCACCACATAAATATGCCTTCATGATGATCATACTTTATCTCGAGTCGTAAGCAAAACAATCTATCTTCATCCACCTAGTACTTCTACAGTCTCAGAGGTCAACAAAACAAATGTCATAATCAAGAGGGAAAGCCAAACTACTCGCCATGGAGCTTCTCAAAATGCCCAAGAGGCATCGAAATGATTGACAAAGATCAGAGGTCAGAGTCGAAATCTGAAGATAAGGATCAAATAGTGTCAGGAAATTACTATGCAATTCTTAGTGCTTTCAAGATTCATTTAGGTTTCAAAACTTAGGTGGTGCAAGGCATAGGCTTTCAATTTCCAAGGGAGATCTCAAGAGGCTTAAACCAAGAGTAAGGTACGAATCAGAGTGATGCGGAAGCAATGATACCTAATCAGATGCCTTATAGTCTACCCATTCCTCACCGGTCAGAACTTAAGCTCCTATAGGGAAATCCTAAAGCAAATTTTCAAAGGTTGTCTTACGAGCGCCTACAGGGAAAGCTTAGTGGTCCTAACTTACACAGGTCAAGGGTAAATGTATTACGAAATCGCAGCCTGTCTCTCTGATACCATAATTGTAACACCCCAACCCGGCAAGGGTAAAGATGTCACGTTAATGGTTTCATATCAGATCAAACAAAGCATACTTCAATAGTAATACAATAAATTTCAAGGGTTACAAATGAAATACTAACGTTACAAAGTTAAAAATGAAACAAAACTAAATACTAAGTCTGAACTTGCAAATCCTTCTAATGGTCTCTACTTCAGAATAACTATCGAAGTCTTCTAAGTCCAAAAGTCTCTTCACTCATACCCAAACCCGTCGTCCTGCTTATAACCTGCCGCACACGAAAAGAAAACGTGCGGCTGAGCTTAAAAAGCTCAGTGAACAGATATAACGATAATAAACAGAAATAGCGAAAAGTACAGAATAACAGAGACAAAGGTCAGACATATGTAATATGGTTTAAGGGATAAGTCAAAGAATAAGTATAAGGGAAAAGGAAAGGGATAGTCATCCACCACGAGCCCAGAAACAGATCATATCATATCGTAACCAAAATCTTCATAATCATATAGAGGGGAGACCTCTCAGATAATCAGATAATATGAGGGGTGTCCTCATTCTTCAAATGGAGTAGCTAGCTCCCAGACATATGTGAAAGGCATGTATTGCACACAGTACCAGTCACCAGAACAGAAATCATATCAAATCATGTTAAATCCACTAAACAGAACAGATCTAGGATGCATCCATACGCCCCTTCCCAATCACATGCAGACGAAATCCAAGGGACGGTGTAACAAAATCACTAGGGCTACACACTAGTCATGCCAGTGGTGCATCACAGGCACGGCCATGTTACCTTCATGGCTAGGGTCACAATTTTGGCTCGGGTATCAAACTAAGAGTCAGATATCATATCAGATCAGAGTGTCATATCACAAGTTTCAATATCAGAAGTCAATATCAGAAGGTCAACATCAGAAGGTCAATATCAGAAGGTCAATATCAAGGTTCCATAGTAACAGTTCATTTTAAAAAAAAAGTTTCTAATTAAGAGTCCATTTAAAACAATCTTTTAATAATGGTCTTCATAAAAATGATCCTTCAGAGTAGATTTCATAAAATGATCTTTCAAAATGGTTTTTCATAAAGATAGTCTTTTAAAATAGTTTTCATACAAGTTAGTAAAATCCAATTTAAAAGAGTCCTGTATCATATCTATAAACATCATTTTAAAATAATTTTTCCTCAAACCATTTCCAGGTCAGAATTAAAAAGGTTTTCACAGCATAGGTTCATATCATAGGTCAAAGGTTCAGAGCAAAGGAATCATAGCAAGGTACCAAATCAGAGGCTAAACAGATCAGAACATGAAGGAGATCATAGGAAACCTTACAGAGAAGGTCAGAATATCTGTACCTTATGACGAAAGCAAAACAGAAACGAGCACAGAATATGGAAAATGGCTCAAGGTCTCTCCTTCTTCACACCTAAAGGAGTAGAGGGGAATTACAATTCATTCTTAATTAATTGCCTTTCCATTTTAGTAACTTTCTATTTTTAGCAAGTTTCCATATTTAGTAGGTTTCCCGAATTAGTGTTATAATTGACAATTTAATAACTTAAAGGTTTAATATGATTAATATAGTAGTTTAGGGTTTAAAATGACAACTTATATTAGTTTAGGGTTTAAAGTGTCAATATATTAAAGTCTAGGGTCTATTATGCAAATTATGTAAACATATGACCAATGTTAGCTTTTAGCCGATTATGAGTGCATGCATATTATTCCCCCGACGTTGTTTAATTCTTAACTCAACTCGACTTCAAAATAAACCCGAGGCCCTTGTTTGTTTTCTTACCTTTAACCCAACACCATTTACACTCACACGCGACATGCAAAACTAGCCCATCCCATTTGACGCAACGCAAACCATTTTCAGCCCACTATTCGACATACATAACATGTCCTTTTTCAGCCCAAGTTCGACACACTCAACTCCCCTACTCGCACCACTAGTACTCATGTACAACTAAGTCCTTTACCAGCCAAACACTCGACACATAAACACACCCACACGACATCACAACTTAGCCACATTTACATTCCATTTTGACACATATGATAACAATACAGCACACACCTGTTTCACCCTATTCTACCTCATGTGACACACACCACCAACACGCCATATTCAGTCCAAGGATCGACACACACAATTATCATTTTCTAGCCCATGATCTCTATACCACGACACACAATAATACCATTTTTCCATTTAATATCCAACACACAACACCACCACACGACACACCTAAAATTACCATTCGACCCACACCAAAAAAAAAATCCCTATTCGACCTTCAAAATAACGACACATCAAGCATGCATTCTTTTCCAGGTTTTATACGTGTAACCATTTAAGTTTTAACAAGTATAGAAGAGATCATAAACATGCATCCTTTATATTCAATATTTAATTTAACATTTCTTCATTACTAGTTAACTGATAATAGTATATTCACATCACCAGTCCTTATATGGGTTAAGTTATAACATGTTTTGAGTCTAATATTACAAGATCAAAACCCACGTACAACATTCAATCCGAATAATAACTATATAAGGTTAACGATTTAAGTTTCTATTCATTATTTTATGTGGCGCTATTCTTGTATACTTACAATCAATATTTCATGCAGAAATTTTGTTCTAAAATTCCAGTAAAAAACCTTTAATTGATATTACATCATTTTCTTATCATTTTATGTGCTGTATTCTTCCCTTCATTTAGCATAGATTATAAGTTGGTTAGAGCTTGTTTTTGGGTTACACAAGTATTAACATCCCATGTGGTTATGTCGAACAGAGCTGAGATTAAAATGGTACCTTGGCTGAGTCAAAGAGGGTTTAAGAAAGGAACTAAGCCACCCTAGTCACGAAGACAGTCGCCCACCAAGGTTGCCGCGTTAGTCACGATCGAACAAACAAAACATTCACCAGAATCAATCCACGCTATTTTACTCTTAGCATCCTTTGTGTCATTGGTTGAGAGAGATGGAGTAAACATGGCATGCTTTATAGATGGAATAGTTCTGACTCTGACAAAGCGTGTATGTGATATAAAAGAAAGGAAGGAAAGTCGTGTGGGGTTGCCTTTGATGTCAAATTTCTCACAAATAAGGTAAACTATGAATTTATTGTGATTGAGAGTATCATGCCGCGATTTAAGGGAGTAAAAATATTTATCCTTTTTAAACTTCTATTTCAAAAGAATGTGCACAATTGTTAAAATAGTTTCGGTCCTACATGACTTATAAATCTGTGTGATGGGCTTCTTATAAGTGTCGATTTCTAATTTTCATAAGTTAGGGATTTCATGTTAGTAAATTTAAATTATAACGCATAGTCTCGAGGTTATTTTAAATAATATTGTTCCTAAAAGTTTCATTTGAAGGTTTAGGTCGTTATAATTATGATGAGCTATTTAAATAAAAGGTAATGATGACATATAGTTGTATTTTCATATTTAGGTCAATATGTATAATGTTCTCGTATAGTTAATTGTATGCTAAAAAAAAATAATAATAAAATTTTGAGGGGCAAAAATGAAATTTTCAAATGAGTGAAAATTTAGGGTTTTACATAATTAGTATTTTAATATCTTAAGTTAGCTATACAACCTAATTTAACGCAAGGGGGTTCAGCCTGAGAGACTGGCACGGCTTGGTTGCAATTAAATAATAAACTAAACTAATAGGAACGAATCAGCGAATAGCACACACGTACACAGATAAATACTCGAGACAATAAGAAGGCCTGTCCTGATAGATAAGTAGCTTGTCATTTGTTTTATTGCTAGTTTTATATGAAGTGTATAGTTCGATGCAACGCACCGAGATTAAGTCCTTTCTCGTTGGTTCTAATCTTATCGGCGAGTAAACCCTTAATGATTACTTATGACTATCCCATTTATCTTTCTTCCTACTTTTCTACAGACGATAGAATACATAGGCGATCTAATAAATAGGCGAGGAAGGGGCATGGCGTCCCAAGCAATGCTCAGCTAGACACAGAGGTTATCAATGCACTAATAAAAGTCACCAAAGACATCAACATATAAACTTTAATTAATGGGAAAGCAATTTTAAGGGGAGTTGAAGTGAATGATAACATAACACAAGCCCATCAATCCTGATCAATTAAAGTGTACTAATACAATAAAACAAAACTACTTAATGAATTGAATACATGCAGGACCTTCTTACAGCTCTCGTATCTTTGTTCAAGGTGTGTCTTGTGCTGCTACTTCGACTGAATTCGGCCTAGGGCTTCTGTCCTTCGAATATCGTACGTACCAAAAGTCTCTTAAAGTCGTCTGACTTTGGGGTATTTATAGTTTCTGTCTGAGGTAAGATGCGGCGCATCTAATAAGTAGATGCGGCGCATTGACTTAACTTCGCGTGGGGTCCAAGATTAATATATTCAGGAATATTCGTACACCGCCAGAAGATGCGGCGTAACTCCATTCTCAGATGCGGCGCATGTCCTCTTGTATCTTGGATCGTATCTTGTGAAATCTTGATAGTGATGCGCCGTATGTAATAAGTAAGATGCGGCGTATCTGGAGCAGAATAGTCTTGATCTTGTACATTTCAGTAGACTCTTAACTTCTTGCTTGTTTTGCTCCATAATTAGTCCAAAATCGCCAAGTTTCACCAAATACTTGTTTTTACCTGAGAATTACAAAAGTAAACATTAACGTATCAATTCTCATACATAATATAATAAAACAAGTCAAATAAATAGGATAAATGACGGTAATAAAATGTACTTATTTGAGTTCATCAAATATCCCCCCACTTGAACTTTACTTGTCCCCAAGTAAACCTTAGAATTAATCTTATGAAAATGTATCCTAAAAGATATTAGGATTTATTTTTATATTTAAGCATGTATTCATTTTTGTCATAATCACACAACCAAACACTTAACGAATTAGAAGTAAAATAAAATAATTCGATAAAAGCAAATCTAATCGTTTAACTGTCCAGTCGTGATGAATATTCTATCATAAGCTTGGCCAATATACACATCTCCCCCACTAAAGCCAAGGAATAACAAGTCTAAAGTGGTAAAAAGGGTTTGTAGGCTTAAGGGTTAATCATTCTCCTTAATCTCTATTGATCTCAAATTCCAAAAAAGGCGACAAAATCACAAATACATGATCGAATCCACGAACACGATACTTGCAATTGCTCAAATCCTTAACTCGAATAGGCTAAAGATAGGACCAAGTAATCTTCACCAATAATATTATATCAAAAAGGGCGACAAAATCATAAATACATAGCTGAATCCACGACTACGATACTTAAGATTGCTCAAATCCCTAATCTCAATAAATCAAAGGTTTTGATAAAGAACAATATAGGGTATGGATAATATTTGGGATATAAATTGGTGTAAAATGAAAAATAAACAAAACAAATAAATTAAAATCCTAAGTATGGTTAATCAATATCCCAACCATCCCATGAATAAGACTCATATCATAGAATAACTCACGCTTTAACACTTGAAACACACGCTTTAGGTAGACACGAATTACACTCAACAAGATCTTAATCAAAGAATATCCTTTAGTTGCCGTTCCCATAACGTTCAACTCCCATTCAATCCATAGATATAATATACAACAAATAGTGGTGATATCGACCACTTAATACAAAACTTTACATAAGTTGGTCAAATCAAACATCCAACTTTTCCTTTTTCTTTTTCTCTATATTTTTTTTTTTTTTTTTTTTTTTTTTTTTTTTTTTTTAACTTGAAACATAAACATGGATGTGTAAAATTTCACCACATCACTATAATGATAATTCTGGATAATTTTTCCATACTTTTCATGACTTCAGAAATAACGGTAATAGTGAAAGTAGTAAACACATGAAAAAATAAACTCAAAGATATACAATATTTACTTCCACTCCAATTGCATTGTGCAATTTCCTGACCTAACCATAGATAATGAATTACTCACGCGAACACAGGTAATGTAAGGAAACACACTTTGCCTAAAGCAATTAACCAACCACGGATTTTAATCTACAGGGTAGGCTAAGGTGTAAGGGTGTAACGAAACATTTTAACAAAGGTGTAAGAAACGAAAGGAATGGCTCTGAGTGTTTTTCTAGGGGTATCTTACTCTAAAAATGAGAGTAACAAAAGGGTTTATACGGGGGTTAACTAACCAGTGTAGTTAGCTAATAACACATAACATATAATAGGCTTTTTGGGTGTAATCCTAGAATTTTACCAATTTAGACAAGTCATTCCAATTATATAAATAATACTTATTATGGTGGTCTCGAATAGTATACAAGCCAAGTTCTAAAGTTTACAAGTCACCGGCACACTCATAGATTTGTGAATTTTGAAAAATCACAATTTTTGAAAATAACGACATGTGTGCAGCTATGCAACTTAGATCTTAAACAAAAACATGCTAAAAATTTTAAATTTTGATATATTAAGCACCTTTTAAGCATATTTTGAAAAGTTTAGGACAAGTAAGTGTTAAGTGTTCTAATTCTCCAATCCCCCTACTTAAGTTAAACAACGTCCTCGTTGTTTGTATAAAAGATTAAAAACTGGAAAATAAAAGAATTAGAACAGAAAAACTCCCCTGAGATTTGCTCGGTATGATCCTCCATTATTTGTATAAGAGCAAAAATCATCTTTCTTGTGGATGAGAACGTTTAAGCTTCATAATAGATGTATCCACAGGAAATGTAGGAATCTATAATACCACCAAGACTTTAAACACACCTAAGTTAAGAAGGTTCAAACTTGCATAATACATTAGTAGTTAGTAAAAAATAAAATATAAAAATTAAAACTGAAAATCATCAGGTCAGTCGATGCGCCGTATCTTATGGAAGAAGATACGCCGTATCGATCCTGGAATAATTACGAATCAGAATAGAAGATGCGCCGCATCCTTAACCAGGGATGCGCCGCATTAAAATAAACTGATAAAAAGTTTCAAAGTCAAAAGTAAAAATGCGGAAAAATAAAGTAAGATATGACCAGTGCAGGAGATGCGTCGCATCTTGGGATTGAGATGCGCCGTATCCTCTGCGGGCCTGACTGACTCGACACAAAACATAATAGTAAAAGTTTTCTCCGGGTTGTCTCCCGTTCAGCACTTGTCTTTATTCCAGAGTCTTCAAGTTAGACTCACGTTCAGCTCTTTAATATCGATCATTGAAGGAGTCGGATACATCGCGCTCCCTCATCGCCAATTCAGTAATATTGAACACTCCTTGCTCGTCCTTAATTTCCACGCCGTTCTTCTTTAATATCTGTATAAACAATGTTCTGTCCCTTTCGGGCAGAGATGACAAAATGATAGACGGGAAATTCTTATTATCATATAGGCATAAATAAGCAAGGTGGGGTGGTAGTTCAATAAACACATCATTATTCAAATTCGTTTTCTCAACTATTCTCCTACGTTTGTTAATTACTATGCAATCGTACCACTCATCATCAGAATCATTAACAATATTGCGTCTAAGTTCGGTAGGTACATTAAGGTCAATAAATTCCTCAAAGTTCTCATGATTAGGATTAGTTGAGTTGTTTTGAATCAATGTTTCTCCCATGAGCCTAGCTTCAAGATCAAGGTCCATACGCTCTCTTAATCCTAGCACATAGACGCCTCTAATTATGCTTTTAACAGGATCTTGGCACTTATAGACCAGTTTATTATTCCCTACCCTTAATGAGATTTTTCTTTTAAACACATCAATCTTAGTATGGGCAGTAGACAAGAAAGGTCTTCCAAGGATTAAAGGAATCTTAACATCCTCGGGCATATCTAATATAACAAAGTCTACAGGGAAAATAAACTTCTCAATCCTAACTAGCACATTATTAGCAATCCCTTCAGGTCGTTTTACCGTTTTATCAGCCAATTCAATCAGTAACTTAGTTGGTGCTAATTTTCCTAGTCCTAGGGTAGTGAATGTCTTAAGGGGCATTACACTAACGCTAGCTCCTAAGTCAGCTAACACATTATTGAAATATATATCATTAATTGAACAAGGCAAAGTAAAACTTCCTGGGTCCTTTTCTTTATGAGGTAAGGCATTTAAGTCGGTTGCAGAGCTCTCTTCTTTCATTGTAGCCTTGATATCTTCTTCAATCTTTGTCTTCTCTTTGAGTAGTCTCCTTAAACTGACTGAAGAATTAAAGAAAAATTCCGGTCTTGCATCATCATTACCATTCATCAGTCTTCTAGGAAAAGGAATGTTAGGAGTGACTTCTTCAGTGGTGCTTATGGCCTTGACATGATCTCTTGGGTTGGTTTCAGTTGAGCTAGGTAAACTTCCATATCCCCTTTCTTGAAGAACTTTGCTCATTTGACCAATTTGTTGTTCCAATGCTTTGATCGAAGCTCCTTGATTTCTTGTAATAGTGTCCGTTGAAGCTCGGATTTCTTTGATCATAGCAGTATTCTCTTCATGTCTTTTAGCAGCATCGGCCATAATTTGCTTTAGAGTGTCATCTAAAGTGTGCCTCCTTTCTTGATAAGCGGGCTTAAAGTTGTTCTTTTGATAGAATCCCGGGGTGGCTTCCCTAAATCTTCCTGAAGGTCGGAATGGTTGTCCAAATTGGGTGTAATATGCTTCTTCAAACGTCTCACTTTCATTCTTATTCGGGCAATCTTTAGTGTAGTGAGGTCCTTCGCACTTTTCACATCCAACTTGGGCGGCATACACTTTTTCATCACGCTTCTTCATCTCTCTACTAATTTTATCCAATTGAGCTTGAATAGCAGCAAACCCGTCAAAATTAGTGCTGCTCTTAGATCTAGTAGAGGTCCCATCGTGCCATTTTTGAGAATGATCAGCAGCTTCTTGGATAGCTTTCCTAGCATTGGTTGCACTCATTTGAGGCACAGCTCCCTTAGCATCCAAGATTTGTCTTGTAGGCACGTCCAATCCTTGATAAAACAATATTATCTCCTGCATAGGGGTTAGATAGTGTTGAGGACATCTTACCAGTAAATCTTTAAATCGTTCCCAAGCTTGATAAAGAGTTTCATCAGGCTCTTGCTTGAAACTGTTGATAGCCTCCAACTTTTTAGCAGTCTTAGCAGGTGGACAATATCTCTTCAGGAATTTGCTCTTCAAATCTTCCCATGTAGTGATTGAACTAGCAGGTTCATTCCTTAGCCACTTGTTAGCAGCTCCTTTTAGCGAAAGTGGAAAGATTCTTAGCATGAGTTGATCGTCAGTGACTCCTTCTGAAGTAAACAAATCCGCAATCTCGAGGACCTTTTCAACATGCTCATTAGCATCCTCATGTTCCGATCCACTGAAAGCATTCTCTCTTAGCTCCTTGAGAAACTGACCCTTCAATTCAAACTTTGACTTATCATCAAACTTTGGTCTAGCAACTCCTGAAGTGTAATCAGCACGGGTTTTGTTCATGTATTCCTCCATAGTTGTGTTTTCGCCCATTGTTTCTGTTTCTTCTTCCTCTTTCTCTTCAGAAAAATAATCAAGCTCGAATGAACTTGAGATATCAAAGCTTTTTTTGTTGAAAAGCCTTTTAAGCGAATGGAATGCTCGTTCAGGATCGTCGAAAGGTTGAATCAAGTTCTTCGTAGAACTCATGGTCATGCACTTCCTGAAATCAACACAAAAACATCAGTAGGGTATGCTCAAGAAAGTAATATATCAGAAAATCAACATCGAAAACGGAATACGAAAAATTAAAGTTACTGATATCTGCAGATGATGCGCAGTATCAAAAAAGATGGATACGCCATATCTTATAATCGTTAAAATTTAATCAGACTTTATTCAGAAAATAGATACGCCGCTTATAAAGTAGAATGCGCCGTATCAATTTTAATTATCAAAAATCGATATTTATTTAAAATTAAATGCGTCGTATTAACAAAAGTTAATGCGCCGTATTTTCGTTACGTTTCAAAATATAAGATTTTTGATTCAGAAGATACGCCGTATCGACAGAGATCGATGCGTCGTATCTGTTTAATAATTCGAAAACTGTTTTTAATTAAAATAATAGATACGCCGTATCTGCTAGGGCAGATGCGTCGTATCGCGTTAACGTTTAGAAAAAAATTTCTTATTAAAAACAGATACGCCGTATCTTGGGGAAAGATGCGTCGTATCGAATTAATTAAACGCGTTGTATTTTATAAAAAAAAATTAAACGCAATACGCCGTATCTATGAAAATAGATGCGCCGTATCGTTTGAATAAGCTCAGTACAACGATAGCAGAACACAGAAAATACGAAAAATAAAAACAATAATAAACACAAACGAAAATAAACACAAATAAAAGCAAACAAATAACACACAAAACAGAAAATATGCAAATAATACAATGAATGCAAATTAACCTAATATACAACACAGTTAGCGGTTAGATTAAAAATTAAAAATAAAAACCTAATTAAAATACTAATCAAATTAACAGATAATAACAATTCACTCCCCGGCAACGGCGCCAAAAACTTGATGCGTGCGTGCGAGTGCTCTAATTTATACCCACGGTATGTCGTTGTGGTTTTAGCAGTATTCAAGTTTTAAATTTATATTTAGCCGACTTATCAATAACACACACACTTTAACGAGCAGTGTACCCGGTCAGTATGTATATAATGGTAAGTAGAGTGTCGATCACTAAGAGTGGAACGTATTATCTAGTTATTCTAATCAGTATTTTAATATCTTAAGTTAGCTATACAACCTAATTTAACGCAAGGGGGTTCAGCCTGAGAGACTGGCACGGTTTGGTTGCAATTAAATAATAAACTAAACTAATAGGAACGAATCAGCGAATAGCACACACGTACACAGATAAATACTCGAGACAATAAGAAGGCCTGTCCTGATAGATAAGTAGCTTGTCACTTGTTTTATTGCTAGTTTTATATGAAGTGTATAGTTCGATGCAACGCACCGAGATTAAGTCTTTTCTCGTTGGTTCTAATCTTATCGGCGAGTAAACCCTTAATGATTACTTATGACTATCCCATTTATCTTTCTTCCTACTTTTCTACAGACGATAGAATGCATAGGCGATCTAATAAATAGGCGAGGAAGGGGCATGGCGACCTAAGCAATGCTCAGCTAGACACAGAGGTTATCAATGCACTAATAAAAGTCACCAAAGACATCAATGTATAAACTTTAATTAATGGGAAAGCAATTTTAAGGGGAGTTGAAGTGAATGATAACATAACACAAGCCCATCAATCCTGATCAATTAAAGTGAACTAATACAATAAAACAAAACTACTTAATGAATTGAATACATGCAGGACCTTCTTACAGCTCTCGTATCTTTGTTCAAGGTGTGTCTTGTGCTGCTACTTCGACTGAATTCGGCCTAGGGCTTCTGTCCTTCGAATATCATACGTACCAAAAGTCTCTTAAAGTCGTCTGACTTTGGGGTATTTATAGTTTCTGTCTGAGGTAAGATGCGGCGCATCTAATAAGTAGATGCGGCGCAATGACTTAACTTCGCGTGGGGTCCAAGATTAATATATTCAGGAATATTCGTACACCGCCAGAAGATGCGGCGTAACTCCATTCTCAGATGCGGCGCATGTCCTCTTGTATCTTGGATCGTATCTTGTGAAATCTTGATAGTGATGCGCCGTATGTAATAAGTAAGATGCGGCGTATCTGGAGCAGAATAGTCTTGATCTTGTACATTTCAGTAGACTCTTAACTTCTTGCTTGTTTTGCTCCATAATTAGTCCAAAATCGCCAAGTTTCACCAAATACTTATTTTTACCTGAGAATTACAAAAGTAAACATTAACGTATCAATTCTCATACATAATATAATAAAACAAGTCAAATAAATAGGATAAATGACGGTAATAAAATGTACTTATTTGAGTTCATCAACATTAAACAAACAGAGTCATTACATGCATTAGAAACAGTACTTTTGACATTACATTTAGATGATATATGTCTCTTATTACAAAGCGATAAATTCCTAAGGTGTTCTTCTACTTCTTCAACTTTATTCTGGCATCTACTCTTAGAGACAGGCGAGACTCAATTGTTCCTTGTATTGCTCCTAGGCTGTAGTCTGCTGCTCCTAGAGGTGCTTTCTAATCCTGTAGAAGGTAAGGCACACGCATTAGGATTTATATTGTTGTCCTTAGAAGTTGTTTTAGCATTCCTAGACTCTTTTGGATTATCTTTTATGCTCTTATCGTTTGTCCCATATGTTTTTGATGTGGAGGCAAACACAATAGTAGGACTAATCCTATAAAGGCCAGGTGCTATCACATTTGGTGTTTTGACAACCGCTTTTCCTTTATCAATAATATTTACTTTTTCATTTTGCTTGGGCAAGGGTGTTGGAGTGACTGGTTTTGTCAAATCATTTTTCACATCGACTTTTGGAACAAATTTAGAAATCGACATTTTTGGTTTATCAACCTGTTTTGAAGTATTTGGTTTGTCTGAAGTTGATGGTTTTGTAAACTTAGTATCCACACCCTTCCCTTTTTGACTTTCCAGCTGAGACCTCAAAAGATCATTTTGCTCATTCATGTCCTTGTAGGCACACTCATACGACAGTTTGTCATACTTGCATTCCTCGGTTTTTCAATTAAGTTGTTTAAAATATGATACATTTTCTTTTTCAAGTTTAGTAAGAGAATTTTCATATTTTGAAACAATTGCAGAGGTCTCAGCTCGTAGTCTTTCATCGTCTTCAATAGAATATGTTTGTAAAATAATGGACATAATATCGGTCGACATAACCACTTCGAAGAGTGAGTCATTTAGAGTTTCCAAAACATTGATGTTTTCAATATTTTCATTCGCTTCTTTCACCAGGGATTTGTGGTCCTTGACCAAGTCAGCTGTTTCTTTCAAAAATGCTTGTTCAAAATGGATTACTCTCGCATGGATGTTATTTAGTGGAATAGTAATTTCTGTTTCAAACACCTTTCTCATTTCTACATGAACACTTGAATGTCAGTTGTTAATACTTATAGTAGGTTTAGATGCAACAATATTTTGAAGTGTTTCAATTCTCCTTTTAACATCATCTAAATATCCTCTAGCAGCACTTGTGTTAAAAGGATTGTTTGAGGACATTTGCTCCAAGTTTGAAATAGTTTTAGAAACAACTTTTTATTTTGCAATTGGTGTCATAACAACTGGTTTTTTTAGAAAACTTTGGTGTTTGTTTTTCTTGTACAAAATTAACTCCAGAAAGTATGTTGAGTTTGTTGTAATCAATTGGTTTTATCTCTGGGTTATTTTGTTTCATTTTAATTCGACTCTCTTTAGCAAGGTCAATTGTTTCGTCAGAATCTCGAACAGCGGGAGGATCATGTTTAGCATATATTATATTTCCATTGTACAAAACATTCTGTTCTTTCTGAGCTTTCTTGAGAGTATAAGGGTTTTCACAACCGATAGCCATTTTATTCATTGTGTGCAAAAGCGGGTTTGGATCTGTAATTAGCACATGAATGGTTTGAGCGGAATGACCCGTTTTCAAAAGCAAATCTTCCAACTTTTTGATTGTTTCTTTTTTCTCAATGATTTCATCAAGAAGATCATTTTCTCGTTTTGAAAAATCTGCTTTCAACTGTTTCTTTTCTTTTTCAAGATCAGAACAAGTTGATTCTTGTTTAGAAAGTTGGTTTTTCAAATCAGAAATTTCCTCGTTTAAGGATTTTATTTTCATGTGTGAATTAACATCAAGTGTATCAAACTAGATTTGCAATTGTTTTTCTCTTAAAACGGAATTTTGATAACCAGTTTCTAATTCTGACTGTCGTTTTTTATGAAACTCAAAAGCTTTTTCGTTTTCCTTGTACCTCTCAAGCTCAGCGGTCATTTTCTCATTCGCGGCCTTAACATCGCGATTGACCTTTTTTACTTTCTCAATTTCAATACTATAATTATTCAATAATGATTCAAAGAGAGCACGTGTTTCCTCATCATTCTCAGCATGCTGTGAAACTAAGCCTACATTATGATTCATATATGGAGTTACTGAATGAATATTGCTACTACTCGGCGTGTCCAGGTATATATCATAAGTGGGTGCTGGAGTCTCAGAATGCTATTCCTCATGAGGATACGTATCAAATATTTCATTATTGTGGCATATATTGAATAATGGTACCTCAGATACTGCATTGGTGTCATAAACAGGAGGTGTGTCAGAATTCGTGTCGTACTTAGCCTCCTGAAGATTTACCATAAATATGCAGTTTGCATCGATGTCTTCTCGGTCTTCCATGTCATCCATGAGAGCCATAAAATCATTTTCTTCAGCATTCAACTGAAACCCTGCTACTTCCTTCTGTTCCAACAGCAATGCTTTCTACAGATAAGCTGGATATTTCTTTTCCGGCTTAGTAGGACAGTTCCTTGCCATATGACCTACACCCTGATAGTTGAAGCACTTTATCGGATTTCCCTGATTCATATTCCCATAATTCCCAGCAACTAGAGCTGCAACATTCCCAATCTGATTACCTACTATCTGATTCCCAACATTCTGACCCCTCTGATTTCCAACAACTTGACCCAACTGATTTCCTGCATACTCCCCTGCATTCTGCATATTCTAATTACCCATCTGAAATCTAGTAGCATATCCCTGCTGATTCCCAATAACTCCAACCATTTGTCCTCCTTGACCCATATTGAAACTCAGCTGTGCAATCTGCTTGTTGCGAGTATTCGATGAAATCCTTTGGTTGTTGTTGGTTGGTGTAGAATAGCGTCCTTGGAATGCCTTTTTCAAATAAGCAAATGCTTGTGTCAAAGCAGTAGTAGACTCATCATTGTGAGTGAACTCTGGTTCTTGGAATTGTCGATATTGTTGTTGTGGAATAACATGTTGTTGTTGTGGGTAGAATTGTTGTTGTGGTATTACAGCAGTTTGTTGTTGTGGAACGTATTGTTGTTGCATGTAGTTATGAGTGGAAGATGATGATTGTTGATGTTGTGTATTCACTGGTAAAGGTGTTGGTGTTTGAGCAATGAATGCAAGAGGATCATGATTCTTTGCCAATCTTTCTTTCCTTACTTCATTAGCCTCCAGCTTGGTTTTGCTTCAGAAAATCGTAGAGCTGATCATAATTCACCTGATGTAGATCCTCGGTTTGGTTGACAATAGTGACATATCGTCCCCATTCTTCTTGAAGATTGTTGATGAATTTGATGTTGCTCGCGATTGGTCTTGGTGTCAACTTATTTCTGATTAGCTCATTCATTAAAGTGCAGAACCTGGTGTAGTAGGATTCAATGGATTCTCCAGGTGTGGATGTAAACTTCTCCCATTCAGTTAGTAGCTTATTTTCGACATCTTGTTGCCCAATTTCTGTTCCATGACATAGCCTTCTAACTCGTTCCAACATGTCATAGGCAGTTTCACAGCCGTCGACAGCAAAAAAGATCTCTCGTGGTAATCCTAGTTGGATTAAATGCATTTCCATATCATCTGATGCGATCTGCTTTCTGTCTTCTTCTGTGTATTCTGCTTCTGTTTGGTCATGAAAGAATGGTAGAATAGGAGGTGTTCCATTTAGATCTCCAGGGTCTTGAATTTTTCGAGGCTTGAAGGGTCCATTCTTAATAGATTGGAGCAGGAGTTTACCATCAGGCTTGGTTTTGATGTAACGAAGCATGCGGCTTGTCCATGGAAGATACCCACCTTTTTCAAGCATATGAGGACGGTTTTCTGCACCAGCTGCATGAATGTCTTGCTGAGTAGCCATTGATGAAGTTATGTATGATAAAGTTGATCTTGGATCGGTGTAACGATATAGGAGTTGTGTTTGGTGAAAGTTAAATTCAGTTGTTGTAATGAAATTTTGGTCTTAAAACTTATGTCCGTATGAAGTTTTGTCGTAATAAGTCAAACTGAAGTCAATTCCGATGGATATGGCTCAATTCTGATGGATTTGGTGCAATTCCGATGGATAAAGTTCAATTCCGATGGATTAGGTGCAATTCCGATGGATTAGGTGCAATTCCGATGAATACTGTTCACTTTTGTCCAATTTCGATGAATCCTTGCAATTTCGATAAGTTGTACAATTCCGATGAAAGTTGAAAGTTGCAATTCCGATGAAAATTACAATTCCGATGAAAATTTGCAATTTCGATGAAAATTTTGCAATTTCGATGAAATTTTGCAATTTCGATGAAATTTGCAATTTCGATAGAATCTATCTAATTTGTACAAATTAGAAGATATTTCCTTAGTCGAAGTATTCCACACACTTATACAAGCAAGGGAATACTGAGTAATCATTGGATCGTGAAGTAAACGTGTTCTTGATGAATTCCGATGACCAATTCCGATGAATGCAATTTCGATGAGCCAATTCCGATGAACCAATTCCGATAAACCCTTAAAAATCCAATTCCGACAAACCCTCAAAATTTCAGTTCCAATGGATTAACTGATTGTTTAGAGATGAATATTACGACTAAAAACAAGGTTCTAAACAGTTTCTCTTGACCAAAAACCTTCAAAAACACTTAAATAACAATAAAGTTTAGACCTTTAACGTTTATAACCAAGTTTGAAGAATTTCTATAAGTACCTAATATTTTCTTGTTCAATACGAAACAAGTTTTTGATGATTTTGATTCGATTAATAGCCAAAACTCACACATAAGTAGTACATCTATAAGAAAGACAACAACTTTAACCTAGAAAACGTAAAAATCAAAGCATTTGGATGAAAAGCTAACGTTTTTATAAAGAAAAACGCAACTTTTTGCTAAACTTTGATAAAAAAAAAACGAGACACAAGCAATCCTACGTTGTTAGGTGATTGATACCACTTGTAGGACCTTAGATCTAACTATATCACACTATATAAGCAAGTATTAAACACGTATGTATTGTATGGTGACAAGAGTATGTGATGTATGTATGCCGTATAACTAGAGAGAAAGAGTAAGATGAAGAGAATATTATTAATAGAAACACACACTACACACTCAAGCACACCACATAAATGAGGTGTGTGGTGTCTTTTATACATCAAGTTTAGAAGCCTCATGGGCTTTCTATAGGCTCGGTATGGACAATGGATTGGACAAGGGTTACAACATAACTTAAATGAACTAGCTTAGCTTAACTTCTAACCTATTAGCTTAGCGCAATCCACGAGCCAATTGACTATTCTATTACATATTCTACGACACATTACAAAGTTATAAATACGTAAATGACCATCACTTTCTATTAAAGCTAACAACTTCTTGTATATGTCTTAATTAAAAAACATAACAAGTTAACGTCTTACTTTATATGATTATAAGTCTTGTAAAACTTCATTTTGTGACATTACAATAAAACATAAACACGTCTAACTAAAGTATTCATGAACACCATCAATTTGGATTCAATAGTAATTTCAAGTTATTTTTATTACTTCATTTATTTATGTCATTTCTAGAATACATAAATAATTTATTCATGTCATTCCATGAATACATAAATATTAGAATTGAAGTAGTCTATGTTATTATCTTGACACATGTTCTAAATAGTTGTCTAATTTAGAAACCGTAAATTATCCATGTACGGTCTCACGTAATCATGGAGATTTACCTTATTGTTGCAATCTAGCTAAGCTCTCACATAACATAAATTGCAACACCAAGTGTTTCTTGGATTAGATGTGTTAGAACGTTAGTCTCTTACCTTGCAGTAAAGAGAATCCTTTAACTCATATCTCTATGTGTTTTTTCTTGCACATAATTAAAGATTTCTCCCACTTGTGCATGGAACAACATCATGTAGCATATAAACAACACGACACACGTTTGTTTATGTGATCAATATGATTGTGTCATAGATATTAGCATAACTAGTAGATATAGATCTATTTAATTAAGAAGGAAACGCATATGACTATCCTTGAAAATGTGAGTGTCTATATTTTGAAAGTAATTATCTTGAGACATTCTAGAGATAATGTAGATTACTACCAAGATGACAAAACTTGTAGCTCTTACTGACTTATAGATCATTACAATAATTCCTTATTCAGTAATAAGAACACAATGCTCCCACTGGATTTGACAACATTGTAAGCGTTTCATTAACCAGTGAAAGAAAATATTGTGCTATTTACTTTCCTACATCTTTGAGAAAACCCATACGTAACAATTACTTAGGTACTAAAAGAGTGTATTCTACTACGTAAATGATGGACTATCCATCAATACTATTAACTTGAAAATTGAGCGTGGAATTTCTTCCTTAAAAGGTCTACCATCCCCACAATGGTATGTAGTACCTTCAAATGGTCAAATCAAAAAAACTAGATAAATATACGAGTTTATCTTTTACCATTTTTGCGGTAATTAGTCTAGCTTCTAATTTTAATAACTCATAAAGTGTCATACATATTTTCCTGTTAACCAAATATCATATTTGTTACAAAAGAATTTAATCACCGAATGAGGGTGATGAAATCTCTATGAAAAATGTGCAATTCTCTTAACTATTAAAGTTTGCTATGACTTATATTAGAATTTAGACAATTCTAATGTTCCTATCATACTTTTCTCATTCATGAAAAGGAATAGGATTGTGTCTCACTCTTCTTTCATGGAAAGGAGACTACGTTTGTCTTTTAAGTAAATTTTTCTTAATCAAACATTTGTTTGAAAACAGAACGAGATCAATTTACCAAAGCCCAAACTACGTTTACGGTTTAACGTTGCATTAATATATTTAAAATAATTAACAAAATTCAATTTTAGTATTTTCGATAATTAAATCTTTAAGAAAATTAAATACCCGTTGGTTAATATTCATATAAACCATAAAATTATCTTAAAGCTAGGATCCAAATTGACATAGTACCATTACATCAGTTGATCTGCTAATAATGATAGTATTTAACAAGGTAATTGTCGAACAATAATTGCCAAACCTGTTGCAATTCCTAGATCATTATGGGATTTACAATTGCCAAACCTAGTTACATTGTAAGCATGCTTTATGTAACACCCCTTGAACAACATAGACCAAAAACTATGACTTTTTGCGCGGAAACGCTTGACTTTTACGGACATTCTGTTACTCTTTTGACCATTTATAAAAATCTATAAACATTCAGACCTTGAGACTATTTTCAAATGAAACTAGACTCAATTACCTTCGAAACGCCGGGTGGCGCGACCCGTGACGATTTACAGTTTAAAAGATATGATTTTTTAAAAATTGACAAACTCTGAAAATCGACTCCCAACCGCGGGTTGAGATCCCCAACCGCCGCGGCTCAAACTTTCTGACCAAAAATTTTTTTCTCCCAACCGCCGGTTGGGGACGTGCAGTTCCCAAAATCTTGTGTTTTGGCCCGTTTTCATGATATAAAACTCATACCACATCCGTATTTCATCAAACTTAACCAACATCCTTAATTTAACATACTAATCTTGTTCCATAGTTACATGACCCGTTTACATTTCAAAATGGGTGGAAACACGCTTATGCCAAACACCCCTTAACGAGTACTATAACCATTCAAGTCCTAATTTAAACATCATTGACCCAACTAAATACATGACTTAAACATAATTATTAACAAGGACTTGTAGACACCAAAATGACCCATATTAGACCAAGATGTTATACCAAAAAGAAGATGACACTTTGGGGCTTCCAACTTCCAAAGGCTTGATCCAAAATATGAGGTCTTCTACTTACCTAGTCCAAGGCTATAACAACATCACAACTAAACATGTAAGCGAAACGCTTAGTAAGTACATGGCATAACAAGCTAACAACACATAATACAAATCATACCATAACCATAACTAGTCTAACCACTAGTTAAGCTAGCGATATAGGGGCACATACCTCATGCCAACATAGTCGGCCTAAACACGATCAACCCACAAGGTTGAACCTCATCCCATAGTTAGCCCAACGACTAACTAAGCTATGCCTAGTGATGGATCCATAACTAGCTAACGCACCCTATATCCTATCCTTCACCATTACCATGTAACAAACATGATAAAGCTAACAAAACATAAACCATTATCATACAAGAAATATGATAAAGCTAACAAAACATGTTATAACCATATACTTACCTAAATAATCCACTAGCTCTTTACTTGGGAAATCAAAGCTCTATCTTCAATTCCTTCCTATAAAGGGGTTAAGCCTAATTAGAACTGATTCAAAATTAATTTAATAAATTACCAATCTTTAACAAATTTGCTCAATTTAATCTCTTGAACCCTAATTCCAAAATCATCAAATTACTTACTTGTGATATCTTAGAAGAATTAGAGTTGCTAGGGCTTGATTCTTTACTCAATGTTTTGATCAAAAGTACAAGAACCCAACTTTGATCTTTTTCCCTCTCTTTTCTCTTCCTGGAGCGACACCACAACCTCCACACACACTCTCAAATTTTCTGGAATACTCTCAAATTTTATGTTAATTAGATATTTAATAAATTAACTTAGCTCAATTGGCAAGACTAGCCCTCTAAGTTCCATTCTTTCTATTACTCAATACTTATATATCTTAACTTACTACTTGACCAAAATAAAAGCTAGATACTTTCTAAATACTATAATGCTATCATTTATTATATATAAATAGTACCTTGTCGGGATATGGGTGTAACAATTCACCCCCCCCCCCCTTAAAATAAGATTTCGTCCTCGAAATCTATTCTTGAAATAAATGAGGATACTTATTCCTCATCTTCTCTTCCTGATCCCATCTAATACTTGTACCCTTACGATGTTTCCATTGCACTTTTACTAGCGGAATTTCTTTGTTTCTAAGTTGTCTCACTTTCCTTCCTAATATCGCTTCCGGTTCATCTTTTTGTGAAAGTAATTCCGGATCAATTTCAATATCATCCAAAGTGGCTACACTAGTCTCATCCGCTAGACATTTTCTCAAATAAGACACATGGAAGGTATTATGAATACCTCTCATTTCTTCAGGTAATTCCAACACGTATGCTACCTCGCCAACACGTTTCAAGATTTTAAATGGTCCTATAAACCGCGGAATTAGTTTTCCTTTGTTTTTGAACCTAAGAACGCCTTTCCACGGGGAAACTTTTAACATAACAAAATCGCCTACTTCAAATTCGATTGGTCTTCTTCGATTATTGGCATAACTTTTCCACCTATCTTGTGCCGCCTTAAGTCTTGCCCGAATCATTTCAATCTTTTCAGTTGTCGCCAACACTACATCCGTGCTGGCCAATTCCTTCCTTCCAACTTCTTCCCAACATACGGGCGTCCTACACTTTCTACAATAGAGCATCTCATAGGGTGGCATGCCTATACTAGCATGATAACTATTGTTGTAGGCAAATTCAACTAGAGGCAAATGATCGTCCCAATTACCTCCAAAGTTAATCATACAAGCCCGTAACATATCTTCTAAAGTTTGGATCGTTCTTTCGCTTTGTCCATCGGTTTGAGGATGAAAAGTTGTGCTCATATGTAACTTCGTACCAAGTTCTTCTTGAAATTTTTTCCAAAAGTTTGAAGTGAAACGTCTGTCTCTATCGGAGACTATAGAAATGGGTACTCCATGGCGCGTGACTATCTCGTTGACATAAATCTTTGCTAGCTTATGAACAGGCATATTCTCCCTGATCGGGATGAAATGTGCACTCTTTGTCAAGCGATCTACTATAACCCAAATTGTATCATTTTTCTTTTTCGTTCTTGGCAATTTTGTAATGAAGTCCATGGTAATCTTCTCCCACTTCCAAACTGGAATATCTAAGGGTTGGACTTTCCCGTACGGCTTTTGGTGTTCGGCTTTCACCTTCAAGCAAGTTAAACATCTTTCCACATACTTCACGCAATCTCTTTTCATACCCGGCCACCAATAGTTTCTTTTTAAATCAAGGTACATTTTCGTTGCTCCCGGATGGATAGAATACTTCGATTTATGCGCTTCTTACAAGAGTAATTCCTTAATGTTGCTTTGAGAAGGAATATAAACTCTTCTATACCGTGTCTTACTCCCTCGGCTGTCTTCTTCAAGATGATGAATGTGAGAGGCAATACGTTCTTTTTCTCGATTCTCTTCTTTCAACGCTTCCTCTTGAGCTAACTTAATTCTATCGAAAAGATCGGATGTGACAATCATCCGTAATGAGTGAATCCGTGTAACGTCACTTCGGCCCTTGCGACTTAGCGCGGCACCACGACATTCGCCTTAGTAGGGTGGTAGCGAATTTCACAATCATAATCTTTCAGCAAGTCTAACCACCTTTGTTGCCTCATATTCGAATCCTTCTTCTCAAGAAAGTACTGAAGGCTTCTATGATCGGTGTAAATTACGAACTTCACACCATATAAATAATGCCTCCAAATCTTCAATGCAAAGACTACGGCCGCAAATTCAAGATCATGAGTCGGGTATTTCTCCTCATGCTTCTTCAGTTGTCTTGAAGCGTAAGCAATCACTCTACCCCTTTGCATAAGAACACATCCAAGACCGGAGTAAGATGCATCACTATAAACTACCATGTCTTCGGTTCCTTCCGGTAACACTAGGATCGGTGCTTCACATAACCTCTTTCGTAAAGTATGAAAGGCTTCTTCTTGCTTCTCACCCCACACAAAAGGAACATTCTTCATGGTGAGTTCAGTTAACGAAGATGAAATTTTGGAGAAGTCTTGAATGAACAGTCGATAATATCCCGCGAGTCCTAGAAAACTTTGAATTTCGCCAACGTTCTTCGGTGCTTGCCAATTCATCACGGCTTCGACCTTTGACGGGTCAACTTTAATACCATCGGGATTAATAACGTGACCGAGGAACTGAACTTCTTGTAACCAAAATTGACATTTTGAGAACTTGGCATACAATCTTTCCTTTCTCAGCGTCCTAAGAATTTCCCAAAGATGCACTTCATGTTCTTCCTTGCTCTTAGAATAGATAAGGATATCATCGATGAACACTATGGCGAATTTATCCAACATCGGTCAACATACACGGTTCATGAGATCCATGAAAACTGTCGGCGCATTCGTGAGACCAAAGGGCATAACCGTAAACTCATAATGTCCATAACGGGTCCTAAAAGCCGTCTTAGGAATGTCTTCTTCTCGAACCTTCAACTAATGATAGCCCGAATGGAGATCAATCTTTGAAAACCACCTTGCACCTTGAAGCTGATCAAATAGATCGTCAATTCTTGGTAACGGGTACACATTTTTCACCGTGACTTTATTCAATTCACGGTAATCAATGCACATCCGCATACTACCGTCTTTCTTTTTAACGAACAGAATCGGAGCTCCCCACGGTGAGCTACTAGGGCGAATAAAACCCTTGTCGAGTAACTCTTGGAGTTGGCTCATTAACTCTTTCATCTCGGACGGAGCAAGGCGATAAGGAGTTTTGGCAATAGGAGTAGCAACCGGAACAAGATCAATACAGAACTCAACCTGTCTGTCGGGTGGAATACCCGGCAAATCTTCTGGAAATACATCACGAAATTCATTAACAATCGGAATGTCATCGATACTTTTCTCCTCAAAACTCGTATCTACCACGTGCGCCATAAAGGCAAGACAACCACGTGATAAATATCTCCTAGCCTTCATTACGGAACATAATTTTAACTCGCCCTCCCTTTTATGACCGTAAATCAACATTTCACGGCCGCTAGGATTTACAACTCGAATGATCTTTTGTCTGTATAGAATGGCGGCATTGTGTTTGTCAAGCCAATCCATACCAACAATAATATCAAACTCTCCGAGCATTATAGGAATTAGATCAATCCTAAAACACTCTCATCGATCTCTATCTCTACATTACGATACACATTAGACACCACAACAACTTTACTATCAGCAATTTCAACTTCTACGGGTGTCGGAAGCTTATCTAATGGAGTGGACAATTCCTTACTAAAACTATAAAATACAAAGGACACACTTGCACCCGAATCATACAAAACACGAGCGGGTTTGGAATTAACGAGAATTATACCTGTGACAACATCGGAACCCGACTTCGCTTCTTCGGCACTCATCTGATAAACACAAGCTTTAGGTTTCGGAACCTCAACCTTTTCTCCCTTGATCAAATTAGACGGCTTCGCTTGCCTAGGATTGACCTTAGGACATTCACTTAACTTATGTCCTTCTTCATTGCACCCATAACATATCACCAAAGGCTTGGTGCAATTCTTGCTAATATGGCTAGGATCCCGACATTTAAAACATCCCTTCATCCCTGATTTACATTCTCCCATATGGTTCTTACCGCACCTATTACATCGAGGTGGTAACTTCCCCGTGTTGTCCTTCCTTGTGAAATCAAATTTGCCCCGTTTACCGAATGTTGTTGGTTGTTCTTGCTTCCTTTTTAACTCCTTCTTCTCCTTGCTCTTCATTCTATCCAAATATGCTTCTCGTGTACGTGCCCTACTTAGAAGATCCTCCATGGTGGTGCACTTGAAAGGTGATACTATAATGCGAATTTCATCTTTGAGCATCCTTTCAAATTTATCAACCTTAAGCTTCTCGTTGTCAAGATACTCCAGGCAATATTGCACCATATCACAAAACTTTCCCCACAACTCATTCACCGATTCATCGGTTTGCACAAGGTTATGAAATGCTTCTCTTATTTTATCAATCTCTTCCGCGGGAGCATACTCTTTCATAAATACTTCCTTGAATTGTTCTCACGTGCATGTTTCTCTCCAAGCACTACCTTTTTCATTCGCCTTACCTTCCCACCATATTTTAGCCCGTTCACGAAGATAGTTGGTAGCAAAGTTTACCTTATCCTCCCCCGCACAACGACTAGTGCGAAAAGCCCCTTCTATATCAGTAATCCATCTAAAACTCTTTAACGGGTCAAGAGATCCCGTAAATATGGGTGGAGCACAAGCGGTGAAGTCACGATAAGTAGATTTTTCCTTCCCTACTCCGGGTCTAGCATTCGAATCATTCATTAACTCCCCACTCTTCTTAAGCTTCCCTATCTCCTCTTGAAATATCTTTTGCAAGTTCTCGGTTGTTTTATTAACATAAAAGGGCATAGCCTTCTCAATAGCCCTTCCCACTCTATCCGCCACCAAGGTATCCAATTCCTTCAACTCTGCACTAGTAAAACTTCTAGGATTAAGGTTCTCCGGCATTGGCAATGACGTGTCACTATTAGAATCTCCATCATCATGTGTATCCCCATCATGGCGGGAGGAGGTCGCCCTTAACACCTCCTTATTTCGAATCGCCGCCATCTTTTCTACTATACTGAAATTTAGCAATTCACACTATCAAGCATAATCATGTACATGTCGATGCATGAATGACATACATATATATATATATATATATATATATATATATATATATATATATATATATATATATATATATATATATATATATATATATATATATATATATATATAGTGCAAATCACCCTCTCCTTCCCCTCCCTTTTTTCACACCAAACTACAGGGACCTAATTGTATTTTCCTTCATTCTTTAAGGAAGGTTTTGTATATTCGCACCTTACCCCCCCACCCCCACCCCCACCCCCCCCCCCCCCCGCCCGGGAAAAAAAAAAAATCCCACCAAAAAAAATTTTGGGGGCCAAAAATTATTATTTTTTTCGGGCCAAAAATTTTCCCACCAAAATTTTATAACTGTGATGCACCTTTTATTTTGGTGCATCACAGTTATAAATTTTAGTTATAACTATGATGCACCAAATTTTATAACTGTGATGCACCAAAATAAAAAGGTGTTTTTTGGGTGCAATTTTTTTTTTTTTTTTTTTTAGACAAAAAATTTTCCCGCCTAAATGTTATAACTACGATGCACCTTTTTATTTTAGTGCATCACAATTACAAATTTTGGTGTATCATAGTTATAACTAAAATTTGTAACTGTGATGCACCAAAATAAAAAGGTGCATCATAGTGATAAAATTTTTGCGGGAAAATTTTTGGCCAGGAAAAAAAAATTTACCAAAAAAAATTTTTTTTTTCGCGGGAAAAAAAATATTTTTCGGGGGAGGGGGGTGGGGGTGGGTTTCAAACTTACCCTGAAGTTTGAGATGTTTCAAATTCTACCCTATAACTTTTTTTCTCACTTTTCTATCTAATTACATTTTTCCCTAGAACCGGACCCTATATATATATATATACACACACACACACACACACACACACACACACACACATATATATATATATATATATATATATATATATATATATATATATATATATATATATATATATATATATATATATATATATATATATATATATATATATATACACACATATATATACATACATACATATATACATACATATATATATACATACATATATATATATATATATATATATATATATATATATATATATATATATATATATATATATATATATATATATATATCCTTACACTAACACCCTAGCTCGTCACTCGTGTATGTCTAAATGATTTCAATTTCAAATATGTACCATATTTTTATCACTACGGTGGCCAAGCATAGTCATAAAAATATTTAACATACGTGTCCTCAAAATCATTCAAACGATACACAAATAACAAACACTAGTTCTAAACGCGTCTACACAAGGCCTAAGTCTAGGAAATCCTAAAGCGAAATCATAAATCTCTTAGACCAAAGCTCTGATACCAAGTTGTAACACCCCTTGAACAACATAGACCAAAAACTATGACTTTTTGCGCGGAAGACCTTGATTTTACAGACATTCTGTTACTCTTTTTACTATTTACAAAAATCTATAAACATTCAGACCTTGAGACTATTTTTAAATAAAACTAGACTCAGTTACCTTTGAAACGCCGGGTGGCGTGACCCGTGACGACTTACGGTTTAAAAGATATGATTTTTCAAAAATTGACAAAATCTGAAAATCAACTCCCAACCGCGGGTTGAGATCCCCAACCGCCGCTGCTCAAACTTTCTGACCAAAAAATTTTTTCTCCCAACCGCCGGTTGGGCTACTCAACTGCCGGTTGGGGACCTGCAGTTCCCAAAATCTTGTGTTTTGGCCCGTTTTCACGATATACAACTCATACCACATCCGTATTACATCAAACTTAACCAACATCCTTAATTTAACATACTAAACTTGTTCCATAGACACATGACCCGTTTACATTTCAAAATGGGTGGAAATACACTTATGCCAAACACCCCTTAACGGGTACTATAACCATTCAAGTCCTAATTTAAATATCATTGACTCAACTAAATACATGACTTAAACATAACTATTAATAAGCACTTGTAGACACCAAAATAACCCATATTAGACCAAGACGTTATACCAAAAAGAAGATGACACTTCGGGGCTTCCAACTTCCAAAGGCTTGATCCAAAAGATGAGGTCTTCTACTTACCGAGTCCAAGGCTATACTTCTAAGTGCAAACCATCCTACTCCTTCTCCTTACCTTTACTAGCTTCACCAGTACCTATATAACAACATCACAACTAAACATGTAAGCGAAACGCTTAGTAAGTACATGGCATAACAAGCTAACAACACATAATACAAATCATACCATAACCATAACTAGTCTAACCACTAGTTAAGCTAGCGATATAGGGGCACATACCTCATGCCAACATAGTCGGCCTAAACACGATCAACCCACAAGGTTGAACCTCATCCCATAGTTAGCCCAACGACTAACTAAGCTATGCCTAGTGATGGATCCATAACTAGCTAATGCACCCTATATCCTATCCTTCACCATTACCATGTAACAAACATGATAAAGCTAACAAAACATAAACCATTATCATAAAAGAAATATGATAAAGCTAACAAAACATGTTATAACCATATACTTACCTCAGTAATCCACTAGCTCTTTACTTGGGAAATCAAAGCTCTATCTTCAAGTGCTTCCTGTAAAAGGGTTAACCCTAATTAGAACTAATTCAATATTAATTTAATAAATTACCAATCTTTAACCAATTTGCTCAATTTAATCTCTTAAACCCTAATTCCAAAATCATCAAATTACTTACTTGTGATATCTTAGAAGAATTAGAGTTGCTAGGGCTTGATTCTTTACTCAATGCTTTTATCAAAAGTACAAGAACCCAACTTTGATCTTTTTCCCTCTATTTTCTCTTCCTGGAGCGACACCACAACCTCCACACACACTCTCAAATTTTCTAGAATACTCTCAAATTTTCTATTAATTAGATATTTAATAAATTAACTTAGCTCAATTGGCAAGACTAGCCCTCTAAGTTCCATTCTTTCTATTACTCAATACTTATATATCTTAACTTACTACTTGACCAAAATAAAAGCAAGATACTTTCTAAATACTACAATGTTATCATTTATTATATATAAATAGTACCTTGTCGGGATATGGGTGTAACATTTTATCCCCATCTTATGCCTTGATTCCTAGCTCTCACTAACAACTCAATTAAGTTGTCTAATTTAAAGAACTGAAAATGTGTCCGGTTGAGCTCTCACACAACATGAAGATTTACCTTTCCATTGTAATCTCGTGAAGCTCTCACATGACGTAAATTACAACTTCAAGTGTTCTTTTAATTAGATGGCATTAACTTAATTTTAATGGTACTAGTTTTTTATGTGTATAATCAAAAATATGTATGAAGAAGCATGCATACAAGTTCATAACATATGTTTTAATAAAACTTTATTATTAACCAATTCACTAAGATTAAATTAACAAAGTTTTGATTGAGGTACTGGGTTCACCAATCAAAGAATTACCTTTAATTATCGTTCACTATATCGTACTTTTGTATAAGTCATAAGACTTAGTGTTTTGGATAATTACCACAAAGTGGCGCGTAGAATTAAAGATCAATCACCCTTAAGATGATTTTATACATAAAAAAATAGTCGTACTAGGTAGCTTCAATTTGACGCACAAAGGAGCGGAGAAACTAAGGTTAGCATAATGCCAATTAAAAACCCGTTTCTTTAAGATCACAATTTAATGTGTACCCTCCTTATACCCCTCTTATAGTTTGTCACAATTGGGTGAGCCGTTCTTACTATTAGTACAAAACTCATCACTCAATTAAACTATTAAAAATTTAACTCTTAAAAACAAATCATATTTCACCATTAATTAGTCCAATTTACTTTTCATATCAAAACTACCCTTTTGTTTACAACATGTCAAACAAATAAACAAAACAAGTAATAATAAAAAATAAACAACTAAAAAATGCGCACATAACGTAACAATTAATATGTGTAAAACAAGTAGCCACATGCAAATTTATTTTATAAACCCTATTAATAATTAATACTAGGTTAAATAATGCATATATTAACTGTGGCTCTCACTTACAAAGGCAAGTGAACCACATGCATCGACGAATCGATTGCGTAAACCATAGCTAAAAAATATGCCATATTGCACATAATTGATTGATTAATTTTATTGGAGTCTTCCCCAATTCAAGATTTATCAAAATAATACATGTGAATAAATCTTAACCATTAAACACAAATAATCTTAACAATTAAATCATATTAGACAATAATTCATGACAAACATGCACGTTTTCATGGATTCTACATAACAATTATTACACGTTATCACAAGATCACATACAATTAACACGTAATTATATCATGCAATCCTAGGGTTTCTAATTCAATTAAAAAACAAAACAATTATTTATTTATTTAAGAGGCAATCGCCCCCCCCCCTAAATTTAGGGTTTCGAATTTTCTAAACCCTAAAATTCGACATATATAATTAAACACAATCCAAGATTCGTTTTTAACGTGTTTCGGTAATTAATTACACATTATATTAGGCTCGTGATGCCACTGTTGGGATTTAATAACATTACATATCATGAATTAAAAACATAAAAAATCAAAGCAAGTGCGGAAGCGTGTAGATCATATAACATGTAAATAATTAACCGAACATAAAAGTATACATACCTTTTGATTCTAGCTAAACAAGAATCAATTTCAAGCTAGCAATTGAGATGAACCCTAATTAGGGTTTATGTGGATTATAAGAATTGCCCCTTACCTTTTTGCAATTCAATCCAAGATACTAACAATAGTGTGTTAGTACCACGTTCTTGTACACACTTACTATAACGAATTAAAGTTATGCTAGTAAGGGAAGACAAAATAAAACCAAACGATTTGTTTTAAGCAATAAAACCGATCGATCCCTTATAGAGGGTGTTTGTTCGATCGGCTAAGAAAACAAAATGAGAGAAAAACAAAGTTAGGGTTATGTGTGTGTGCACAAGAGATACAAAATAATAACTCTTGCCTTTGTTTATATACGGTGAGAATTTTGGAGTCCAAGTTAGGTTAGGATTGGGTTTCCCCTCTCCATAACCGATCGGCCATAATCCTTTAGATACCCGGAACCTTCTTGACTTACCAATTATTCACTCTTAATTCTTTCCTTTTATTAGTTAACGGTCGTTAGTCAATATCCATTAATTACTAACGGTCGTTATTTATTTGTGTAATAAATAATTAAATATAACATTTTATATATAATTATTAATCTTTAATTCTCATGCGTAAAGCGTGCAATCCCGTAGTCTCGAGTTCGATCCTAACATACGACTACTAAATTATGTCCATAAAACTAACAGTATCTAGAGCCAACGTTTTTTGAATCGATAATAATCCGTATATTTGTATTGTTAAAACAATTGTTTTTTGTATTCATGTCCTATTCAGTTTGCACATATTCTTAAATACGTATGTGACATATTTGTGATTCGTATATTGGTGCATGAACAAGGAAATGTTTGTATGTTAACGAAAACTTTCTATGATATTAATTGTATATAGTATGACTGGTTGATATAAAATTTTATCTTTCTATGATGTGTCGTATAAGTGAGATAATACCATCTTGTCTGATACTTATAAAAATCTTAAGGCATAATGCTTAATATTGGTTAATCAATTATTGTTTCTTAGACTTCATTTCTCTTTTGATTAATATTCTGTATAAGAGTAAGGGTGCGTTTTGTTCACAAATGGTATTAGGATTTGGGAATGGTTTGAAAGATTGAGGAAATGTTTGAGAAAAAAGTATAGATTTTGAATTAAATGAAGAGAGAGAAAATAAATGATTAAAATTATTTTATTTTAAGAGTTATTTAATAAAATAATTAAAAAAATCATGATGATATATTATTTTATTAATTTATTTAAGTATTATGTGTGTATATAAATTATGTTGGAGCCTATATTGAAGTGGGAATCGGTGAAAGACACCACAATTTAAAGGAATCATATTTTTAAGGCTGGCTCACTTTAATTCTATTACTTTGTGTACCAAACAATTGATATTCATAATCAAAGTATTACTTGAATCCAAAAAGGGGCAACCAAACGGGCCCTAAATGTAAGTAAACAATTAAAAAAATATGTAAGAGATCATTTTGATCTTCTGTTCTAAACATAAATCAAGTTTTTGGCTTTACTTGTTTCATATAATTGGTAATGTTTTTTATTATATTCCTCATTAAAAGAAAATTAATTGATTGTATGTTTAGTAAAAACTGTAATTATGCCTTTAAAGTCATCCCTCTATCTTGTGGATATTAATTGAATATGCTATGGATCCCTTATGTTACGTTATGATATTTAATTGAATGATCTCCTTTTGTTACGTTATGATATTGAAAATAGGGTTTTGTTAAAGACAACCCTATGGGTTGTGTATAAGCATACCTTAATTAAAAAATTTGCATTAAATGAACATTAAACATTCCATGTTTAACATCACATTCCATGTTTAAAATGAAAAAATATGTATAATTATGGAATGTGATGTTAAACATGGAATGTTTAGTGTTCATTTAATGCAAATTTATTAATTAATGTATGCTTATACACAACCTATAGGGTTGTCTTTAACAAAACCCTTGAAAATATGCTTTAGTTACCTTTTATGTGTGAAAAAGTTAAACTGTTGTGTATGATCATGCATACCATCAAAGTTTGACTATTATTTGCAACATAACTATTTGCTCTTATATCTGTGGTAACATTGATATATGGTAGAGATCACTTAATGAATTTATTCTTTGATGTCATTTATTTTTTAGAGCACTCAGTACCTTTGGCTGTTGATCTTGCGCCGTCGGACCAGCTGAGAGATTTGGATGGCTCATGGTACCATGGGTGGCGCCATGGCTGCTGGCGCCATGGTGGCCAGCCCTGGTGATCTTGCGCCGTGGCTTTTTTTTTTTTTTTTTTTTTTTTTTTTTTTTTTTTTTTCTTTTTTTTTGTGGGTTTGTTTGTGTTTGTGTTTATATGTTGTGTTTGTGTTGTATTTGTGTTTGTGTTTGTGTATGGCGGTTTTTTTTTCCCTGTTGCAGCTTTATTGGAGAAGAAGATTTATTGGAGAAGAAGAGAAGAAGACGAAGAATATAAAGTGATTTACCTTATCTAAAGATGATGTTGACCTTATCTAAAGTGATTTACCTTATCCCAAGAATATAAAGTGATTTACCTTTATAAAAGCAAACATGTCTTCAAAAGACAATACTCCGTAAAAATATTTATTATATATTTCACAAATGCATGTGTTTAACACGTATATCGAAGATAAGCCGATTACATTGATACATGATACATGTGTTGTGTATTTCAATGTTTACAATTTTTTTTATTTTTTTTTTGATGCAAAAAGTGGTTGATCATATATTCAATGTATTAATGCAAAGCATAGTTGCAGAAACTTTAATGCAAAGCAAAAAGTAGTTGGAAGCATAATATATAAATGCAAAGCAAAAAGTAGTTGCATGAAACTTTAATTCCAACGCGTAATATGAAAAAGAAAATGTATTGTTGTATAATGTTACACAACATGATATTGGAAGACGAAAGATTCGAAGTGAATTTAAGAGATGTGTTCGTTGATCCAAGGCCGAACATGCCAGATACTTGGATTGAAAGATGTGATTTACATGTTAGAAAAAACAAAGAACTTCGAGATAGAAAAGTGCACGACGATCTTCGACAAGACCTTGTGGAGCATGTATGGAACCTTAATTACTAGGTTTTTATCTATTATGTTTATTTATTAGGTTTTTTTATGCATTTTGTTTTTTTAATGTAATGTGTTTTTTTTTTTTTTTTTTTTTTTTTTTTTTTTTTTTTTTTTTTTTTAATGTAATGTGTGTTTTTTTAATGTAATGAATTTTATTTTAGTTATATTGTGTATGTTTTATTTTATGTAAAAAAAGAAAAAAAAATGGACGACGGCACCACATTTTCTGGTGCCGTGGGTACCGCCCAGAATGTGGTGCCGTGGGATTTCTGGTGCCATAGAGATTTTTGCTGACGTGGAAGGGAATTTTGAGCCATGGCACGAAGCCATGGCTCCAGGGTACCCACTGCTCTTATATGACATTGATTGTTGTTATAATTTGTTGATTCAACAATTAGTGTTAACTTTTATGACTTTGTCTGTCTCTCATTATGTCTAATAACTAAATTGATTGACCTATTGAAGAAGTTAAATGTTACAAAATTTGAAATATTTGTAACACTCATATGTCTTAAATCTAAATTTATTACTCTTTAAAGCTATTTATTAATTTTTTATATGACATTAAGTGAAATTAATTTGTTAGTCACCAAAGTGATCAAGTTAATTTCAAATTTTTAAATTTGTAGTCATATAATTTATGTTGCCTTAAAGAATGCTATTATGGATATTTTATTAGTTGATAGGAATTATAAAATTTGCCAAAAGAAAAAATTATCTATATTACATATAATACACAAAGCACTCTCTCTCTTAATTTTAAGACATACAACTTTTAAAGTATAGAGTACAACACTTTACAACACAAAAGCACTTTTTTTTTAACTTTAAATGAGCAATTAATGTGGTCATACAAATATTAAAGCAAAAGGTACAATTAACTTTTGCACAATTACATTCATAAATTAATTGGTCAATAAATACAATTAATGCAGTTATTAAAACACTCCTTACATAATAAATACAAATTATTAAGCATATTGTACAACGAACTTAAACACAATTCTTGTATTAAATGTCACTAATACAAATAATAAAACACATTATACAAATATTCAAGCCCGAATGGGCAACGGGCCAAATAGGCTCGAGCCCGAACGGGCACGGGCCAAATGGGCTCATGTTATACGAATCGCTTTAAAAAAGACCCAAAAAGACAAAATAAATTCCTTAGTTAAGGAGTCGAAATACGTCATATGAAATTCTTAATATCCATAAATTTATTGTTAAAAAGAAGGGCTAATGGCACCAAAATGTATTAAATGTCACTAATACAAATAATAAAACACATTATACAAATATTCAAGCCCGAATGGGCAACGTGCCAAACGGGCTCGAACCCGAACGTGCACGGGCCAAATGGGCTCATGTTATACGAATCACTTTAAAAAAGACCCAAAAAGACAAAATAAATTCCTTAGTTAAGGAGTCGAAATACGTCATATGAAATTCTTAATATCCGTAAATTTATTGTTAAAAAGAAGGGCTAATGGCACCAAAATGTATCATAGTTGTCACTTATTCCTTTTATATGTATCGAACAATTTTTTTTGCTATTCTGTGTACTAAACTTGATTTTTTGAGCATTTTTGTGTACTTTATGACCATTTTGCCCCTCATTTTATTAACATGGGAGGGGCAAAATGGTCATAAAGTACACAAAAATGCCCAAAAAATCAAGTTTAGTACACATAATAGCAAAAAAAATTGTTTGATACATACAGAAGGAAATAATGACAACTATGATGCATTTAGAGGCCATTAGCCCTAAAAAGAACATAATAAACTAAAATACACGATTCATCGAAATTTTTTTTCCAGGGTACCCGCTGCCGCAACGCGCGAGTACCCTGCTAGTTCTTCTATAACTAATAAATTTAAAGATGAAAATTAATATACTTTGTCATATGTATATAGTTATCCAAAGATGTGTATATATTTGACAAAGTTTATTTCATTTTCTTATAAAGTTTTGTTGCATATTAATAATGATGATATATTGTTGTGTTTACCTAAAGGAAACCAATAATATATTTCATTTATTTTATCTCGTATGAATTTTAATTGGTAAGCATATACATTTTGCAGCTATTAACCTTCACTCTCAAGCTTCTTCTGTTACCTTGTTTATCGGTGTGAATTTCTCCGAATGGAGCGAACAAGTCACTTTCCATTTACTTGTTTTGGATCTTGACTTGGCGCTACTGGAGGATATGCCGACTGACCTTACTGATGATAGTACAGAGGCTCAAAAATCACACCATAAGGCATGGACAAGGTCCAACAGACTTTGCTTGAACTTTATGCGTATGACAATTGCCAAAAACATTAAGTCTTCTATTCCTGGCATTGAAAAACAGAGTGCTAATGATTTTCTTAAGCTTGTGGAAGAGAAGTTTCGTTCTGCTGATAAAGCACTAGCAGGGACACTCATGGCTGAACTCACCACCATGAAATTTGATGGTACAAAGAGTATGCAGCAACATGTCCTTGACATGACAAATACCGCAGCAAGACTTAAGACACTGGGTATGAATGTGGATGACTCTTTCTTGGTGCAATTCATAATGAATTCACTTCCTTTTGAATATGGACCGTTTCACATCAATTATAACACATTAAATGATAAGTGGAATATTGATGAACTGTCCAGTATGCTTATTTAAGAGGAAGCAAGACTTAAGAAACAAAGAGTTTACTCCGTTAACCTGGTGAATCAAGGAGTTGACAAGAAACTCAAACCCAAACCCAAGAACTTTAAGAAGAAACAACACGCTACAACCTCAAAGGTTGCTAATGGTGAAAAGAAGGAACAAAGGGACAACAAATGCAATTTTTGCAGGAAAGAGGGACATTTCCAAAAGGATTGTCCTAAGCGTAAGGCTTGGTTCGAAAAGAAAGGTATACATTATGTTTCTGTATGCTTTGAATCAAACTTGTCTGAAGTTCCTTCTAATACTTGGTGGTTTGATTCTGGTGCTACTACTCATGTTTACAATATTATGCAGGGATTCCTTACAATCCAAACCACAAGCCCAACTAATAATGTTGATCCCAGTTGAGCTTCACGATCTTATTAATTACTTTAGATAAATCTAAAGCAATCGGTATAGAAACTGATCTTGAATTGTATATCAAATATTATGCGGAACTTAATATTTGATCTTAAGAAGAATTAAACACAAAACGAATTCTCAAACAACACTTCAATATATTAATACGATTGCTCAATAGCAATAGGGTTATAAGAAACCTTGAAGTGTAAACAATAATGATACGTATATCTAACCTAACCCTAGATCCTCCTTTTATAGCGTAAGGAGTCCTAGTCGGTTTACAAGACTTTCTACACGAGAAAGATATCTTACGTATCTTTACTATACTTATCCTTAACATACTATACATATCTAATAAGCAGCAGAGTAACTAGTCTAGCAGCAGAGTCTTCGTGGGCTAGCAGCAGAGTTACACTTTGCTTATTCTTCCAAACCAGCAGAGTCATAAACAGCAGAGTCATTGTGCTAATCAGCAGAGTTACATAACTGTTCAGCAGAGTTATACTTAGTGTATTTCTCGAATCAGCAGCATCTTTAGACCCAACAATCCTCCCCTAAACTTGATATTTTTCTTCAAAAATCATCAAGTTTCTTTCAAACCCAGCTAATCACCAGGAGGATGCTTCCAAACACTTTACTGTTTTGATGTCTTTGATTCAAGCACTTTTCTATACCTCTCCACTAACTCAAAAGCTTGATGATCTGATAAGAATGGTCTTTGCAAACTCAGCATTCCAGGTTGTAACATGTTAGTCAGAAGAGCAGTATTCTTGAACACAGGATAATCTTTCTCTGTTAACATGTACAAACACAAACCATCACCTCCAGTCAATGCATGTACTCCACATGATTGATATAGATACCATCTGATAAATCTGCTTGAACTAATCACATTCTTTCAATCAAGACTTCTTTCATCAGGTTCAAACATATTCTTCAAATAGTAATAGTTGAGTCTTTCATGCACCACCTCTGGTCTAGTATCACCATAATTCATCTTGTAAAGATTCCAGAGTTGTATAATATCATCCCTATCCATGTAGTGCAACATCTGAGAAAAACTAATATATCCCACACTTGAACCATTTGATCTCTTAATAACCCAGCATGCTTGACTACCATCTAGAACATCATGTGAGTATGAAATGATTGGGTATTTTGTTGACAAAGGAACTTCATTAAGTAACTCAGGTTCTTCTTGAGGTTTATGAACTGTGAGATCCATAATCCCTTTCATATCATCTGCAGTCACTTCTTCAAAATTATGCTCATCAGTCACTTCTTCTTTCTCAGAAACACTATCCTCTTTCTCTGAATCACTCATCAATACTGACTGAGTTCTTCTCTTCTTCCTACCCACCTGTTTTACTTTCCTCCTATATCTTTTTACACCAACAGTAGGTTCAGGCTTTTTCTCTGCAACTACATTCTCTTTCTCTTTCTCAGCATCTGATACTTTGGCCATTTTAGCAGTAGACTCAGGATTCATATAAGCATTTGATGCTACTTTGATTCTTGTCAACTCTTTGATTTCATCATCAGTTAAGGGTTTAAAATTCCTGTCCATCTCTTTCTTAGCAGCCTCAAACTTTTGCTTGACTTCTTCATTAGAGTATGGCTTCAACTCCTTCAATTTCCAACCCTTCATATTCCTCAGATATTGCTCATGAAGAGTTCTCTCTTGCCTTGCAGTTGGTGGTCTATTCACCTTTTTATTCTTTCTTGCAACCAGAAGCCTTTTCTTATTCTGCACAATAGCTTGATGAATCCAGTCATTAACACCTTCATCTGTAAAAACATCATCCATCTCTATTTTCACTTTCTCCCAGTCCATAGCAGCTTTACATCTTGCCTGCTCATTTTCCCATGCAGCCACTTTGGCTTCAACTTCAGATTGTTTCTCAGATTGTTGCTTTTGTATCTCCATTGCTTTATCATACTCAGCTTTTTCTTCATCAGCAACTCTCTGAGCTTCTTCTGCATCCCACCTTTCTTGCAAATGTCTAGGCCATACCTCAATTGGAACTTCATTAGGATCAGGATAAGGTTCAAGTTCTTCCACCATTTTCATCTTGCCCTTACCCTTGTAGGTAGGTGTTTGAACAGGTTTTCTTGTTTGCACAGGTTCTTGTATGACAACTCCTTTAGCTTTAGGTCTTGAGACAGTCACTTGTGTTGGTTTTGTTAAACTTTGAGCAGCTGGTTGTGATTGTGGTTCAGGTTGTGATGGTGTAGGTGTTCTGTTTCCAAGGTTAAGCAATACTTGAGCTAAGGGCATTGTGTCTTCATCTAAATCACCAGTAGAGTGATGTAACCCATCAGCAGCATTGTTTCTCCCATCAGCAGAAAGTTCTGCATTAACAACAGAGTCAACCTTTTCATTTGTTTCCATTACAACCTCCCTGAACCTGCTGCATCCTTCTGATCATTCCTCCCCTGTTTGGAAGCATCCTCTTCCAAACATGGTTTGGAACCTTTCTTCAACCTCCCCTCAAGATGAGTTACCCTGAGCTTAAGTCTTCTTATCTCGGCACCTTGAGAAGCTTTGACTGTGGATAACTGATGCGTGGGTTTTGCAACCTTACAACAGGTTTTACCTCTCGAGGGATCTCAAGAGGCTTACAACCCCACCAGGCAGTGTACCTGACCGATGTAGTATAGTGTAGTGGTAAGTACGGGGGATTGATCGTTCTCCACAGGGAATAGTGTTCGTTAGGTATGAAAAACTACTCTAATAGGTCTAAGGGTTGAGGAAGATTCTTTTTTATGTTTTTATATTTTTATGAAAGCAAGTAAAATCTCGGGTTTGAAGGAGTGGGCGGAATTAGTTGCTAGTCAACTAACCCAAATAACTACAAATGCAAATAAAATAAATAACTGAAAATAAAATGTTGGTGAGAAACTTATGTGTAGAAAAATGTGTTTACTTAGATTTCCTTACTCCCTAACTATCTTTTACCGGTTAATTAGTGTGTATTAGTCGCGTGGATGACGGGTGTATTCCTTAATACCATTCGTGGGGTGGCGTACGTACTTCCCCAACTCTACAAGCTCCTACTTCACTCCTATGTCGAGCCGGCTAGGAAGCTCCTAACATGGGATCACTAGAATTCGCTTGTGCATTAAATACAACCATAAAAACCTTTAGTACGCATTTGGTTCATGTTTCTTAAGACGTTCAAGCAAGTTACCGAATAGGAAGTTAGCCAGTTTTCTTAAGCCTAACATAGATAAACAATCATCCAATACAACTAATAACACACTAATAACCAATAATCAATAGCTAGGTTTCATTAGATCTAAGCAAACACAAGATAAATCTAGCCTAACATGTTAAACAAAAGACAAGAATAAGATAGAATCAAACAACACATAGACATATTGAATGATTAATTGATAACTTATCTTTCAATGTAACATGGAAGATCTCAAGGCAAAAAGCCTTGAAAAAGAAGCTAAATTCGTCTTAGGGTTTTCTCCCAAAATTCCACACACTAAGCTCTCCTCATGACAAAAAATTAGAAAACTATATATAGATTTTTGGATCTGACGGCGTCACGTTATGGAGTGTGACGCCGTCACCTCGCCGCTTCTAGGGTTCCCGGATGACCTTCTTGACGCCGTCCCTCTTTAGCTCTTCCAAAATCCATTCTGGCTTATCAAGGCTTGACGCCGTCGAACCTTGAACGTGACGCCGTCCCCTTTTGATTTAAGCCGTGACGCCCTTGATCAAGTTAAAGCGTGACGCCGTCAGAATTCACATGCTATTTTCACTGGCTTATCATGAGTAAATTTCACGTCCAACTTTTCTTGCCAAGGCATGACGCCGTCCAGGGTAAATTGTGACGCCGTCAAAGGTAACTTTTAGCCGATTTTTGAGACTTTGCCGTTTTCTTCACTTTTATGCTCCAAAAACGTCCAAAATGCCTCCTTTTCCAGATTTCTCCTCAAAAGTACCTAAAATGACAAAAGTAACGATTTAGGGCAATATTTGATCAAATAAATACGATTTAGGGCTTAAATGACCCCTTAAAAGCGGTACACTTTTCGCTTCATCAAATACCCTTACACTTGAGATTTGCTTGTCCTCAAGCAAATGCGCTTTTATTCTAATCAAAATACAAGTTAGGGGTCATTTAATGCAAACATAAAAGTAATTACAACAAATAATCGTTCCACTTTAATCATAATAAGCACGGAGATTACAAACTAGCACCTCACAAGTAGTGTTTAGATACTCACATCTCTGAAGTGTCATCAAAATAAATCTCATAAATGAAAACGGATAATATCTCTCACTACCTGTCATAGCAAATAGATTACCATAGGCTTGGGAAAGGATCGAAAACCTCCTCCACTAGGCGTAAGCACCAAAGATAAACTATCAAAGAGGGCTTTTAAATGGGTTATAACGTTAGGTGTAGGGAAAAGGAAAACACGGTTTTGTTGGATAAGGGATATTTTACTGGTGGCGAGTTAAAGATCTTGATCAATTACATGTACTATACAATGTTGCTAAGCCAAGACTAGACTCGATCTTAAGCTAATGAAAGAAAATAACAAAAACAAAAACAAAAACATAAAAATAAACATAAAATGAAACGGGATGGTAGTCCGTATGTTTTTTCTATTTTTCTTTTTCTCAATTTTTTTGTATTTTTCTTGATTTTTTCGATTTTTTTTTTCTTTTTTTTTTTTTTTTTTTTTTTTTGCATACACTTTTGCCCTACCATCCAAAATAATACATCATAGGGGCATTGCATTCCCCTTACACTTGAACTTTCACATAACTTTACAAATAACTATTCTAATGACTCGAATTAAGATAATTGAAAAACTTGGAGTACTTTTAAAACATTTAGCACATATGGGGGTAATAAATGATGTTCATCCCCATTACTCCATTACATTAGTACTTTACCCATGAGTCCCAATCGTCCCAAAACAATATGTACAAGGATATGACTCGACTTAGCAACCATGTAATCAATTAGATAATTAACTTGGGTTTAAACAAATGTTGTAACAATAATGCACTAAAAATGAGTGCATACAAGGTAGGCTAAGGCGATTTGGGTGTACATTTAAGTGGGGTGTAACAAATTCTTCCTTTAAGTAAAATGCTTAAAGGTCGAAATGAAAAGATAGGCTCTGAGGGGTGTACTAGGGGTATCGTGTACTAAAAATGAGTACAACGCAAAGGGTGTGGGAGAATTACTTGACCAATGTAGCCGAAGTAATTATAACAAAAACACAGGTGTAAAACAATGGGTTAATCCTAATGCCTCTTATCATGTAGTAAATCTAACTACACGAATGTAGTCTCACTTGTGGCCTCGGAATGGTCCTAACGCAAGTTCTAGAATCTAAGTGCTACCGGTACACACATCATAGCATAAATGCTTTTCCTACCAATTCTAGGGGCGAACCTCACATATTTGGGGGTGGAAAAATTTTTAGTGGTACGGTTTTTTGTGCTAGTAATATAACTCCTATCCGTGAGACGCTCATTAAGATCAAAGTTTCACTCCTATATGTTGTAAAAAATTTTAAATTTGGCACTAAAATTACCTTAACAAGTATTTCTCTCAGTTTTATTACACATCTACTATTAAACAAACAAAAATCAAGCGCAATTGTATTCTCTAAAATCGTACTTTTACCCCCCCTTACACTTAAGATGAACATTGTCCCCAATGTTCAAATAACAAGATGTAAAAGCATAAAGTAAAAGAATGAAATCAAATACTCCCCTGATTCGCTCGGTGGATAATGAAATTACACGGTTAGATCTTCCTCCAAGGTAATGTTGAAGCTCCATGACTAATGCATCGCCATAAGCTTGATTCCATAAACATCTCCTTGTCCAAAATAACCTGTTAAACCTGAGAAAACAAACACGAAAACCTGCATAACATCGGCGGGATAAAATCTATATATAAGGATATAATGCTTGTGGAATGATAATTTTGCAGATTCCTGGAGATTATAAGTTGGAGATTTTAATAAAAACTTTTAAAAACAAAACTTTCAAAAATTTCTGAAAATTAAATCTGACGCCGTCAGGTTATAAACCCTGACGCCGTCAGAAATGACCTGACAAAAATTTTCATTTTAAGTTTCCGGAAAATTTCTGGAAAAACCTTTACCTTACTTCCTGGAAATCCTGCAAAACATCATTATGACTCGATACAAGCATTTGACTCAAACAAATACTAATATGTATGTTAATTTATTATTACTATGATTCATGTTAATTTGTGTTCTAATAAACCGATTTAGATTTCCCTTACACTTAACTTTTGCAAAATACCTTTATATGTAGTTAAGACGAAGTTAAAAACAAAATAAAGCATTTTCACAAATTAGTTTTGAACATGAATCAATAATAATAAAAATTAAACACACATACGGAAACAAATAAAAACAAACAAACAAACAAATAAACACACAAAGCAAATAAAACAAATAAAGCTTGGGTTGCCTCCCAAGAAGCGCTTTTCTTTATTAACGAGTCTTGTAGCTAGACTCAAAGTCACTCTACCCTATATAAGTGAGCTCGTCATCGAGGACGTCTTTAGGGTTAAGCTTGGATTGAAGTTTCCTATTGGTCCGCTTAGTACGATATATTTTTTCAAACTTCTCTCCATCCGGGTCATACAATGTCATCTTAATATGCCATGACCCATCTCCATCTTTGGGTGGTTTGTCCCAATTCCACTTATGATCATCTTCCTCACAAATCCACTTATTCATTCCTAGGTTAATGGGCAAAACTCCTAGGAAATCAATCATCTTTCTAAAAACTAGAGAATCTTCAAATGGATCCAATTCGGTGTCCCTAGCCAAGAGTTGCTCTACCGTATGCGTTCGGTTAACAAAGTCCTCTTCTAGGTAAAATGGGCGTTGGGGTCCTATGAAGTCTCTATCAATCCAAGGTCCATATCTAGATGGTCTCCTATTTGATTCTAGCCAATGTGGTGTTGGTTCCTCACTAGTATCATAGGCATGTTTCTTAACATCATAGACTGACCAAGTATCTCCTTCTCCTACCGCTATCTTGGATTCCTTACAATCAATCATAGCACTAGCGGTCGCCAAAAATCCTCTACCTATCAACAAGGGGCATGTAGGGTCGCTAACCATATCAAGGACGTGGAAATCGGCTAAAATGGTTAGTTTTCCAATGTGCACTAACACGTCCTTAACTACTCCAACCGGGTAAGCAACACTCCCATCCGCTAAACCTATTATCACCTCGGTTTCTTCAAGTTTTCCTAGTTTTAGAGAGGTGTAGAGAGGTAACGGAAGTAGGTTAAGGCTTGATCCAAGATCGGCTAATGTGTCATAAGCCTCCGAATTACCGATCTTGCAAGGTAGAACAAATAAGCCCGGATCATCTAACTTCTTAGGTAGTTTGTTTTGAACGAAGGCGGTCCCTTTTTCGCCTAACTTGAGCTTCTTCTCATCAACAACCGGACTTTCAAGGTGGAGCTCCTTGAATTCTTCGTCAAGGTTTTGAGTGGGAGGTGTTTCAACTATGTTGTTGACCAATTTGGATGTCATAACTTCTTGGTCATTTGGAACGACTTGGGTTTGTTTGAAACACGTGCTCATGGAATTGACCGAATAATATTGTGGACAAGAACTAGGGGACGAAACCGATGAAATAGCGTTGACGTTTAGTTTCGGGTTCTTGACCGTGTTGCTAGGGAGTGCTCCCATTTCTCGGTCATTGAGGGCTTTCAACAAGGTGTCAATCTTATCGGTCATCTCGCTTTGTTTTTGTTTGAAATCGGCTTCAAACTTGGCTAAACGAGCTTCTTGAGATGCCATAAATTGAGACATCAATCCTTCAAAGTTATCGGTACTACCATTGCCGGAAGGATTGTTGTTGAAAGTACGGTTCGAGTTGGAACCGCTTGATTGGAAACGATTAGGTGGGTTGGAAGAATTGGTTTGTTGTGTGTTTTGGTTTTGTTTCCACCTAAGGTTCGGGTGATTTTTCCATGAGGGGTTGTATGTATCACCATAATGGTTTGGCTCAGGTTTGAAAGTGTACCACTTGTCTCCCGCTCCGTCGGTACGCGAGGATGCGTAGTCCACAAAAGCGTGTTCGGGGAGTTCCATGCAATCACGAGTGTCGTGGGGACCACTACATAATTCACATGAAGAAGTGATTTTGTTCACTTGGCTTGAAGGTTTAGGAGCCTCGTAGGATTTCATGAGAAACTTGACTTGGTCTTCAAGTTCTATGATCCTACGGTCGGAAATGCTTGAATTGTTCAAAGGCAAAGATATTGCCTTGACCGTTTTATTCAAATCACGGGGATCACTCCAACTTTCGTTGTCATAAAGAGCAAGATCCTCTAGGAGAGCCCATGATTGTTCCGCACTTAGATCACGTAGCTTGCCACCGGCCGATTGGTCAATGGTTTGCCTCGTGGAGAGATTGATATGGTCATAGAAGATTTGGACTTGGAGCCAAAGTTCTATGCCATGGTGAGGGACTTTTTGGAGTAAGTCCTTGAATCGAGTCCATGCCTCGTAGAGAGTTTCGCCTTGACGTTGTTGGAACATCAAGATATCATTCCTTAGCTTGGTAGTTCTTCCCGGTGGGAAAAACTGAGCAAGGAAACGAGTGGTGAGATCATCCCAAGAGGTAATGGATCCTGCGGGTTGACGTTCTAGCCACTGACTAGCTTGGTCCCGCAAAGAGAATTGGAAGAGACGCAATCGGTTCGTCTCTCGAGTGGCAACATCAAGGTCTATAGAATCAACGATTTTAAGAAAGTCCTTGAGGTGTTGATTAGGATCTTCGGAACGAAGTCCATGGAATGCGCATCCGCTTTGCACCAACCGGATGGTGTCGGATCGCAAGGGTGTGATATTGGCTCCTTGAGTGAGCTCAATGGTGTTTCGATAGCCATGGTGGCCAGGACGGGAGTACTCTCCTAAAGTACGGGCTCTAGGAGGTGGTGGTTGTTGTGGTGGTGGGTTGTGGGGGTTAAGGATATTACCATCTTCCATGATGTCGGATGGTAATGGTTACGAACAAAGACACGAAGAAAATAGATAGACTAAAGAAAACCTAGAAAAATAAAATAAAAATCTCACTAGAAAGGAATCTAGTGAGTAGACCTAATAGAAATAAAAAATTCAACCTAAACAATAACTATTCCCCGGCAGCGGCGCCAAAAACTTGATGCGTGGGTTTTGCAACCTTACAACAGGTTTTACCTCTCGAGGGATCTCAAGAGGCTTACAACCCCACCAGGCAGTGTACCTGACCGATGTAGTATAGTGTAGTGGTAAGTACGGGGGATTGATCGTTCTCCACAGGGAATAGTGTTCGTTAGGTATGAAAAACTACTCTAATAGGTCTAAGGGTTGAGGAAGATTCTTTTTTATGTTTTTATATTTTTATGAAAGCAAGTAAAATCTCGGGTTTGAAGGAGTGGGCGGAATTAGTTGCTAGTCAACTAACCCAAATAACTACAAATGCAAATAAAATAAATAACTGAAAATAAAATGTTGGTGAGAAACTTATGTGTAGAAAAATGTGTTTACTTAGATTTCCTTACTCCCTAACTATCTTTTACCGGTTAATTAGTGTGTATTAGTTGCGTGGATGACGGGTGTATTCCTTAATACCATTCGTGGGGTGGCGTACGTACTTCCCCAACTCTACAAGCTCCTACTTCACTCCTATGTCGAGCCGGCTAGGAAGCTCCTAACATGGGATCACTAGAATTCGCTTGTGCATTAAATACAACCATAAAAACCTTTAGTACGCATTTGGTTCATGTTTCTTAAGACGTTCAAGCAAGTTACCGAATAGGAAGTTAGCCAGTTTTCTTAAGCCTAACATAGATAAACAATCATCCAATACAACTAATAACACACTAATAACCAATAATCAATAGCTAGGTTTCATTAGATCTAAGCAAACACAAGATAAATCTAGCCTAACATGTTAAACAAAAGACAAGAATAAGATAGAATCAAACAACACATAGACATATTGAATGATTAATTGATAACTTATCTTTCAATGTAACATGGAAGATCTCAAGGCAAAAAGCCTTGAAAAAGAAGCTAAATTCGTCTTAGGGTTTTCTCCCAAAATTCCACACACTAAGCTCTCCTCATGACAAAAAATTAGAAAACTATATATAGATTTTTGGATCTGACGGCGTCACGTTATGGAGTGTGACGCCGTCACCTCGCCGCTTCTAGGGTTCCCGGATGACCTTCTTGACGCCGTCCCTCTTTAGCTCTTCCAAAATCCATTCTGGCTTATCAAGGCTTGACGCCGTCGAACCTTGAACGTGACGCCGTCCCCTTTTGATTTAAGCCGTGACGCCCTTGATCAAGTTAAAGCGTGACGCCGTCAGAATTCACATGCTATTTTCACTGGCTTATCATGAGTAAATTTCACGTCCAACTTTTCTTGCCAAGGCATGACGCCGTCCAGGGTAAATTGTGACGCCGTCAAAGGTAACTTTTAGCCGATTTTTGAGACTTTGCCGTTTTCTTCACTTTTATGCTCCAAAAACGTCCAAAATGCCTCCTTTTCCAGATTTCTCCTCAAAAGTACCTAAAATGACAAAAGGAACGATTTAGGGCAATATTTGATCAAATAAATACGATTTAGGGCTTAAATGACCCCTTAAAAGCGGTACACTTTTCGCTTCATCAATAACTCCTTTCTAAGACCAATAACCTCCTGTGACAATTTGGTACAAGTATTCGTCAATTCCTGTAATTGTTTCATGATATCCTCACAACTTCGGTCTGTGTAACCTGACCCGAGAGGTTGATCACTGGAATTGGCATTTTGTACAGGGGTTTTAACCGTCAAATCCTCTGTTCCAAGTTCAATGCTAGCCTCAACACTTCGACCTGTGTGACCTGGTCCGAGAGGTGTATCATTGGCATTGTCAATATGTACATCAGTGTCCATCAATTCATTTGTTTCATCCCTGTCCTCATCACTTCGAGATGTGTTACCTTCTCCGAGAGGTGAATCTTTGGACACAAACTCAGTCTCAACCCTAGGTTGAACAGCTGAGCCCCCCAAAGTAGCCATTTGGCTGGGGTTACCATCAGTTGTATTAGGTTCTTGAGAACCTTCTACAAAAGATGTTGCCATGGTTGAGGTCTTAGTTATGTTAGCACTGTCCTGTTCAACTACTAAGTTGGAAACAGTAGTGCCAGCCTCTTCCATCATGGTACCTGCATCACCTGTACCAGCCTCATCTGCATCCATACTGACATTGGCCTGAGGTTGCACAATGTCCTCTTGTTGTGAAGTCCTAGGTGATTGGGTATGATGGGGTTCAGTGGATGATGAAACATTCAAACTTGTTGATGAGGATGTGTGATGGGAAGCTGTGGGAGTGCCAGCCTCTTCATCCTCATTTACTGTAGCCACAATATTCAAGACGTGCTCAGTTAGGGGAGTGATAGCACCAGAAAAACCTTTCCCAGGTTTCTTCAGAAAAGCAAACATCTTGATAGCCATCCTACTACTAGGCTCAATATGGGTATGTGCCAAGGGTTCTCTTAGTTGATTATTGATAATAAGCTGCAAAAACCTTGGATACAAATAAAACTTCTTCTTAACAAACTTCTTCATACCCTCAAAAATCATTGAAGAAAAATCAAATGGTTGCCCAGTAGCCAAACAAACTAAGGACATGGCCTGAGAAGCACTAAACTCATTCCATCCTCCTACTTTGGGAAACAAGCAGTGTTGAAGAGTATGTAACAAAAATTTCCAATGTGGACAGAGCAGACCTTTATAAAAAGTGCCAGTATTTTCAGGCCTCTCATACCCAATACTCTCAAGCTCAGACAAAATAACCTCAGTAGTAAAGTGAGGTGGTGTAGGAACTCCTGATAAACGAAGACTTCGCTTAATTGTTGTCTCACTAACTACAATAGTCTCTCCATCTACACTACCGATTAACCGTTCCTCCTCATCGAGTGTATCTAGCTTAACAGTTGACCAAAATTAGTGCATATGAGATTTAATTATAGGTGGATCAACTGTTAAAGCATACCTTAGTCTAGAAGCACTAAGAAAATCCATAATCTCATGAAATACGGCAGCTGCAGAAACCTTACTAAGAAATGCAATCTGATTATGTTCTTCCGGAAACTTTCATTGAGCCATTATGATTTGGGGGTTTTGGATGAAATGATATGAATTAATGTTCTTGGGAGAGAATCGAATAGAATTTTGAGCAATTAAAGGTTAATAAGATCGAAATGGTGTGTGAGACCGTTTGGATCTAATTAGGTTTTAAGACGTGCCAAAATTTTCAATAATACCCCTTCACTTTCAAACTCAACAGCAGAGTAACGAAAGGTTTGACTAAAGTCAACTTTTCCCAAAAAAGCCAAAGTGAATCCCCCAAGCTGCTTAAATACCATACCAACTCCTCATTAAATTCTATAAATCCCTCATTCGCTTAACAAATCCCCAATTTCACAAACCCTAACACAAAATCAACGAATCATGAGTTCATCCAAGGCTCCAATCATCGACATATCATCAGATTCATCTTCAGACGATTCACAAGGATGGGCAAATTACTTTCCACCGAGTGCACCGTCATCACAACGAAAAGGTAAAGCAGTTGTGGAAGAAGAATACTCTGACCCACATCCATCAACACCATCTTCCTTTGTAGATTCAAGCGATGATGAAGAAACAAAAACATGGCCAAAATCCATGACATTCTACCATGGTGCCTGGGAAATCGATCCTCCGCAACATCCTTTGACCGCTGAGCTTCAGAGGCAAATGGAGAAGGCGGTTGCTGCTTTTGGTAAGAGTGTTGATCCTCCTCGTCCAAAGCCAAGTACGGTTGAGCAGAAACCCCCTGTTCCAAAGAAGAAGAAGCAGAAGAAACAAGCTTCCTCTACAAGCCAACAACAGAGTCCACCACCACGACCAGTGATACTTGCACTTCCTTGCAAGCAAGTGTCTGAACGTATGGGAACCAGAGGACCTCGCAGCAAGGTTATGCCTGACTTGGGATAAATTTGTTTATGTTGTGAAAACTTGGGTCTTTTTGTCCTGTAAGCTTCTTTTGAATAGCATGGATGTATGGAAAATGTATGATGTACTTTTGCCTTTATTATCAATGAATTTTCTCTTTCCATGCTTTACTTGATTGTGTATGTATGTATATCTGCAATAAGGTTAGTAGAACACCACAAACACAAGCAAGAGTATTTCATAATAGCAGCAGAGAAGGCATAGCAACAAACAACTAACCAGCAAACAAGTTAAGAAACAGCAAATGATGACTAAACACCAGATATTGACTAAACAGCAGCACATATCCTTTACAAAATTTTACAAAAAACATACAGAGATAAGATGTTTAAAGATTTAAAGATTGATCATGCCAATACTAGCAACTAAAAATTGAAACCTACTTATATCAAAATTTTTGGTAAGTAGATCAGCAACATTATTGTCAGTATGTATTTTAACCACTTGAATTAACTTTTTCTCATAACAATCTCTAATAAAATAATGTCTTATCTCTATGTGTTTTGTTTTAGAATGAAAAATAGGATTTTTGATAATACACATTGTGCTGTTGTTGTCAATATAAATTTTGGTGTTCATGAAATTGTACCCATAATCCAGCAGTTGATTCTGAATCCAGAGCACTTGTCCACAGCAGCTAGAAGCAGCAACATATTCTGCTTCAGTTGTTGAGTTAGCCACAACAGTCTGTTTCTTGCATTGCCATGAGATTAGCCTATGACCAAGATACTGACAGCCTCCAGTGGTTGACTTTTTATCCATAGTAGCTCCAGCATAATCACTATCTGAGTATGCTATCAAGTCAAAGGGTGAATTATTTGGATACCAAAGGCCCAATTTAGGTTGACCCTTTAGGTACCTAAAAATTCTTTTGACTACTTCCAAGTGTGAAACTTTTAGGGACACTTGAAACCTAGCACAAGCACACACAGAAAACATGATATCTGGCCTTGAAGCAGTCAGATACATCAATGAACCAATCATTGATCTATACAAATGCACATCAACCTCTTCCCCATCTTCATCCTTGATCAAAGGTTTGTTTTTATCCATTGGAGTCATTGCTGCCTTCACATCCTTGAATCCAAATTTCTTCAACATATCAGCCACATACTTGTCTTGGCTAATAAAAATCCCATCTGTTTTCTGCTTAACTTGAAGTCCCAAGAAGAAAGTGAGTTCACCCATAGAACTCATTTCAAACCTGTTGTGCATTAGCTTTTCAAATCCTTCACATTACACCTTATTTGTAGACCCAAAAATGATATCATCTACATAAACCTGAACAAGTAGGATATCCTTTTTGTCTTTCTTAATAAACAATGTTTTATCAATGGTTCCTCTGCAAAAACCATTATTCAACAAATATGTGGATAAGGTGTCATACCAAGCTCTAGGAGCTTGATGTAGTCCATACAGTGCTTTCTTCACCTTGTAGACCCTATCAGGATACTTAGGATCTTCAAACCCAGGTGGTTGCATCACATATACTTCATCAGGAATCTTTCCATACAAGAAAGCACTTTTCACATCCATTTGGTACACAGGAAAATTCTTAAATGAGGCATATGCTAGGAATAATCGAATAGCCTCAATTCTTGCAACTGGGGCAAATACCTCATCATAATCTATACCTTCTTCCTGAGTGAATCCCTGAGCCACCAATCTAGCCTTGTTTCTAATAACAATACCTCTCTCATCTCTTTTGCATCTGAACACCCATTTAGTACCAATTGCTCTTTTTCCATTAGGCAAATCCACCAATGTCCAGACTTCTTGAAGCTTGAACTGCAGCAACTCCTCTTGCATAGCTTCAACCCAACTTTCATCTTTCAAAGCCTTATGAATGGTCTTGGGTTCTTCTTGCGATAGGAAACAGGCAAACATGCAATTTTGTAAATCCTTGTGGCTATTCCTCTTCTTAAGTGTTTGAGCAAATAATCCCTGATCAAGCAAATCACTCAGACCTTTTGATTTACTTCTGGTCTGAACAGCAGAGTGAACATCACCAATTATTTGCTCCTTGGGATGATTCCTGTGGATTCTTGTTGTTGGAGTGGGACTAACAGGAATATTAGTCTCCAAATTGGATAAATCAGCTTCAGCACCAAAAACATCAACAATTTCATCATCAGTATCCACATACACTTCTTCTAATTCAGGCATCTCATCAGAAGAATCATCATAAGAATCAGCATCTTTATCAGCAGTAGAGTCCTTAGGCATAGCAGCAGAGTTACCAAACCGAACAACAGAGTGTTTTGGCCTAATAGCAGAGTGTTTTGACCTATCAGCAGAGTGCTTTGGCCTGGCAGCAGAGTTGAGAGTACTGCTGCTATGCTTATTTCCTTGTTGCCCATCAACATCTGACTCTTCATTCCTTTCCTTATCATCATTCTTGTCATCATGAGAAGGTTCATCAGCACCTTCTACATTAACCTTTGGCACTTCCTTGTGTACAACATCATCATCTAAGCTCTTTCTTTCTTTATCTGTTGGAGAGAAGTACTGATCAAACTTCCACTTTTCAATCAAAACAAACTCCTCTGCAGATCCATCCTTCTTTGCTTGTGTACCTGCATTAGGGTTAGTTTGTGTACCTGCAGACATGTTAGTAGTACCTGCAATGACTGGTTGATAATTCATACTTTTGGTTAAAGAATCAATATCAAACATCCATTCAGGACCTTTTCCATCAACATTAGGTGTGGTTTCTCTAATTCTAACATGCAAATTTTCCACCACATGCCCAGTCCTTTGATTGAAAACTCTAAAAGCCTTACTTTCAGTGGAGTATCCAACAAAGTAACCTATGTCTGCTTTCTCACTAAACTTTCCTAAGTGGTCAATGGTGTTTAAGATAGTGACAGGACACCCAAATGGTCTAAAGAAATCTATCAGTGGTTTCCTTCCATGCAATAACTCATAAGGGGTCTTATTGTGAGGCTTAACTATCTTACTTCTATTTTGCACATAGCAAGCAGTGTTGACTGCTTCAGCCCAAAAGATAGTAGGTAACTTAGACTCTGACAACATTGTCCTAGCAGCTTCAATTAATGTTCTATTTCTCCTCTCAGCAACACCATTTTGCTGAGGAGTTCTAGCTACACTAAATTGTCTAGTTATACCCTTTTCCTCACAGAACTGATTCATCACTTGGTTCTTAAATTCAGTTCCATTGTCACATCTGATGATCTTAACCTTGTGATTAAATAGGTTTTCTATCCTTGTTATAAAAGCCTTAAGAATGCCAGGTGTCTCATCCTTAGTAGCTAAGAAGAATACCCAAGTAAATCTACTAAAATCATCAGTGACCACTAAGCCATACATCTTTTTATTCAAACTTTTCACATAAGTAGGTCCAAATAGGTCCATGTGTAACATAAACAAAGGTTCAGTTATAGAATTCACCAATTTGGACTTACAAGATGCTCTATGTTGCTTTCCCATTTGGCAAGCAACACATACTTCAGGATTCTCAAAAACCTTTGAAGGTAATCCTCTGACCAAGTTCCCTTTCACCAACTTGTTGATAGCCTTGTAGTTCAGATGTCCAAGCCTTCTGTGCCATAGTTTGGATTCATCAATAGTGGCTTTGGCAAACAGACAAGTTAAATCTCTTTTGGGAATAATGTTCTTTATGTCCACACTGTATATGTTGTCATTTCTAGGGACTTTAAGAAGTACTAATTTATCATCAGGTATCTTATAGTCGGGAGACAAGACAAGACATTCAGTGTCTGTAAAAAGAACAAAATTCTTTCTGTCACACATTTGTGAGACACTAAAAAGATTGAACTTTAGTCCATTCACCAAATACACCTTTTCAAAATCCAATTTTCTAGTTCTGATGATGCCTTTACCAACAATTTTACCTCCTTTAGGATCATTCCCAAAGGCAACATATCCCCCATCCAAAGCTTCAAAGTTCTCCAAATTGCTTTGGTCTCCATTCATGTGTGAAGAGCATCCACTATCAAAAATGCATTTATCCTTTAGCTCCTTTTGTAGATTGCCCTGCACAAAAAGTAAGAGAATTAGTTTCTCTTTGGGACCCAAGCCATTACTGACTTGGATCTGCCTTGTGCATCAAAGTAGTCAAATTTCTTCAACTGCATTGGTGCACTGCTGTGTCTGAGAACATGATCTATAACTTTAACCTTAGGTTTCCAGACCCAACAAGCTGAGGCCTTAACAGCATAAAAATGATTGCCCACAACAGTATCAGTAACAACTTTAGGCAAAACAGCAGAGTCTGCCTCAACAGCAGAGTTTGCCTTAACAGCAGAGTTAACTATGTCCTTCTTTATGGGCCCTTGTGGTGCAATAGGAGAGATAACTCTAGAAGTACCATCTTTCATCAAGACTTCCTTGGGAACCATGTTTCTTTTGGGATGTGGGTGAGTCTTTCTAGCAAAGTTTCTATGGTTCACCCTTGAGTACTGGTTCCAAACTGGTTTCTGATGGTAGTAGCACTCATCTTGCAGATGTTCAAAACTACCACAACCATAACATGCCTTTTTAAGTAATTGAAAATCAGTACCTAATCTTTGTGAAACTAGGTTGTTCCAATTTCTCTGGTTTCCTCTAGGCAAGTTATTGGTTTTCTTAGGATATACTCTAGGTGTGTTTTCATACTCAGCCATCTTCCTAGAGATACCTTTACCTAGCTTAGGCTTAACAAACTCAATCTTTTTAGCCTTAGGTGCTTTTGATTCAACAACAGCAGGAATTTCTTCCTTTTTGTTTTTAAGGGTTGAATCAGATTCTACACCTTCATCATCACTGTCAGACTCCCAATCTTCAATAAGGGGTGCATCAGACCACTTTTTCTCATCCTTAGGTGACTCTACTTTAGTTTCACTAGTTTCACCTACAGGTTTGACCTCAGATGCAGGTATGAAAGACAATGTCCTAGTAGGAGGGGCATTGGCACTAAGTTTCTTAGGGTGAGCAACAGCATTATATCCTAGACCACTTCCTGAGTCAGCAAAGTGTCTTCCTATTGGTTTACTGAGAATGTCAGTGGCAAATTGTTGTTTTTCCACCCTAACAATATGTTTTTCAGTCTCACTTATAGCTGAATCTTTAGCCTTTTCAGCCTCTTCTACTTTCTCCATAAGTACCTTAATCTCACAATCTTTCTTAATAAGTTTATTTTCTAAAATAATGATCTTATCAAGATATTCAATTTCAGCCTTTTTATAGAATTCTAGCTTCTCTTCTAAATTTTTTAAACCATATTCATAACTAAGATTGTCTAACTTAAGTGTTTCATTCTCCATTTTAAGGTTTCCATTGCTAGACTTAAGTATTTCAATTGTATCAGAACATGATTTAAAAGAACAAGATGATCCATTGGATACCTCAGAATCTGATCCAGAGGAGGAGTAGGCCATGAGAGCAAAGTGTTGTACTTGAGATTCCTCTTCAGCTATCAATGCACAATTTGGACCATCTTCAGCATGATCACTCCAGTCATACTCTCCTAACCCATCACATGACACCATAGCAGTAGTAGGATTTGGCTCTTCATCAGTAGACTTCTTGACATTCTCATTGTTTCTTTTTGGTGCTCTGCACTCTCTTGCAAAGTGTCCCTTCTTTCTACAGTTAAAACATTCAGCCTTTGATTTGTCAAACCCCACATTCTTGTTCCTTCTGAACTTCATCTCTTTACCAATTCTTTTAAGAAACCTTCTTGCCCTCATAGTAAGCATTGCAAACTGCCATTGCATATCAATCTCTTCAACATCATCAGGATCAAGTTCATCCAGATCTTGAGGCACAACTGAAGTACTTATAGTAAGTTCAGCCAAATAAGCACAAATAGCAGCATCACTGATGGTGTTGGTGTTGGTAGAGTCAGCAGCAGAAACATGTGAACCAACAGCAGGAGCAAAAGTACCAGCAGCAGAGTGCTGTTCTTGATGACTACCAGAACTCTTGTTGCTTGAGGAAACAAAAGCAAGATTATTTGTGGTAGAAGATGAACTTGACAATCCCTTGACTTCAAATTCATAAACTTTCAAGTTGTTATACAGATCATCCAAAGTCATCTTCTCAAAATCTTCCTTGTGCCTCCAGATCACTGTGTGAGTATTCCATCCAGAAGATAGACTTCTCAGAAATTTTAGATTTATATCTTTTGAGATACCTCAATCTTCAAAAGAGCCATCTGACTAGTCAACTTATGAAGTCGATCATAAGTTCCCTCAATGTTCTCAGAACTCAAAGCAGTAAAAGTCTCAAACTGGTGCTTCAGTAGATTCTTTCTTGATTTCTTGGTAGCTTCATTCCCACCAAATCGAAGTTCACTTGCTTCCCACAATTCTTTAGCAGACTCAATATGATTAAAGCTTAGTTGATAATCATTAGGTATTCCCATCATGAGAATACTGTGAGCTTTAACCTCCAATCTTCTCTGTGCTTTCTCCTCACTTGTCTTGAGAGTCAAGACTGACCTAGTAGTAGTCTTTGCTGGTTGACTATCGCCATTCTGAACAACTTCCCAGAGTGAGAAATCAACCATTCTCATGTATTGTTGAATTCTCATCTTCCAAATCTCGTACTCTCCAGTCTTGAGCATGGGAACTCTTGATGCAGTAACCATGTGTGTTGAATCGGAATCCATTGCTTGCTTTGATGTTTAGCAGATCTTGTATTCAGTAATTCTTCTTGGTACCAGCTTCTAGATCACAAGCTCTGATACCACTTGTTGATCCCAGTTGAGCTTCACGATCTTATTAATTACTTTAGATAAATCTAAAGCAATCGGTATAGAAACTGATCTTGAATTGTATATCAAATATTATGCGGAACTTAATATTTGATCTTAAGAAGAATTAAACACAAAACGAATTCTCAAACAACACTTCAATATATTAATACGATTGCTCAATAGCAATAGGGTTACAAGAAACCTTGAAGTGTAAACAATAATGATACGTATATCTAACCTAACCCTAGATCCTCCTTTTATAGCGTAAGGAGTCCTAGTCGGTTTACAAGACTTTATACACAAGAAAGATATCTTACGTATCTTTACTATACTTATCCTTAACATACTATACATATCTAATAAGCAGCAGAGTAACTAGTCTAGCAGCAGAGTTACACTTTGCTTATTCTTCCAAACCAGCAGAGTCATAAACAGCAGAGTCATTGTGCTAATCAGCAGAGTTACTTAACTGATCAGCAGAGTTATACTTAGTGTATTTCTCGAATCAGCAGCATCTTTAGACCCAAGAAATAACTTTCTCTTTATGGGGAACCGAATGAAGGATCCCATTGAAGGTGTAGGGATTTATAGACTGAAGTTAGATACCGGGTTTCACTTGGATCTAATGAATACTCTCTATGTACCTTCAATTTCTAGAAATTTAATTTCTGTTCCGAGACTTGATGTTAGTGGGTATACTTTTGGTGGAGGAAATGGTCGTTTTAATTTATATAAGTGTAACGCCCCGTGCTCGTTTAGACTAAGATTTAAAACTTTTTACGCGAAAACGATTTACTTTTATGGACATCCGACCACTCTCTTTTGATAACTGACAAAAATATATAAACATTCTGCCCTTGAGGCTATTTTTAAATGAAAGTACACTCAATTACCTTCGAAACGATAGGTGGTTCGACTCGTGACGACTTACGAATTAAAAGATATGAATTTTTGAAAATTGTCAAAATCTGGAAAATGGCCCGGACCGCCGGCCCGGCCCCCAAAAACAAGCCTGGACCACCGGCCCCAGCCTCGACCGGGCGGCCCAGACCTTCTGGTCTAAAGGGAGTTTTTTCCCAATCTTCCCGGCCGTGGGTTTGGCTTCCAAACCTCCGGCCGAGGCCTACAACTTTCAAAATACACTTCGTTTACATTCCGTTTTCGCTATAACCGACCCATATGACTTCCGTTTTACATCAAACTTGACCAACTACGTTAACTTATCAATTTAAACTTGTTCCATAACAATTCAACCCATCTATACATCAAAATGGGTGGTAACGACTTTGTGCCAAACACCCTATTAGCATCAAATTCATCCATAATTACCTACTACTAGGACCACATAACACTTAAACATTTGACCCAAGAGATTTACGTGAACAAAAGATATTGTTTGACGACAAGACCATAATTTAACAAAACGACCACACAAGTTAAATATACCAAGGCACAAGAGAGCACTTCGGCTTCCAATTTCAAAATTACTTGGTCCAAGAGTTATGGTCTTCTAAGCTAGCTTCTAACTACGCTATGCTTCATTCCACGACTACAATTAAGCAAGATCCTTACCTTTGCTTCCTCCGGTAGAAGCTACAAAACCATTAACATCTAAACCGTAAGCGAAAACGCTTAGTAAGTATACAAGATACAATCAACATCACATTCACATGAGATTGGTGATAAACACCACTCATAACATTAACAAGGAGCATCAAGTGGGATTATTACTCACCTTGACCAAGCCAGTAATTATTTATCATTTACACAACTAGAATTGGATCCAAGCTAATACACATTCACAAGCTCCATAATAATCACATTAATACAAACATAGCATTATCATCATAACATTAACAAGGATTATACTCATATACTTACCTCCAATCCTAATAGCTTCCTACTTGACTTGATTGGGCCTCTACAAAAGCTCCCTAGCACAACATTAACTACAATTAGTGTCTACAAACTAAGGATACCATCATTTCACTACTTTTTACCATAACCATTAAAACCCACCATATGAACCCTAATTTTTACATTTAGGGAAAGCCACTTACAAAGTGAAGGGATTACAATTAAGGCTTCCTTAAGGCTTCTTGATCACTTCTTGATACACAAATGAGCTAGATGATCACTTGAAGTCTTCCCTCCCTTTTTCTTGCTAAAAGTCGACTCACATGGAACTAACTCAATCTTTCCAGACTTTTCCAATAGCTAGATATTTTATTTGGTGTTAGTTACAAGTTAGGTCTCTTGGCAATTATGGTCCTTCTAGTCCTATTCTTCTTATTTTGGCCACCCATTTAGTTATTACTCAACCTACAACACATAATTTTATATTTACATAACCATATATTTACATAAATAGTACCTCATTGGGATACGGGTGTAACAATAAGAATAAATCCTTTATTGGTTATGGTATTCTTATTGATAATTTATATAAATTGTGTTGGAAATTAAATCTAACAGTTAGTGCTGACAAGCTTGAAGTTTGTACTGATGGAAGATAACACTAACAGTACTAAGTACTGATGGAAGATAACACTAACAGTACTAAGTCAGTTAGTACTGCCAATACAAGAAGTTAGTACTGCGTATATTTTGTAAACGTGTAATAGGATAACTATAGAAAAGATTTAGTGAATATCTTATATAATTAGAGTTATAGTTATCTTGTACAGGAATCCTTGGTCTATAAAAGGATATCCTAGGTTAGAGTTTATGTACGAATAGAGAACTACGATTATTCATAGAGATTCAAGGTTGTAAACCCTAGTGATAGGAGATCACTCGTATTATTCATAAATAATATTGAATCGTTTTGGTTATTCTCAAGTCTTCATTGTTCATACTAAATACACTGTTCCATTCATATACACAACACAATTATTCTTTTAAGTATAACTAAGTAGATTCCGCATACTTAGTTATATCCACTCAAAGTATCTCATACACGTTATATAGGACTAACATCCTAAGTGTATCATCAATCCTATCAAGTGGTATCAGAGCCAGGTTCTGATACTTTGAATTAGAAGATCCAGAAGAACTCTTTCAAGAAGGAAGATGGACATGGAGACATCTACAAACAATGTTGCTGCTAAATTGCCAATTCTTAAGCCTAATGAATTCGATATGTGGAGGTTAAGGATTGAGCAATACTTCTAGGTGCAAGATTATGCACTCTGGGAGATTATAGAAGAAGGGAACACTTTTAAGCCTACAACCACTTCATCTACTGTTGATGGCAAGGTTGTGACTACAGTGCAGACAAACCCTATGACTGCTGAAGAGAAGGTCCAGCACAAGAATGATCTTAAGGCAAGGAGCTTGCTACTATTGACTATACCTAATGATCAATTATTGAACTTCAGCAAGTTCAAGTGTGCCAAGACTTTGTTTGAAGCCATTGTTGATAGATATGGTGGGAATGAAGCCACCAAAAAGACTCAGAAGACATTACTCAAGCAACAATTTGAGAACTTCTCAGCAACAAGCAATGAATCACTAGATCATATGTTCAACAGACTTCAGAAGCTAGTGAGCCAGCTTGCTATTCTTGGATTTGATATATCTCAGGAGGATCTCAACTCAAAATTCTTGAGAAGTTTACCATCAGAATGGGTTACGCATGTTGTTTTCTAGAAGAACAAGCCAGATATTGACACTATGAGTCTGATGGATCTTTATAGCAACTTCAAGATAGTGGAGCATGATGTGAAGAAGTCTGCTGGAACAAGCTCAAGCTCAAAAGCTGGGAATTTGGCCTTTGTGTCAACTCCCAGTACCTCAAGTCCAGTGGAAGAAGTGCAAGTTGCTAGAGCAGTTGGTACTGCTAGTTCAAATATTGGTACTGCTAGTACTTCAAGCAGTACTAATGGACTCCTAGATGAAAATACTTATTGTGCTTTCCTGACTACCCAGCATAATGGAACCATGTTGACTCATGAAGACCTTCAGGAGATCAATGATGATGATATTGAAGAGATGGACATCAAGTGGCAACTCTCTCTTCTTAGCATGAGGGCTAAGAGATTTCTGAAGAGGACAGGCAAAAAGATAATCATAAACAGCAATGATGTTGCTGGTTATGACAAGTCAAAGATTGAGTGCTATAATTACCACAAGATGGGTCACTTTTCAAGGGAGTGCAGAAATCCCAGACAGCAAGAATCAAGGAATAAGGGCTATGAAGGCAAGTTAACAGGAACAAGGGTTGTGGAGGTTACAGACTCAAGCTCAAAGGCAATGGTGGCCATTGATGGCTTAGGGTTTGACTGGAGCTACATTGCAGAGGAAGAAGCAACACCCACTAAGATGGCTCTCATGGCTTTCTCAGATTATGAGGTACAAGTTTCTAAGTGTTCTTAATCGTGTGATGCTTTAACAGAATTAGAAACTCTTAGAAAACAATATAATGAACAGAGAATAGAGTTAAACCAGACTATTTTTAATTTGGCAAATCATAAGAGAGGTTTAGCTGTGTTAGAGGAGCAAATATTACACTATAAGAGTAATGAGTCTAAATTTGCTGATGACATAGATGTGCTTAAAAAGGACATATTTTTTAAAGATTCTGAAATTAAGTTTGTAAGAGCTGAGTTTGATAAGTTGAAACAGGCTAAAGAGAACATTCAATTAAGTGTAGATACTTTAGAATATACATCAAAAGGTGTTCAGAAGTTAATTGAATGTCAAATAATCAACAAGGCTAAATCAGGTCTAGGTTATAAGTCTGTTCCACCTCCTCACAGAGGAATACCTGCACCTCCAGGTATTGACCTTGAACATACAGGTTTGGAAGAATTTCAACTACCTAAGATGGAATATGGACCAAAACCAAAAGAAAAAGAAGTAGTTGAAAAGCCTGTAGAAGTAAGATTTGAGAGTGCAAGTGATAAATCACTCTCTGATGACAAGGTGTCATCTGCTAGGGAATCAGATGCTCCAACCATAGAGGATTGGACTTCTGATGATGATGAGAGTGATCAGGATAAGATTAAGCCTGATAGTGTTAAGGTAGAGGAACCAAAAGTTCCTAAGGTGGTCACGAATACAACTGTTAAGCCTAAGTCAAAGGTTAATACTGCTAGGAAAATAGTTAGGTATGCTGAAATGTATAGAACCACACACAAGCCCAGAGGTAACCAAAGGAATTGGAACAACCTCAAGTCTCACCAACTAGGTGATGACTTTTTCTTTTATAGAAAAGATTGTTTTAATTGTGGAGAGTTTGACCATCTTGCAGCCTATTGCAACAATAGGGTAACTAGGTATTCAAACAATAGGGTGAACTCAAAAAGACTTACAACTCACCCTTCCAATGCTAGAATGATACCTAGATCAGTTCTTTTGAGGTCTGGACCAAGAGCAGTTCATACTACTAGACCAGAAATTCATACTGCCAGACCAAATCAGACTTTTTACCCAAGATAAGCAGTTCAAAGTGCAAAAACATTTTTCAAATCTGCACCATCAACTACTAGAAGGCCATTTCATAACAATGCAGTGATAAGGAAACAAATTTGGAAACCTAAGGTTTCAATTGCAAACCCAGCAGTTCATACTGCTAGGCAACCAGTTAATACTGGTAGTTTTAAAAACACTGCTAAGAGAAAGATGGGCAATGGTATTAATGCATCAGCATCATGGGTTTGGAGATCTCTTCAATCCAATGGTGCACCAACTGTTTTGAAAAGGTTTAGAGAGGTGCTCACTAACTTGGTCTTCAACAATCTTCAATCAAAATGTAATCGAGGTAGGTTCCTCGATTCTAGTCCAATAAGCTCCAATACTAAGGAATAGTGCTAATGAAACTTGCACCATCCTTTATACAACAAATAAATGAATAAAAACTACTATTTTTTCTATTTTTCTCTATATATATATATATATATATATATATATATATATATATATATATATATATATATATATATATTTTACGAATAATATATAAAAATAAATCATCACCCCACTTGAGATGAATCATATATGAGGAATATGGGGGGTCTTTAATGATCTTCAAATATATGTCTTCAACGTAGGCGTGATTCCCGAATCTCTCTACCGAAACCTCAAACTTAGGCAAACGGTGACTTCCCAATCATAAACTAAGACTACACGGTAGGCTAAGGCGAATAGGTGTAACGAAACAATATGTTTATGGGTAAAGAAATGAAAAGAATGGCTTAGAAGGGTGTATCTAGGGGTATCTTGCACTAAAGGTGAGTGCAACAAAAGGGTTTAACATGGGGGTCAAAAAGTCAAGGTGACTTATTGATAAACGCACACAATTAAACACATATGGGCTATTTGGTGTAAGTCCTAAAACATTGCCTTCTCAAAATGTCCCTCCCAAATGTATCAAGCTAACTTGACACACTACTCGTTTATGGTCTCGAAATGATGTAAAAGTCAAGTTCTAAAGTTTACAATACTACCGGCACAGTCATAATTTGGTGGATTTGAGTAAAGTGGGGAAAATGAAAGGCTAAACCTCACCAAAGAAATCAAAGGGTATAGTGTGCTCGGCTAAGGTCTATTCTAGTTCGGTTAAGAAAAACATGTCAAAAGTTTTAAAATTTGCATAAGTTTTCAAAATAAACTAGAAAAATGGGCAAATAATGTTGAAGTTATAATTCTACTCCCGTCCCACCACTTGAAATGTACAAAGTCCCTTTTGTAAGTAAACATGCAATAATAAAGGAGAAAAGTAGAATTAAAACGAGAACTCCCCTGAAATTTTCTCTTGAAAATGATAGAAGGATCATGTTTGAGAAAACGTGCCTTCGCTTCGCCTAATGAGCAAACTCTAAATCCCTGAAATCACGTCACTATCCACAAGCATAAATCTAAAATTAAAAAGAAAATAAAAACAAAACAAAAATCCTAACTCACTTTCGTAGGAATCACATTTGCATTTAGCATATGCAACAAGCCTTTTATACCACTCGTTGTCCTGATTGGACGAGTGAAGTATCGTGAGGGTTTACAGGGAACACACCCACAAAGTTTATTTAAAAACTAATACAAGGTTTTGGAATGCAAGGTTATTTAAAATTAAAAAATTTATGGTACAGAGGAAAATTACGGCGTAAACTCATGAATTGAGTTACGCCGTAAGTAATTAGACCTGACATAATGTAGATGTCTGAGGATGGTTACAGCATAACCTAAGCACAAGGTTACGCCGTAGAAACTTTCTGAGTCGAATTCCAGGAGTGAAAAACTCCGTGGTGCGTTTCTAAGCCATCCATCTTCTTCCAATACCTGCAAAAAGTCATAACAAAGCGTACCAAACCAATCTACACTAATAAAAATGAAAGAAAAAGGATAATTCGGGTTGTCTCCCGCAAAAGCACTTTTGTTTATTAACGAGTCTTTAAGTTAGACTCAAAGCCATGGTTTTCATCAAGGCTCCTTCCGGAAATGTCCAAGAGTGTCCATTTCCATCTTCTTCCAATCCCACATTCCTGAAGTCGATCCTAAAATAATGGGAATCCCTCCTCCTATTTGGTACAATGGAAAGCCGTGTTGGGTTTCCTGTGGGAAATTTGCCTTGACCCATTCGTCTCGGAACTGAATCTCCACTTGTTTATTTAACTAAGTGCTCCTAAATTTAACTTTAACCCAATCTTCGAAAGATATTCCATGATACCCAATGCCACTTCTCTTATGCTTATTAAAACATGCCCATTCGTTAGTGAATCTTTTGAGCATGTTTTCCTCTGGGGACTCTCCTCCATCACGTTCCTTCAGAAAGGGGTTGCAGGTAGGCCATGCTTCAGTCACTCTTTTGTTTTTGATGATAACCGGTTTGTAGAAATGGACCGTCCAATCGAATTTCTCATTAAGATTGGCGTTCATGAAGCATGAGCGAAACTAAGTTTCCTTAATCACCTTTTCTTCCTCAAAGCACCACCATGCATTTGCCTCCTTTTTTAGTTTCCTTATCATTATTCTTCCCCCAACATTGCATTTATCGACCAAGGGATCACAAGTTGGCAAGGTCAATTTTTCTCCTTCATGCATAATAGCGGTAGGAGTGCAAAAGTGAAGTTTACCAATAGTAGTCACGGATTTTATTTTCTCATCTCCCCCCTCCATTTCGGATTCCTGTTCATCATCAAACCAAAAAGATCCATCTCCGTCGCTTCTATTGCATTCCTGTTCATATTTCAAACACAAAGGGGTTTTGTAGGAAAAAAGGTCATTCGACATTTTAAAAATATCAGCTTGTCCTTCTATATCCGTAACATTGGTCATACACACTCTTGCTATAGCAATCGGGGTTAGACACAAAACTACATTTATATTATATATTATCCTATCTTCACCTATTCCTAACTAAATTTCTCTTTCAAAAACTTTTATTCGGGCATGTGACGTGGCTAGGAAAGGTCTTCCTAAGATAATGTTTTCCTTAGGCTCATGTACTATATTAATAACCACAAAATCGGTCGGGAATACAAACTTGCCGATTTTAATAAGCACGTTTTCAACTATTCCTACCGGAGTAGTCCTAGTCATGTCAGCCATCTCAACTATTAGTTTTGTTTCCTTAAGATTTGTTAGTTCAAGACTTTGAAATAGCGATATTGGCATAACATTTACACTATACCCTAAATCGGCTAATGCCGTTATACCACAATTACTAATGGTGCAAGGAAGAGTGAAGCTTTCAGAGCTAGACTCCTTTTCTGGTAATTGGCTTACCACAGCTCCTTTAGTTTCGTCCTGCAAAAAGGAAACCCCACAAATTTGATTTGTATCATGAGAGTATTCATTGGAGTTTTTTTACCTCTTTTTCAGCAAAGACAACCTTGCATGATCCTACGGTTGTTGTGCTTCCTTCCATTACATCCTTCACACGGATGTCATCAGCTAACTTCCCTATCATAGATTCAATATTTTTTAGAGATTCATCATGATTAATTAGGCTCTTGTTATTGGTCTCTTGAAAACTCTTCAACCATGCATCTTGTTCATTTTGCTTCTTGATGGAGTCTTCTAGATACTTATTGATGATTTCCTCAAGGTTGGATCTTTTTTCTCCGTAAGGTGCTCATTGCTATTGTTTCCTTGAAAGGGTCTTCCATCTCCATACTCGACCTCTTCAGTTCTCTTCTCTTCTTTCAAAGGGAAAAGGGTCTTCCATCTCCATACTCGACCTCTTCAGTTCTCTTCTCTTCTTTCAAAGGGAAATCTTTAGTAAAGTGAACTCCTCTGCAAGTTTCACATCCTACTTGAATAGCATGCGCATTTTCTTTTAATTTTTTCATGTCCCTACCAAAACTCTCGAGCTTGTTGGTGATCACCGAAATACCATCCACATTACCACCAATACTTCAACTACTTCCTCCATCGTGCCATTTCTAAGAATGGTCCGTTATGTCTTGAATAGCTTCAAGGGCTCTAGTAGGAATTATCCCAGGGATTGGCCCTTGAGAGTCAAGCATGTTGGGTCAATATTTGACCCAAATGTCCCTGAAAAACATTGGAATATAAAGTAGGCCAGACACTCACTGACAAAATATTAGTGATCATCGAACTCACTGATGATCAGTGAGAATGTCTCTCCCTGATATAGGGATGAAGCTCAAACAGCATACTTCAAAGAGTTGGCAAAGACCAAATGAAGGAGCGCTTTACCTCACTGATGTAGTCTCAGTGAGTAAGGTTCTTGAGAAAACATCAAGGACACTGAGATCTGACAAATGTCTCTATATCCCTGATGACCTTTCTCTCATTGTTAATGAACAACTCACCAACTATAATATAACTGACTATGAAGTTATGGTGATCAACCTAACTTCATCATAAGGCTCAAGATTTAGAGACATCAGGAATTTAGGATGAAATTATTCAAGAAGACAAACTCACTAAACATCAACAGCAGAAGTTCAAGTCCTAGATATCGTCAAAGAGTTATCTTGCAAACTTACTAAGTGCTTATCAGCCAGTATAAACAAGGAACTCCAGCTCAGACACAAGAGATTCACAAGGGCAGGTATACCTTGATGATTTCTCAGCTCTCTGATCAAAGACCAAGATAGTTAGGTGTGACTATAGTGTTTAAGCGGGAAAACTCTTGGGAAGATAAACTTTGCTCCTTTCCAAGACACAAAAAAAGCTTATGGGAACACGGTGCTGTCAACTCCGGTAAACCAAAAGGACATCAAGGCTAGATATCTAGGCATGTACCTATCTACAAACAGTTGGCAACATCACTATTCCCACGTGAAGCAACAGTAATCTCTCCGCTATATAAACCCGTTCCAACAAAGCAGAATGTGCGCATTCAACGAGAGTAAGAAGCGAAAATTCATTAACATAGTTAGAGTGTTAGAATTCTCAACACACTTAGAACCCAACCCTAGCTTGCTTCTTCGTGTTTCTTTAGTTTGACTCTCCACGGGGATAGTCGTCTGTAGCTATCCTTTTGAAAAGACAACCAAGTTATTAGTGTGTCTAAGTGGGTTCTTGAGTAACCTGTTATTCCTCCTATCATGAATCATAAACACGTTATTATTTCCATGTCGAAACGCCACGTGTTTATGTATTTTCTGTTAATTCATGAGTTGCTCAAGTCAAACCGGACCAACAAGTGATATCAGAGCGGGTGGATCATTCTTATGATCTAGATCCGTTCTTTAATGACAACTAATAAATTTTTTCCATTATTGACTGACGGATAATAACCTACAACCACCATCCTCTATAAATTCCCGCCATCAAAATTTCCTTCTATAACATCCTTGAGTGTTTCCTGAAACAAAACATTTACGTTCAATTGTTCTTGTGTCAGGAAATGCTCAAACTGCCTATCCACCATCCTTCCATTCATACCACCTCAGCACCACCAGTCCCTAAAATACTGGTGGATCTGCAAGGGGACTTAGTCCCATGCAAGCTATGAGAGTTGAAACATCTAAAGATGTTATACGGTTAATCTCAGTAACAACCATATGTGAGTGAAAAAATGATGGATCATCAGAGGCTATTAAAAGGGAACAAAATGGGAAGAGGATACGTTGTGAGGAAAGATACATAACATAAAACAGATATCATCATAATCCCTGCTCCTCTAGAAACTTTCCTACACAACGTCAAGCAACAAAGGATGGAAATCCCTGATTTCTGAATCCTTGTTACTGCCTAGCTCAGAAGCACAAAGGACATGGTTGCCGGGTGGGTAAAATCTGGGTGAGCTGCAACGGAAGAATTACTTAGGTAGTTCTACCCGTCTATCAGACCAACCAATAAACAAAACAGTCCAATGTCTGAACAACCAATTCAACCTCTGAGGCAAGATCAGCTGGTTGATTAGGGTTGTAGGATCATCAGGGACTGGAAAGACTAAATCAGGTGGAACTCACTTACTACCTGATAGGTATTCAAGACTATGGCCATAGTGGTTGCTGGTTCCCAGAGCACTGAAGTACGAAGACACTGGACTACAGATAGAAAAGGTCGTAGAAATGAAGAAAACAGAGTCAACCTCCAGAGTCTATATGTACTTCATCAGCATCAATAGAATTATATATGATAAATATTGAAATTCTTTGATGTAATAATCAGTAAGTAAGAAGAAGCCATTGCTCACTTACTACTGATTAAGTTTAGAACACTTGTAATTCTAGTCATGGAGAGATAAATGTAAACTAATCTCTTCCTTCATGTATACTATGAATAAAAGGTCTAAACTTCTCACTGAGTTTCAGTGATCCAGAGAGTATGACTCACTAACAGCTTATTCATTGCATTAGTAAGTCACTCTCTGAGGACCCTTCAGGAAGAAAATGACTCCTTGAAAGGTCTCAGTGTCTATCATTCTAACTGATAGACATTCTACAAAGGAACTGAGTTGCTTCAACTTTCACTTATGTTACAATTTTTGAGGGCGAGAATGCATTTATGAGAATCTATTCAGGGACTGATTTCACACGCAATAATCGATATAAAGGCTTGAATAGAACAAACATCTGGGAACATGACCCTGAGCACCAAGAAGAGAAATGGTTCAAGACAACAAAGAATATGCTTTTACTGTGTTTTTTATGCTTTCTTTGTTGTAAATCAGTCTGTAAGAAGAAGCCTTTTTGCTCACTTACAAACTGATAGTAGCTTAGGATATCTATGTTGGCAGGATTCTGCTTGGACTTATATGTTAATATCCTAAGCGAAACCCTGAGAATAAAACACTCAGGAGACCCTAAGAAACAACACTCAGGAGGCCCTGAGCAAGAATGCTTAGGAGGCCCTGGGCAAAAAATGCTCAGGAGGTCATCATCATACTAAACATGAAACACCACTACCTGAGAAAGCTCGGACTAGTGAAGATAGAACCAAGAATCAAGATGGTGATTCAAGATGAAGACAATAGCCGAAAAACTTCATCTTTAACAAAAGGTATCAAAGATAAAAGCCTATAACGACTTTGTTTACTTTAGATAATACTTATAAATCAGAATATAAGAAGAAGCCGTGACGGTAACTTATCGCTGATAGTATCCAACAAGTAGAATCACACAGGATCAAAAACTATAGTCGTTCATCATATCTTTTGTAAATCAGAGTATAAGAAGAAGCCATTATGCTCACTTATACCTGATAAAACCCTGACCATCCTTTTGTTCAAATAGGGGGAGATTGTTGGGTCAATATTTGACCTAAATGTCCCTGACAAAGATTTGAACATAAAATAGGCCAGACACTCACTGACAGAATATCAGTGATCATCGAACCCACTGCTGATCAGTGAGAATGTCTCTCCCTGATATAGGGATGAAGCTCAAACAGCTTACTTAAAAGAGTTGGGAAAGACCAACTGAAGGAGCGCTTTACCTCAGTGATTCAGTCTCAGTGAGTAAGGTTATTAAGTAAACATCAGGGACACTGAGATCTGACAAATGTCTCTGTATCCCTGATGGCCTTTCTTTCTTTGTTAATGTACAACTCACCAACTATAATATAACTTCCATGAAGTTATGGTGATCAATGTAACTTCAACATAAGGCTTATGATTCAAAGACATCAGGAATCTAGGATGAACTGATTCAAGAAGACAAACTCACTAAACATCAACAGCAGAAGTTCAAATCCTAGATATCGTCAAAAACTTATCTTACAAACTTACTAAGTGCTTATCAGCCAGTATAAACAAGGAACTCCAGCTCAGACACAAGAGATTCACAAATGCAGGTATACCTTGATGATCTCTCAGCTCTCTGATCAAAGACCAAGATATTTAGGTTTGACTATAGTGTTTAAGCGGGAAACTCTTAGCAAGATAAACTTTGCTCCTTTCCAAGACACAAAAGAAGCACATGGGAACTCGGTGCTGTCAACTCCGGTACACCAAAAGGACATCATGGCTAGATGTCTAGGCACGTACCTATCTACGAACAGTTGGCAAGATCACTATTCCCACGTGAAGCGACAGTAATCTCTCCGCTATATAAACCCATTCCAACAAAGCAGAATGTGCGCATTCAACGAGAGTAAGAAGCGAGAATTCATTAACATAGTTAGAGTGTTAGAATCCTCAACACACTTAGAACCCAAGCCTATCTTGCTTCTTCGTGTTTCTTAATTTGTCTCTCCACGGGGATAGCCATCTGCAGCTATCCTCTTGAAAAGCCAAACAAGTTATTAGTGTGTCTAAGTGGGTTCTTGAGTAACCTGTAATTCCTCCCATCATGAATCATAAACTCGTTATTATTTCCAATTCAAAATGCCACGTGTTTATGTATATTTTGTTAATTCATGAGTTGCTCAAGTCATACCGGAACAACAAGTGATATCAGAGCGGGTGGATCATTCTTATGATCCAGATCCGTTCTTGAATGACTACTAATAACTTTTTGCCATTCTTGACTGACGGATAATAACCTACAACCACGATCCTCTACAAATTCCCGCCATCAAAATTTCCTTCTATAACATCCTCGAGTGTTTCCTGAAACAAAACATTTACGTTCAATTGTTCTTGTGTCAGGAAATGCTCAAACTGCCTATCCACCATCCTTCCATTCATACCACCTCAGCACCACCCGTCCCTAAAATACAGGTGGATCTTCAAGGGGACTTAGTCCCATGCAAGCTATGAGAGTGGAAACATCTAAAGATGTTATATGGTTAATCTCAGTAACAACCATATGTGAGTGAAAAAAAGGTGGATCATCAGAGGCTATTAAAAGGGAACAAAATGGGAAGAGGATAAATTGTGAGGAAAGATACAGAACATAAAGCAGGTATCATCATAATCCCTGCTCCTCAAGAAACTTTCCTAGACAACGTTAAGCAACAAAGGATGGAAATCCCTGATTTCTGAATCCTTGTTGCTGCCCAGCCCGGAAGCACAAAGGACATGGTTGCCGGGCGAGTAAAATCTGGCTGATCTGCAATGGAAGAATTACTTAGGTAGTTTTACCCGTCTATCAGACCAGCCAATAAACAAAACAGTCCTATGTCTGAACAACCAATTCAACCTTTGAGGAAAGATTTTCTGGTTGATTAGGGCTGTAGGATCATCAGGGACTGGAAAGACTAAATTAGTTGGTACTCACTTACTACCTGATAGGTATTCAAGACTCTGGCCAGAGTGGTTGCTGGTTCCCAGAGCACTGAAGTACGAAGAAACTAGACTACAGACTGAAAAGGTTGCAGAACTGAAGAAAACATAGTCAACCTCCAGAGTCTATATGTATTTCATCAGAATTGATAGAATTAGATATGATAAATATTGAAATTCTTTGATGTAATAATCAGTATGTAAGAAGAAGCCATTGCTCACTTACTACTGATTAAGTTTAGAACACTTGTAATTCTAGTCATGGAGAGATTAATGGAAACTAATCTCTTCCTTCATGTATATTATGAATAAAAGGTCTAAACTTCTCACTGAGTTTGAGTGATCCAGAGAGTTTGACTCACTAACAGCTTATTCATAGCATCAGTAAGTCACTCTCTGAGGAGCCTTCAGGGAGAATATTACTCCTTGAAAGGTCTCGGTATCTATCATTCTTACTGATAGACATTCTACAAAGGAACTGAGTTGCTTCAACTTGAACCATAACCATAAGCATGAACTCCAAAAACTTTCATTGATGTTGCAATTTTTGAGGGGGAGAAAGCATTTATGAGAGTGTATGATAGCCATAACTGAAGATGTGAACCTGATGCACAAATCATCAGGGACTGATTTCACACGTAATAATCGATATAAAGGAATGAATAGAACAAACATCAGGGAACATGACCCTAAGCACCAAGAAGAGAAATGGTTCAAGACAACAAAGAATATGCTTTTACTGTGTTTTTTATGCTTTCTTTGTTGTAAATCAGTCTGTAAGAAGAAGCCTTTTTGCTCACATACAAACTGATAGTAGCTTAGGATATCTATGTTGGCAGAATTCTTCTAGGACCTATATGTAAATATCCTAAGCGAAACCATGTGAATAAAACACTCCAGAGACCCTGAGAAACAACACTCAAGAGGCCCTGAGCAAGAATGCTTAGGAGGCCCTATGCAAAAAATGCTCAGGAGGTCATCATCATACTAAAGAAGAAACACCACTACCTGAGAAAGCTCGGACTAGTGAAGATAGAACCAAGAATCAAGATGGTGACTCAAGATGAAGACAATAGCCTAAAAACCTCTTCTTCAACAAAAGGTATCAAAGATAAAAGCCTATAACGACTTTGTTTACTTTAGATAATACTTGTAAATCAGAATAAAAGAAGAAGCTGTTACGCTAACTTATCTCTGATAGTATCCAACAAGTATAATCACACAGGATAAAAAACTATAGTCGTTCATCATATCTTTTGTAAATCAGAGTATAAGAAGAAGCCGTTATGCTCACTTATATCGGATAAATCCTTGGCCATCTTTATGTTCAAATAGGGGGAGATTGTTCGGTAAATATTTGACCCAAATGTCCCTGACAAGGATTTGAACATAAAATTGGCCAGACACTCACTGACAAAATATCATTGATCATCGAACTCACTGATGATCAGTGAGAATGTCTCAACCTGATATAGGGATGAAGCTCAAACAGCTTACTTAAAAGAGTTGGCAAAGACCAACTGAAGGAGCGCTTTACCTCACTAATGCAGTCTCAGTGAGTAAGTTTCTTAAGCATACATCAGGGACACCGAGATCTGACAAATGTCTCTATATCCCTGATGGCTTTTTTTTCATTGTTAATGAACAACTCACCAACTATAATATAACTTCCATGAAGTTATAGTGATCAATGTAACTTCATTATAAGGCTCAAGATTCAGAGACATCAGGAATCTAGGATGAACTGATTCAATAAGACAAACGCACTGAACATCAACAGCAGAAGTTCAAATCCTATATATCCTCAAAAAGTTATCTTGCAAACTTACTAAGTGCTTATCAGCCAGTATAAACAAGGAACTCCAGCTCAGACACAAGGGATTCACAAGGGCAGGTATACCTTGATGATCTCTCAGCTCTCTGATTAAAGACCAAGATAGTTAGGTGTGACTATAGTGTTTAAGCGGGAAAACTCTTGGGAAGATAAACTTTGCTACTTTCCAAGACACAAAAGAAGCTCATGGGAACTCGGTGCTGTCAACTCCAGTAAACTAAAAGGACATCAAGGCTAGATGTCTAGGCACGTACCTATCTACAAACAGTTGGCAAGATCACTATTCCCACGTGAAGAAACAGTAATCTCTCCGCTATATAAACCCGTTCCAACAAAGCAGAATGTGCGCATTCAACGAGAGTAAGAAGCGAGAATTCATTAATATAGTTAGAGTGTTAGAATCCTCAACATACTTAGAACCCAAGCCTAGCTTGCTTCTTAGTGTTTCTTAATTTGTCTCTCCACGGGGATAGCCGTCTGTAGCTATCCTCTTGAAAAGCCAAACAAGTTACTAGTGTTTCTAAGTGGGTTCTTGAGTAATGATGAACTCAAATAAGTACATATTATTACTATCATTTATCCTATTAATTTGACTTGTTTTATTATATTATGTATGAGGATTGATACTTAATCGTTTACTTTTGTAATTCTCAGTTGAAAACAAGCATTTGGTGAAACGTGGCGATTTTGGACTAATTATGGGGCAAAACATGCAAGAAGTTAAGAGTCTACTGAAATGTACAAGATCAAGACTATTCTGCTCCAGATGCACCGCATCTCACTTATGACATGCGCCGCATCACTATCAATATTTCACCAGATACGATCCAAGATACAAGAGGACATGCGCCGCATCCTATTATGGAGTTACGCCGCATCTTCTGGTGGTGTACGAATATTCCTGAATATTATAATCTTGGACCCCACGCGAAGTTAAGTAAATGCGCCGCATCTACTTACTAGATGCGCCGCATCTTACCCTCAGACAGAAACTATAAATACCCCAAGACCAGATGAATTTCGAGGAGATATATTATATCCGAAGACCGGAGTACAGAAACCTAGGACGAATTCAGTCAAGGCAGCAGCACAAGACACACCCAAATCAAAGATACAAGAGCTGTAAGAAGGTGCTGCATGTGTTTAATTCATTAAGTAGTTTTGTTTTATTGTGTTAGTAAACTTTAATTCATCAAGATTGGTGGCTTGTGTAATGTGACAACGGAAAGATTGCACTCCCTTAAAACTGCTTTCTCATTAATTAAAGTTTATATGTTGATGTCATTGGTGACTTTTATTAGTGCATTGATAACCTCTGTGTCTAGCTGAGCGTTGATCGGGTCATCATGCTTCTGCCCTCGCCTGTTTATTACAACAGACTGCCAACAGTCTGTTTGGTAACTACATGCGCCGCATCTAGTAAAACAGATGCGACGCATCCTATCCTTTATTTTATCTTATTTCGTAATTATTCCAGGCTCGATGCGGCGTATCTTCCCCTATAAGATACGGTGCATCGACTGACCTGATGAAGTTATGGAGCAACTGCCTAATGCACACACTACTTATATGTTTACCAACTGAAGTATCGATATTAAAGAGCTGAACGTGAGTCTAACTTGAAGACTCTGGAATAAAGACAAGTGCTTACCGGGAGACAACCCGGATTTAATTTTTATTATTCTATTTTTGTGTCGAGTCAGTCAGGCCACAGAGGATACGGCGCATCTCAATCCTGAGATGCGACGCATCTCCTGCAATGGTCATATCTTATTTTATTTTTCCGCATATTTTTACTTTTCGACTTTAAAACTTTTTATAAGTTTATTTTAATGCGGCGCATCCCTGGTTAAGGATGCGGCGCATCTTTTATTCTGATCCGTATTTATTCCAGGCTCGATACGGCGTATCTTCTTTAATAAGATACGGCGCATCGACTGACCTGATTATTTTAATTTTTATGTTTTATTTTTACCTAACTACTAATGTGTTATGCAAGTTTGAACCTTTCTTATCTTAGGTGTGTTTTAAAGCCTTGGTGGTATTATAGATTCCTGCATTTCCTGTGGATACATCGAATATGAAGCTTAAACGTTCTAATCCACAAGAAAGATGATTTTTGCTCTAATACTAATGGAGGATCATACCGAGCAAATCTCAGGGGAGTTTTTCTGTTCTAATTCTTTTATTTTCCAGTTTTTAACCTTTTATACAAACAACGAGGACGTTGTTTAACTTAAGTGGGGGGATTGGAGAATTAGAACACTTAACATTTACTTGTCCTAAACTTTTCAAAATATGCTTAAAATGTGCTTAATATATAAAAATTTTAAAATTTTTTAGCATGTTTTTGTTTAAAGTCTAAGTTGCATAGCTGCACACATGACGTTATTTTTAAAAATTGTGATTTTTCAAAATTCACAAATCTATGAGTGTGCCGGTGACTTGTAAACTTTAGAACTTGGCTTGTATACTATTCGAGACCACCATAATGAGTATTATTTATATAATTGGAATGACTTGTCTAAATTGGTAAATTTCTAGGATTACACCCAAATAGCCTTTATATGTTATGTGATATTAACTAATTACACTGGTTAGTTAACCCCCGTATAAACCTTTTGTTACTCTCATTTTTAGAGTAAGATACCCCTAGAAAAACTCTCAGAGCCATTCCTTTCGTTTCTTACACCTTTGTTTAAAATGTTTCGTTACACCTTAAACCTTAGCCTACCCTGTAGATTAAAGTCCGTGGTTGGTTAATTGCTTTAGGCAAAGTGTGTTTCCTTACATTACCTGTGTTCGCGTGCGTAATTCATTATCTATGGTTAGGTCGGGAAATTGCACAATGCAATTAAAGTGAAAGCAAATATTGTATATTTTTGAGTTTATTTTTCGTGTGTTTACTACTTTCACTATTACCGTTATTTCTGAAGTCATGAAAAGTATGGAAAAATTATCCAGATTTATCATTATAGTGATGTGGTGAAATTTTACACATCTATGTTTATGTTATTAAAAAAAAAAAAAAAAAAAAAAAAATCGAAAAAATGAGAAAAGAAAAAGAAAAAAAAAAAAAAAGAAGAAAGTTGGATGTTGGTTTTAACCAACGATGTAAAGTTATGTAAGTGGTCGATATCACCACTAATTGTTGTATTATATTTATGGATTGAATGGGAGTTGGCAGTTATGGGAACGTCAACTAAGGTTTATTCTTTGATTAAGATCTTGTTGAGTATAATTCGTGTCTACCTAAAGCGTGTGTTTCAAGTGTTAAAGCGTGAGTTATTCAATGATATGAGTCTTATTCATGGGATGGTTGGGATAGTGATTAACCACACTTAGGATTTTAATTTATTTGTTTTGTTTATTTTTTTTTCGTTTTACACCAATTTATATCCCAAATATTATCCATGCCCTTTATTATTCTTTATCCAACCAAACCTTTGATTTATTGAGATTAGGGATTTGAGCAATCTTAAGTATCGTAGTCGTGGATTCGGCTATGTATTTATGATTTTGTCGCCCTTTTTGATATATTATTATTGGTGAAGTTTGGACCTATCTTTAGCCTATTCGAGTTAAGGATTTGAGCAATTGCAAGTATCGTGTTCGTGGATTCGATCATGTATTTGTGATTTTGTCGCCTTTTCTGGAATTTGAGATCGATAGTGATTAAGAATAATTAACCCTTAAGCCTAAAAACCCTTTTTACCGCTTTAGACTTGTTATTCCTTGGCTTTAGTGGGGGAGATGTGTATACTTTCCAAGCTTATGATAGAATATTCATCGCGACTGGACAGTTAAACGATTAGATTTGCTTTTATCAAAATATTTTATTTTGCTTCTAATTCGTTAAGTGTTTAGTTGTGTGATTATGACAAAAACGAATACATGCTTAAATATAAAAATAAATCCTAATATCTTTTAGGATACATTTTCATAAGATTAATTCTAAGGTTTACTTGGGGACAAGTAAAGTTCAAGTGGGGGGATATTTGATGAACTCAAATAAGTACATATTATTACTATCATTTATCCTATTAATTTGACTTGTTTTATTATATTATGTATGAGGATTGATACTTAATCGTTTACTTTTGTAATTCTCAGTTGAAAACAAGCATTTGGTGAAACTTGGCGATTTTGGACTAATTATTGGGCAAAACATGCAAGAAGTTAAGAGTCTACTGAAATGTACAAGATCAAGACTATTCTGCTCCAGATGCGCCGCATCTCACTTATGACATGCGCCGCATCACTATCAATATTTCACCAGATACGATCCAAGATACAAGAGGACATGCGCCGCATCCTATTATGGAGTTACGCCGCATCTTCTGGCGGTGTACGAATATTCCTGAATATTATAATCTTGGACCCCACGCGAAGTTAAGTAAATGCGCCGCATCTACTTACTAGATGCGCCGCATCTTACCCTCAGACAGAAACTATAAATACCCCAAGACCAGACGAATTTCGAGGAGATATATTATATCCGAAGACCGGAGTACAGAAACCTAGGACGAATTCAGTCAAGGCAGCAGCACAAGACACACCCAAATCAAAGATACAAGAGCTGTAAGAAGGTGCTGCATGTGTTTAATTCATTAAGTAGTTTTGATTTATTGTGTTAGTAAACTTTAATTCATCAAGATTGGTGGCTTGTGTAATGTGACAACGAAAAGATTGCACTCCCTTAAAACTGCTTTCTCATTAATTAAAGTTTATATGTTGATGTCATTGGTGACTTTTATTAGTGCATTGATAACCTCTGTGTCTAGCTGAGCGTTGATCGGGTCGCCATGCCTCTGCCCTCGCCTGTTTATTAGATCGCCTATGCATTCTATGGTTTGTAGAAAAGTAGGAGAAAGATAAACGGGATAGTCATAAGTAATCATTAAGGGTTTACTCGCCGATAAGATTAGAACCAACGAGAAAGGACTTAATCTCGGTGCGTTGCATCGAACTATACACTTCATATAACACTAGCAATAAAACAAGTGACAAACTACTTATCATAAGGACAGCCCTCTTATTGTCTCAAGTATTTATTTGTGTACATGTGTGCTACTTGCTGATTCGTGCCTATTGGTTTAGTTTATTATTTAATTGCAACCAAATCGTGCCAGTCTCTCAGGCTGAACCCCCCTTTGCGTTAGAATAGGTCGTATAGCTAACTTAATATATTAAAATACTGATTAGAATAACTAAATAATACGTTCCACTCTTAGTGATCGACACTCTACTTACCATTATATTCATACTGACCGGGTACACTGCTCGTTAAGTGTGTGTGTTATTGATAATTCGGCTAAATATAAATTTAAAACTTGAGTAGGCATTAATACTGCTAAACCGCAACGACACATCGCACGCATCAAGTAACCTGTAATTCCTCCCATCATGAATCCTAAACTCGTTATTATTTCCATGTCCAAACGCCACGTGTTTATGCATATTTTGTTAATTAATGAGTTTCTCAAGTCATACCGGACCAACAAGTGATATCAGAGCGGGTGGATCATTCTTATGATCTAGATCTGTTCTTGAATGACTACTAATAACTTTTTGCCACTCTTGACAGACGGATAATAACCTACAACCACTATCCTCTACAAATTCCCGCCATCAAAATTTCCTTCTATAACATCCTCGAGTGTTTCCTGAAACAAAACATTTACGTTCAATTGTTCTTGTGTCAGGAAATTCTCAAACTGCCTATCCACCATCCTTCCATTCATACCACCTCAGCACCACCAGTCCCTAAAATACTGGTGGATCTTCAAGGGGACTTAGTCCCATGCAAGCTATGAGAGTGGAAACATCTAAATATGTTATATGGTTAATCTCAGTAACAACCATATGTGAGTGAAAAAAGGTGGATCATCAGAGGCTATTAAAAGGGAACAAAATGGGAAGAGGATGCGTTGTGAGGAAAGATACAGAACATAAAGCAGGTATCATCTTAATCCCTGCTCCTCGAGAAAATTTCCTACATAACATCAAGCAACAAAGGATGGAAATCCCTGATTTCTGAATCCTTGTTGCTGCCCAGCCCGGAAGCATAAAGGACTTGGTTGCCGGGCAGGTACAATCTGGCTGATCTGCAATGGAAGAATTACTTAGGTAGTTCTACCCATCTGTCAGACCAACCAATAAACAAAATAGTCCCATGTCTGAACAACCAATTCAACCTCTGAGGCAAGATCAGCTGGTTGATTAAGGTTGTAGCATCATCAGGGACTGGAAAGACTAAATCAGGTGGTACTCACTTACTACCTGATAGGTATTCAAGACTCTGGCCAGAGTGGTTGCTGGTTCCCAGAGCACTGAAGTACGAAGACACTGGACTACAGATAGAAAAGGTTGCAGAATTGAAGAAAACAGAGTCAAGCTCCAGAGTCTATATGTACTTCATCAGCATCAATAGAATTAGATATGATAAATATTGAAATTCTTTGATTTAATAATCAGTATGTAAGAAGAAGCCATTGCTCACTTACTACTGATTAAGTTTAGAACACTTGTAATTCTAGTCATGGAGAGATTAATGTAAACTAATCTCTTCTTTCATGTATACTATGAATAAAAGGTCTAAACTTCTCACTGAGTTTCAGTGATCCAGAGAGTATGACTCACTAACAGCTTATTCATTGCATTAGTAAGTCACTCTCTGAGGACCCTTCAGGAAGAAAATGACTCCTTGAAAGGTCTTAGTGTCTATCATTCTAACTGATAGACATTCTACAAAGGAACTAAGGTGCTTCAACTTGAACCATAACCATAAGCATGAACTCCAAAAACTTTCATTGATGTTGCAATTTTTGAGGGGGAGAAAGCATTTATGAGAGTGTATGATAGCCATAACTGAAGATGTGAACCTGATGCACAAATCATCAGGGACTGAGTTCACACGCAATAATCGATATAAAGGAATGAATAGAACAAACATCAGGGAAGATGACCCTGAGCACCAAGAAGAGAAATGGTTCAAGACAACAAAGAATCTTCTTTTACTGTGTTATTTATGCTTTCTTTGTTGTAAATCAGTTTGTAAGAAGAAGCCTTTTTGCTCACTTACAAACTGATAGTAGCTTAGGATATCTATGTTGGCAGAATTATGCTAGGACCTATATGTAAATATCCTAAGCGAAACCCTGAGAATAAAACACTCAGGAGACCTTGAGAAACAACATTCAGGAGGCCCTGAGCAAGAATGCTTAGGAGGCCCTGGGCAAAAAATGCTCAGGAGGTCAACATCATACTAAAAAAGAAACACCACTACCTAAGAAAACCCGGACTAGTGAAGATCGAACCAAGAATCAAGATGGTGACTCAAGATGAAGACAATAGCCGAGAAACTTCATATTCAACAAAAGGTATCGAAGATAAAAGCCTATAACGACATTGTTTACTTTAGATAATACTTGTAAATTAGAATATAAGTAGAAGCCGTTACGCTAACTTATCTCTGATAGTATCCAACAAGTAGAATCACACAGGATCAAAAACTATGGTATTTCATCATATCTTTTGTAACTCTGAGTATAAGAAGAAGCCGCTATGCTCACTTATACCTGATAAAATCCTGGCCATCTTTATGTTCAAATAGGGGGAGATTGTTGGGTCAATATTTTACCCAAATGTCCCTGACAAAGATTTGAACATAAAATAGGCCAGATACTCACTGACAAAATATCAATGATCATCGAACTCACTAATGATCAGTAAGAATGTCTCTCCCTGATATAGGGATGAAGGTCAAACAGCTTACTTAAAAGAGTTGGCAAAGACCAAATGAAGGAGCGCTTACCTCACTAATGCAGTCTCAGTGAGTAAGGTTCTTAAGCAAACATCAGGGACACTGAGATCTGACAAATGTCTCTATATCCCTGATGGCCTTTCTTTCATTGTTAATGAACAACTCAGCAACTATAATATAACTTCCACGAAGTTATGGTGATCAATGTAACTTCATCATAAGGCTCAAGATTCAGAGACATCAGGAATCATGGATGAACTGATTCAAGAAGACAAACTCACTGAACATCAACAGCAGAAGTTCAAATCCTAGATATTGTCAAAAAGTTATCTTGCAAACTTACTAAGTGCTTATCAGCCAGTATAAACAATGAACTCCAGCTCATACACAAGAGATTCACAAGGGCAGGTATACCATGATGATCTCTCATCTCTCTGATCAAAGACCAAGATAGTTAGGTGTAACACCCATTAATTTTCCAACCCTTTTTACTAGCCAAATATTTTATTTTTGCATCACCTTAGCATTTAAATTTTTCCTGAACTTATTTGAGCTTGAGAAACGAGAACATTGTCCCTTTATTGAGCTGGCACAACCTAGAAAGCACGAAACAAATCAAATTTTCCAAATAAATTAACTTTGAGAAAGTTATGCGTATTTATACTCGTTTTTATTGAAAAAATTATTACGAGAACAATGGCACAAGTTTCGTAATTTTCCGTGTCCATTTGGTACGTCAAATGGGTCCTACGAGAGATATATTAAAAGTTTACTATATTTACCCTTTATCCCCTCCGCCCCTTTTTTCAGCCACACCCTTACACTTTGACTTGTACACCTTTAGGCCCTCACAACTTATAAAACCATTTCATTTTCTCTCTCCCCTCTCATAATAACACACACACATTCACCTCTCTCTCTCTCTCTCTCTCTCGTCTCTCACTTCGCCGGAAAACACCGCCGGCCACCACACCACCGTTGCCGAAAAATATTCTGGCCAACCCCAAACTTCACCACCACGTAGATCAAGACCCCCTCTTTGTTTCTGGAGCATCTGAGCTCAGTTTGAGCTAGTTTGATACCCATACGCCACCACACCACCACCACAGTTCAATACCACCACCCATCGCCGCTTCGCACCACCTTTCTCTCTCTTGGTATAACACTCACGCGCCCACACCCATTTTAATTTTTTTAATTAAAACCGAAACCCTAACCCTAAATCTTTAATAAAAACGTTTTTAATATTAAAACTTGTTTTAAAACTCTTGGTTTTGATAAAAACGTGTGGATCCGTTTAGTTTTGACCTCGAATCGGTCCGAGTCAACTCGCGAGTCGAGTTGACTCGGGGTGAGTTTGTCTTGTTTTTGGTTTAGCTTGGTTGTTTCTTTGGTTTGTAGCTTGGTATGGATTTTTTTTTGGGTTTGATTTGATGTAGATTTGATTCAGCCGAGAGCTAAGGCTCACATAGGATTGAGCCTTGACTCGAGGTGAGTCACGGAAAAGCTTAGTATAGGTTTCATTTTGGTTATGATTGGAGTTGGTGGATCTGGTCTCGGGTTTGGTCTCGGCCGAGGGCCACGACTCGTGTGAGTCAAGCCGTGACTCATGGTGAGTCACGGCGTAGGGTTTGGTTAATGTTTATTTTATTTATGGTTGGATTTGGATGAGTTGGGTTTAGCCGAGAACCATATAGGTTCGGATGGAGTCAAGCCATGACTCACAAGGAGTCACGGCAAGGATTGTTGGTTGATTCGAGTAGTGTTTGGATTTGGTTATGTTTATGGTTAGGCCGAGAGCCACATAGGCTCAATGGAGTCGAGCCGTGACTCATGGGAGTCACGGTAATGGTCATTATGTTTGGTTGTATCGAGTCAACTTTATATTAGTTTTGTCATTTATTTTATTTTCCGTTATTTATTTAATTGGTTGTTTATCGATATGGTGTTTCGGGATAATATTTGGATAACATGGGATATGATTTGGACATTTGACTTAGATATGTATTGTTAACCTTTTCTAGGATGAGATTGGACGTTATTGGATTTACGGTATTAGCCTATAGACCTTATAGACGATTTTGGTACTTGAGACGGAAGAGTATGTTAGACTCATAAGAGTTTAACATATTTGGACCCGAACATACACAAAATGGTCGATAAACTTGACAACTAATATATACGTGAATGATAATGTCTAATTATATATTTAACTTGTAAATGTGACGATAAAACTTATATTATTCTAGAGTCGTAATGACATGGAAATACTTTATAAACGGATGCATCATGTCCAAATTTCAATAAAATATTTTATAACTTAATCATTTATGATTACCTAATATCCAAAAACCTTTTCGAAACTTATACGTTTTCTTCCTAAATCATGACGTTATATAGACTATTTGGGAAATGGTTAAAATATAGAAACTACCTATTGATGTTTTCTTTCCTGTTTACTTGTTTTATTTTTCCCTTTCTTATTATTACTTCTTTTTTCTTATTCAATTTCTTCTCTCTTTTCTTTATTCTTTTCTTAGTATCCGTTTATGTTTGCCGACTTTTATTATTTTAACTTCTCGTATCCACACGAGTCTTCAACATTCATTTCTTTCAAACGCCATTGAAACTAAACCTTTTCATTTCAAATACGAGTATGACTTTATAAATCGCTTTGAGGTTTGATTGCTGAAACATATTATCCACTTATTAGGTTGTGTTGAGGTTCATTTGCTGTGCTATTCCATCTGATTATTTGTGATATCACATTTCTCTACTAATAAGGTGTGATTCATAGCCCCATTTTACTTTTTAATTGTTTATAAACCCATGGGGGAGATACATGCTACTTACTTTTTCATGAACACAATTGTTTAAATGTATGCTATTCCTAACTAAGATGATATTGCTAAGTACCGTCCTAGCCAAAAGCAAGTCCCTCGATCATGAACCATTAATCACTTGCGAGTGAGCGCAAATATAGTGTTGGGCTATGAAAGTCAAAGTACTGCTACTCAAGTCAAAGTACTGTTAATTAGTCAAAGTACTACTGCTCGTTAAAGGACTGCTATGCAAATAGTTTAAGGACTAATGTGTATTTCTAGAATGTTCATATTAGATTAGAGTTATAATTAGAATTACTTGTTATTCAAGTTTGTAAACCGACTAGGGTTTTCCTTGTGCCTATAAAAGGATCCCTAGGTTGGCATTAGATATACGTGTTTTTTAGAGAGACAAGTTCATGCGATTAGTGATATACGATTATTAGAAGTATTAGAAGTTTAGAGTTTGTTAGTGAATCTGTGTAAGAAAGCAGGTTCAAGGTTTTAATAATATTCAAAGTCGTTTATTAATTCTTCTTAGCTTTGTTGAAGTAGATTCCGCATACTTAGCAAAGTATATCAGTGTTTCATTATTAATAGTTTTGAATTCATTCAAAGTTGTTAAACCGTAGACAAGCTACAAGTTAGTTTGGTCAGAGTATATCGATCCAACAAGTGGTATCAGAGCTTGTGTGGAGACTCTGATTAAGAAGAAATCCTTAAAACCGATTTATCAACAAACCCTCAACAATGACGACTGAAGCTGCACCTATCCCATCCATCACTTCACTCAGAATTCCTATCATCAAGAAGGGAGAATATGATCTCTGGAGCATGAAGATGAGGCAGTACCTTGCTATTACTGACCATGCTCTATGGGATGTAATTGTCAATGGTAATGTTGTTCTTGATGAACCTTTACACGTTGAAGGACAACCCAAACCACCTCAACCAACCTTGCCAGCAGCTACAAAGAGAAATCAAGATAAGGCTCTCAACATACTGCTGTCTGCTATTCCTGATGGTCACCTACTGAAGTTCCATGATGCTAAGGATGCAAAACAATTATGGGCTGCGATCAAAACACGATTTGGAGGTAATGATGCTTCAAAGAAGATGCATAGGAACTTATTGAAGCAACAATTTGAAACCTTCACTGTTGGTGAAAGAGAAAGTCTTGATGCTGCCTATGACAGATTCCAAAATCTACTTAGTATGCTAGAACTGTATGGAGCAGAGGTATCTGTTGAAGATGCAAATTTGAAGTTCTTAAGGAGTTTGCCATCTGTCTGGCATGTGGTTGCTACTATGATTAGAGGACAACCTGGATTGGAGTCTATGGACTTTGATGATCTCTATAACAATTTGAAAGTGTACGAGCAAGAGATGAATGGTCACAGTTCTCAGAAAACTCACAACATAGCTTTTGTGTCTTCTGAAAACAGAAGCAGTACTTCCACTAAAAGTACTGCTTATCCTTCTCAAAGTACTGTTGGTGATTCACAGCATGTTTGCACAACCACAACTACCCCCAACCCATCACCAACAAACAACACCAATTCTGATGAAATTGTATGTTCCTTCTTTGCACAACAAGCCACTTTACCTGTTACCTATCAAGAAGACTTGTTGCAGATTGAAGAAGATGCTTTAGAGGAGATTGACATAAGATGGCAAGTAACTATGATCACTGCTAGGATCAAGAAGTTCATGAACAAAACAGGAAGGGGAATTGATTTCAAAGCCAAACAAGGTATAACTTTTGACAAATCCAAGATTGAATGTTTCAATTGTCAAAAGCTTGGACACTTTGCAAGGGAATGCAAGTTTGCAAAATATCAGGAAAACAGGATGATTGAACAACCCAAGGTTGAAAGAAAGGAGGTTCCTATTACTGAATCACAACCAAAAGCTTTGGTGGCTCAAGAAAATTTAGCAGAGATTGACTGGAGTGCTGAATTTGATGATGAACCTGTAACCTATTCTATGGTTGCATTGGAAGAGTTTGATTGGGGCACAGCTTTTGATGAGGAACCTGGATATGCTGCTTTGGAATCAAGAGATGGTCTTGGAAGCTTTAACTGGAGCATGGAGGATGAAGATGAACCAGTTCAGATTGCTATGGTAGCCACTTCACCAAGTTCATCCAATGTCTCTGAGGTATGCTCTAAGTGTAATGATGTTTATCAAAAGTTGCTTAAAGATTATGTGACTGAAAGAGATAATTGTAGAACAGTTAGGTCTGAGGTAGCTGGTTATCAATTAACTTTAGAATCACTGGAAGCCAAAATATTAACACATGAAAATAATGAAATGGCTTGGGCAGAAAAATATGAGCAACAAGATTACCAATTGAAATTAAGTGAATGGAAGTTAGGATGTAAGGTTTCTGAATTAGAAAAGATTACTAAGGAAAGAGATACTTTGTTAGAAAAACTTGGTAGTATTAAACAGGCTGGTCTATCACATGTTCAATTTGTTGAAAAACAAAGAGTCATAAACAGCAGAGCTGGACTAGGTTATGGTGAAGATAGTAGTTCAGATGAGACCACACCTAGTGATAAGGAAGAGACCCCACCTAGTGCTAAGGAAGAGATTGCACCTAGTGATGATGATCTCACAAGCTCAGAAGAAAACACATCTAAGAATGAGGAATCAATTAGTGAATCACCTCCTGAGTTTAAGAAAGATAAGGAGTACCACTCAGTTCCTCCACCCACTGGTCAGTTTCAACCTCTTAGGACAGATGTTTCTCGTTATGGTGTAGACAACCTAGAGTTTAGGAAGAAGCTTACTGGACAATTTAGTTCTGAGAAACCTAAGAATGATTTTCAAAGGGGTAATGATCAAAAGTTTCCTACAGCTTTTCAAAAACAAGCAGTACCTCCAAAAACTTTTCAAAGTACTGCTGGACATTCAGCAGTACCTCCAAGAGAAACTTTTCAAAATACTGCTTACTACAGGAAACCTTTTAATCATAAAAGAGGATTTGGGAATATGGAAAGAAAGTTATGTTATGTATGCTATAGTCCTGATCACTTGATTAAGCACTGTGACTTACACTCAGAATACTTAAGTCAGTTTCCAAAGAATAGATCTACCACCCATAAGCCAAGAGAGACTACACCAGTTTGGAATCACTCAAATAGGGTTAACCATAGTAACTTCTCAAAAGACTATAGGTACCCTCACCAGAAAAGAATGTTTTCCAAATCACCAGTACCTTCACACTCTGATAAGTTCCAAGAAGTACCTTCTCCAAGGACTGATAAGTTTTCACCCACTCATGGTACTGCTAACACTTTTTCACATAGAAGACCTAGGAGATTCAATTCATATAAAAGGTCTTACAACTCAAGCAGAGTACCTAAATCAGAGAAACCTAAGGTCAAACGAAATTGGGTTAAGAAGGAAAGTACTGATGGAGAACAAGAAGTACTTTCATCAGATAAGGGTGAAACAGGGAGTGTTGTTGATATTACAACACAGGACATGGGACCAACTCAAATAATCATTGACCATGCCTTTAAAACCAGTGGAGATTACATACTGAAGGAATTCAAGTATGTCACTCCACAAGGGGAACACAAGTCAGTAATGGCTTGGGTTCCTAAAAAAAACTAACCCTTTTCTTTAATGTGCAGGGCAACCCAGAGGAGGAGCTTAAAGATCATATTATTGTTGATAGTGGTTGCTCTGGCAGCATGACAGGGGACAAGGAGATCCTGTCAGACTTTAAGGCATATTATGGAGGAAGAGTTGCATTTGGTAATGATCCTGATGGAGGAAGAATCACTGGCAAAGGAACAATCAAGGCTGGATGTATTGATTTTGAGAATGTTAGATATGTGAAGGAGCTCAAGTTCAATCTATTGTCAGTATCTCAGATTTGTGACAAGAAGTACCCAATTCTGTTCACTGATACAGAATGTCTCATTCTCTCCCCTGAGTTCAAATTTGTTGATGATCACTTGGTAACATTGAGAGTACCAAGAACCAATGATGTATACAGTTTAGACTTAAAGAGTCTCAATTCTGCTGGAAGAGCAACATGTTTAGTAGCAAAGGCATCATTGGAAGAAGCACATCTGTGGCACAGAAGACTAGGTCATGTTAATTTTAAGAATATCAACAAGCTGGTTAAAGGAAATTTAGTTAAAGGTTTACCTTCCAAAACATTCAAGACTGATCATTCATGTTTGGCTTGCAAGAAGGGTAAACAACATAAAGCTTCATGTAAGAAGCTTGGGGAAAGAGATATTAGAGAACCTTTGGAGTTGCTACACATGGATCTGTTTGGACCAGTTTCAGTAGAAAGTTTAAACAAGAAGAAGTACTGCTTGGTAGTGACAGATGATTGTAGCAGATTTAGTTGGGTCTTTTTCTTGGGATTCAAAGATGAAACCTTTGATGTTATCCATGACCTGATAGTAGCCCTGGAAAATCAATTAAGACTCAAAGTAAGAGGTATTAGATGTGACAATGGAACAGAATTCAAGAACAAGCATATGGATGAATTCTGTGCCAAGAAAGGGATCAAGAGAGAGTTTAGCATTGCTAGAACACCACAGCAGAATGGTGTTGCAGAAAGAAAGAACAGGACTTTGATAGAAGCAGCTAGAACAATGCTTGCAGATTCCCAATTACCTATTCTCTTTTGGGCTGAAGCCATAAGTACTGCTTGCTATGTGTTGAATAGAGTTTCAGTAACTAAGCCTCAGATGAAGACACCTTATGAGTTACTAATGGGAAAGAAACCAAACATTCGTTTTCTAAAACCTTTTGGCTGCTCTCTGACTATTCTAAATACCATTGATTCTCTGGGAAAATTTGATGGTAAGTCAGATGAAGGATATTTATTGGGCTATTGTACAAATAGCAAAGGATTTAGAGTTTATAACAGGAATACCAAAAAGGTACAAGATTGTCTTCATGTTGAATTTTTGGAAAATAAGGAAACTCAGAAAGGTAAAGGTCCTGATTGGATGTTTGATCTTGATCTCAAGCTCACACCATCTATGAATTATGTTCCTGTTAGAGAAGAGAATCAGGCTAATTACAAAGAAGATGATTCACAGTACATTGTTCATGGAGTCAATGTTACACCAGAAGATGTTCCTGACAAAGAACCTGAAGTTCCTGATGAGGAACAAAGTACTGCTCAGCCAACTCATACAGTATCTGATGAAGATCAAGCCATACAAGATGAACTTAATAGGATGCTTTTTCAAGAAACTATAGCACAATCCTATGAAGATGAACAAAGGAAGGCTTATGAGACTGCAAAGAAACAGGGTAAATTTCAAGATACTGCCCACAGTACTTTAGATCAAAGTACTGCTGATCCTTTTGGCAGTACTTCTAGTGTATTAGAGCAATCAAATTGGAACAATGCTGATGATTCCAATATTGATAATGATGATTTAGTTAATGCTAACATTCCTGGATTAGAAGAAGTTGATGATGAGCTTAATCCAGAAGGTATTTTCTCCAATGAAGGCATTGATTTTACTAACTTGGAGTCTGATCTTCCAGTACCACCAACTCCTACATTGAGAATTCATAAAGCTCATCCTCAAAGTAACATTATTGGATCTCCCTCTTCAGGAGTGGTTACAAGGAACAAAGTTAAAGGACTTTCTAAGAAACATACTGCTTTACTTAGCTTTGTTTACAAACAAAACAGGATGAATCACAAGGATCACCAAACATGCCTGTTTGCTTGCTTTCTATCTCAAGAAGAACCCAAGAAGGTAGCTCAAGCTTTAGCTGATGAAAGTTGGGTTGAAGCCATGCAAGAGGAGCTTCTACAATTCAAGCTTCAAGAAGTCTGGGTATTATGTGATTTACCAGATGGCAAAAGAGTCATTGGTACAAGATGGGTTTTCAGAATCAAAAGAGATGAAAGAGGGAATGTTATCAAAAATAAAGCAAGATTGGTTGCACAAGGATATCACCAAGAAGAAGGAGTGGATTATGATGAAGTGTTTGCTCCTGTTGCAAGAATAGAGGCAATAAGGTTATTTCTTGCCTTTGCATCATACATGGGATTTCCTGTCTACCAAATGGATGTGAAAAGTGCTTTCCTTTATGGCACAATTTCTGAGGAAGTTTATGTTAAACAACCTCCTGGTTTTGAAGATCCTGTTCATCCAAACAAAGTCTACAAAGTGATCAAGGCACTGTATGGCCTTCATCAAGCTCCCAAAGCTTGGAATGAGAGACTCTCAAATTTTCTATTACAACATGGTTATAGGAGAGGAGCAATTGATAAGACTTTGTTCATCAAGAGGGATAAGAAAGACATTATGTTAGTCCAAGTATATGTGGATGATATTATATTTGGGGCTACAAAGAAGTCTATGGTGAAAGAATTTGAAGATCTTATGCAGAAGGAGTTTCAAATGAGTTCTATGGGAGAATTAACTTTCTTTTTGGGTCTTCAAGTTAGACAAACAAAAGATGGAATCTTCATTAACCAAGAAAAGTATGTTACAGACATACTTAAAAGATTTGACCTTCCAAATCTCAGGCCTGCCACCACACCCATTGATAAAAATAAACCCTTAGGCAAGGATGAAGATGGACAAGCTGTGGATGTCAAGCTTTACAGATCTATGATTGGTTGTCTTATGTACTTAACTGCATCAAGACCTGACATCATGTTTGCTGTTTGCTTATGTGCAAGATTTCAGGTTACACCCAAGGTTTCCCATATGTATGCAGTCAAGAGGATTTTTAGATATCTCAAGCATCAACCAAAGTTAGGATTATGGTATCCTAAGGAGTCACCTTTTCACTTGGAAGCCTTCTCAGATAGTGACTATGCAGGGGATAACTATGATAGAAGATCAACCTCAGGAGGGTGTCAATATCTTGGAAGAAGATTAGTCTCCTGGCAATGTAAGAAGCAAACCATTGCTGCAACCTCCTCTACTGAAGCAGAATATGTGGCTGCTGCAAGCTGTTGTGGACAAGTTTTGTGGATGCAAAATCAACTCTTGGATTATGGATTCAATTTCAAAAATACTCCTATCAACATTGATAATGAGAGTACCATCTGCATTGTGAAGAATCCAGTTTATCACTCCAAGACCAAGCATATTCAGATTAGGCATCACTTCATTCGGGATTGTTATGAGCACAGGCTTATCAATGTGCTTAAGGTTCACACCGATGATAATGTAGCTGATCTACTCACTAAGGGATTTGATGTTTCAAGATTCAACCACTTAGTTGTGAGCATTGGGATGATCAACTACTAGGCTATATTTGAGGGGAGGCTTTAGTATTAGTTAGTATACTTTCTATTAGTTCTTATTGAAAGTATTGGTTTTTAGTAGTTTAGTTTAGCCTATATGTTGTATTTGAGGGGAGGCAACATAAGCTATTAGTTAGAACTTAATCATGAATCATTTACAAGTTCTTGGTTTTAGTTTGGAGTATTGATTATGGATAAGAAAATGGAACGTACTGCTTGGTTGATTAAAGTACTGCCTCAGCAACGTACTGCTCCAACGTACTGCTTACGTGGACGTACTGTTCCAACGGTCAAAAATATGTGGGGCTACGGTTAATTAATTCCTTACGGCGGAGATAATAAGTTAATCCAAACGGTAACTTTATTATTATGAGTTTGATTTATTTTCATCCTATTTAAAGAAACTCACTCCTATTTCCCCGCCTTTTACCGTATTTAAGATCCCTCATTCGCTTTTACACCACAATCTTTTTATCGAAACACATACTCAAAGCGAATTCTTCTCTACCACTCATCATGGCTAATCGCCTTACTGTTAGCAAACACAATATGATCGCTAATTTGGACAAGACAAGGGATAATGTTGATTTTCATGCAATCATTGATTTCTTAACTGGGTCTTCCATCAACTACTCTATTTTAGTTGACCCTGATGTTATTGGTCCCTGGATGCAAGAATTTTGGGATACTGCAACGATTGAAGATGATTCGTTGATTAGGGCTATGGTTGCTGGACGAACTATTAGGATTTCTGAGGCCACGATTAGGGATGTGTTGATGTTTAATGATGAAGGGGGGGCTGTTCGTTTTGAAAAACAAGTGCTTTGGGACACTTTAAGTGATATAGGTTATGAAGGTGATCTGACGAAACTTACTTTTCAAAAGCCTTTGTTTTGTTCTCATTGGAAGTACCTCATTCACGTTCTACTTCATTGTTTGAGTCCCAAGAGTACTTCTTTTGATCAATTTGGTCAAAATATTGCATCTGCATTAGTGGGTTTGGCTACCGATCGAAGATTCAATTTTTCAAGACTCATTCTGGATGGTATGCTTACATATATTGCTAATGGATCACCATTTTTGATGTATCCAAGGTTTGTTCAGTTATTCTTGAACAATCAACTTGAGGATGTCCCTAAACCTCAAAGTTTTTTACCCACTGTCAAACTTCCATCAAAGGTGTTTACTTTTCTATCTAAACAAAGTGCCAAGTTTTCTGGAACCAACACACCTTTGACTGCTCACATATTGGGAGTTGCACAAGTCGTTAGAGATGCAGAGCAAGAGCAAGAGCAAGAAGCAAATTCTGATTCAGCAAGTCAAGAGTCTCCAGTTTCAAGAGAAGTTAGTATTCCTCAACCTACTGCTTCTCAACATACTGCTTCTCAACATTCTGCTACTAGGGAAGATACTGCTCCTATGGACATTCCTACTCATGAGGAGTCAGACCAAGGTATGAATCAACCACCATCTCCTAATGATTCTTCTTCCACAAATATGTCTAAGCAATTTGAAGAAGAAGAGGCAGAATTGGACAATTATGCTTTAACAAGGGAGTTAAAGAGGCTGAAAAAGGAGAGTGAGGCTCAAGCTGCTAAGATAGTCAAATTAAAGACTAAGTTTCAAAAATTGAAGAGGTATGTTTGGCCACTAGTTCAACACCATAGATTATGGGTAAAGTCTCAGAAGCAGAGTGGTAAGATACCTACGAAGATTTCTAAGTCAAAGAAGAAAAAGTCTAAGAAGCAATCTTCATTCCAATTGGGGAGGAATTTAGAGAATTTGAATGAAGATAATGCTGGTTTTGAACAAGATTTTGAACAAGATGCTGGATTTATGGATGATACTCAGAGGACACCACCTGAAAATATTCCTCAAGATACTGTTGAGAGGAAGAGTGATGAAACAGAGCAAATAAATTTGGAAGAAGCTGCTGTTGAAGTAAGAAGTGGTGATACTGAGGAAATAAACTTGGAAGGAGCTGAAGCTGAAAGTACTGCTCAAGAAAGTACTACTCAACAAGGTACTGAGAGGCAATTCACTATTACACCTAGAACCTTAGATTTTGAAGAAGATATTGGTCCTTCAATTCAAGTTCAAGAGGAAGTAGGCCCTTCTAAACCAGCTCAGGAAGAAGATGTTATAGCTCATACTAACAGTGATGATGAAACAATTGCTGACATTATGCTTAATATGTCAAGTCAAAGAGGCATCAGTATTCATGAGATTGAACAACAACATAATACTTCTTCTCAACCTGCACAAGAGATAGATCCAAAAGATAAAGGCAAAGGGATCTTGATAGAAAAGAAGAAGAAGAAGATGACATTGGCACAGTTAAGACAAATTCAGGTTGCCAAAAATGAGGAAGCAGCTAGAATATTGCAAGCAGAAATAGATGCTGAAGAATCAAGGAAGAGTGTTCAGTTAAAAAGGCCAATTAGTAAAGCTAGAGAAAGGAATGATATGATGGCTTATCTGAAAGGTCAAGGATATACAGGTTTAGTTAGATTGACATATACAGAGATGAAGGATCTGTATGATGCTGTTAGAGAAGCTATTCAAAAAGATCTTGCAAGTATTATTTCTTTTGAAGATAAGGAGCTTGAAGATAAAAGAAAGGAAAGAGCTGTTACAAGAAGCTCAAAGAGGAAAAGAATCACTGATGAACAGCCATCAAAGAAGTTCAAGGAAGCTGTTGAATTAAGAACAGACACAGTTGATGAGCTCAGAAATTATCTTAGAGTTGTTGACTTTGAGAATCCAAAATTGAAAGAAAATACTGATAAGAAGTCCAAGATATCTACTTTTTCAGTTGTAGAATCTAAAGAAGGAGATTATCTGATCTTTCATAGACAAGATGGAAGTTTTAGAGTGTTTAATTCATTATGGGATATACTACATCTGATTGATAGAGATGATATACTTCAGTTATATCTCCAAGTGCAAACTTATTTTGAGCATATTCCACCACAAGGAGTAGGTTTGATATTGTTAGGAGATCTCACAACAATCTGGGAGACAGAGGAAACAAAGGACAGTACTTTGTGGGAAGATCAAGACAACTGGGAGATTAACAGATGGAGATTCTTTGAATCAGTTGGGATACATGTTTTGGAGTTAGAAGATGGCACTATGATTCATATGCTAGCAGAACAGAGATATCCACTCACAAGAGATCTGATGATCAGGATGCTAGAGCATGGAATGGAAGTGGAACAAGAGGATGAAGTAGCATTGATGGTCATAAAATTATTCATCAAGTGGACAACAGAATCTGAAGCTTAATGCATAACTACTGGTATGGTTTAATTATTATATAAATCTTTTGAAAAATAAGTACTTTCTTCAAAGTACTGCTGGTCAGACAGTACTTTCACAAAGTACTGCTTGCAGCATAAAACCAGTAAAGTCTTTTGATAAAATTAGTAATTTTTGATAAGTGCAAAAACATTTTGAAGCACAAAGATTAAACTGCAACAAATGGTTTTGAAAGCAACAATATGGTGTTAGTACTTGTACTACACAACAAATGGTAATCAACTCATCGTGTTTAACAAACAAGAAAGAGTTTGACTCATCATGAGGGTACGGCTCTGATGTGATTATCAAATCCGTTTTTAGTTGGCAATTTACTAAAAATTGTATGGTTTTCAACTCACCATATCTATATTAGTGAAGAGTTGGCTAGCCCACAAGATAATGGCTTTGTGGTAAAGGCTGTGGAAAACCATTATATGGTAATTAGTTCACCATGGTAGTGATTGTACTAAAAGAACTAGCTAGTCCAAAAGCAAACGGCTATTTGGTAAAGACTACTCAAATCCGTTGATAGCTGATGATTTGCTAAAAATCATATGGTTATCAATGTACCATGGTTTTTAATAAATCTAAACATTGGCTACTCCAGAGTTAATGGCTTTGGTAAAGAGACATCAAAATCCATTAAGTTTTTCAATGATTCACCTCTCACAGGAGTTAACACACCTGGAAGTGATGAGAATAGTATGAAACTTTTAAAGATCTGATGTACATATTGCCAATATGATGCTGTGTTGCTGAAAAGATATGATGCTGAAAAGAATTGTTGCTGATGAAGATTGAAGATACTGATTGCATTGATAATGACAAAAACAAAAACGAGTCAGATTTCAAAGAAACAACCTTTCCTTGAAGATAAAGTGTTGAAGTTAAAGACATACAAAGGAACTTGAAATCAAGCAAGTAGAATTCAAGTTAGGGGAGGATTGTTGGGCTATGAAAGTCAAAGTACTGCTACTCAAGTCAAAGTACTGTTAATTAGTCAAAGTACTGCTGCTCGTTAAAGGACTGCTATGCAAATAGTTTAAGGACTAATGTGTAATTCTAGAATGTTCGTATTAGATTAGAGTTATAATTAGAATTACTTGTTATTCAAGTTTGTAAACCGACTAGGGTTTTCCTTGTGCCTATAAAAGGATCCCTAGGTTGGCATTAGATATACGTGTGTTTTAGAGAGACAAGTTCATGTGATTAGAGATATACGATTATTAGAAGTATTAGAAGTTTAGAGTTTGTTAGTGAATCTGTGTAAGAAAGCAGGTTCAAGGTTTTAATAATATTCAAAGTCGTTTATTAATTCTTCTTAGCTTTGTTGAAGTAGATTCCGCATACTTAGCAAAGTATATCAGTGTTTCATTATTAATAGTTTTGAATTCATTCAAAGTTGTTAAACCGTAGACAAGCTACAAGTTAGTTTGGTCAGAGTATATCGATCCAACATATAGGGATATAGGCCTATAGGAATTGACCATCCCGCCATGTTGACTAAGTTCGGTCCGCATGTGATGTACTATATTCGATTTATCACTAGGTATCTGGCAAAGTACCTAGCTTGGGGGCAACTATTATGTTATGAAATTCCGCGGTTATGGTCGACTTACGCCAATGTTATTGGTGCTGATTAACGTTTTGCATGTCATGAGCTTAGCAATGGTTATGACGCTTTCCCTGATATATGTATTTGTTACTTATATCTTCCAGACTTAAAATCTTGTGTTCAACTGCTTTACTTACTAAACCTATGGATTTCACTTAACCTTTGTATTGACTTTTTAGCATGTTTTATCTCAGGTATATGATGCATAATTTGCTGGCATGGGGAGTGGCTTGAAGACGTTAATGGCTATCTGTTGGCTTTTACTATCTATCTGTTTAACTATCTTTTCACTATCTTTATCATTTGAAAAACCTTTTGAACTACGTCTTTATTTCCGCTGCAAACTATGTTGAGAGTCTTTCTGTAACACCTAAACCCGACAAGGGCAAAGGTGTTACAACAACGGTGGCTTATCAGAACAGATACAAACATACAACATAAATAATACAATAGAATTCAATGATTACAAAGGAAAAATGAAATTACAGGATTCCAATACAATGATTTCTAAGTCTAAAATGAGTTCTTCTAACCATCATCAATAGCTAATCCCAAGTTGCTAGTAAGTTCTTCAAAGTCCAATGTACTCTCCCATCAATCCCAACTTCCAACTAAAACCTGCCGCGAGGAAAGAAAACGCGGCTGAGCTACACGAGCTCAGTGAACAGATATAACGATAACAAGCAGTAAAGGTAAAGTAGTGAAGTAAATGAATGAATACCAGGTGTAACAGGAGTCAGGAACAGGAACATAAAGATTATACAGATATAACATGATTAGAACTAGTTACAGTAGATAAGTATAAAGGTGTAATCCATAATCCCACCACATGCCCAAATCAAATCATGTCAAGTCAAATATTAAGTCATGTATCAGGTTACAGGGTAACAGTAATAATGATGGTGAGTAAAGGTTATAAAGTTATAAGGTCACAAGGTGCAGGGTAACAGAAATCCTCTACGAGCCCAGAAACAGTAACATGTAATCATAACTCCATGTAGAGAGAAGTTCTCTCACTAATCCCAGAAATCAGAAAATATGGAGTGATCAGCTCCCAGAGTTGTGAAAGACGTGTATCGCACACACCATCAGTCACCATGCATATCATAACATATCATAACATGAACATAATACAGAAACAAATCTAGGATGCATCCATATGCCCCTGGTGGCCATAACTCCCAACACACCAAATAAAATACAGAAAAGGGACGGGACAGGTCATCACTCTCCTGCCCTAGAGTCATGCCATCGGTGCATCGACTGACATGGACATGAAACCCTCATGCCTAGTGAGTGGCTCGTAGTATCAAACTGTGGGTCAAGGTCAAGTATCATGTATCCAGTATTTAATTTAGTTTCATAAGTCAATTTCCATTTCAGAATATCAGAGTTCATAATCAGAGGTTCATATCAGAGGTTCATATCAGAGGTTCATACCATAAAGGTTCCATGTCAGAAAGGTCATATATCAGAAATGTTTAATATCAGAAAGGTTCATAACAGAAAGGTCATGTATCAGAAAGGTTCAGTATCAAAGATATTCAGTACTACAAAGGTCATGTCAAAGGTTCATAATATCATGGAAGGAACCAGAAAGGTTCACAGAATCAAAGAACATGGCAGTGAATCAGAAATCAGAAATGAAACGAAGGCACCTTACTAAAGAAGGGCAGAATATCTGTACCTTATTTGATAGCAAAACAAACCAAAGACAGATCACAGGACACCGGATTACTCCCGCCTCAGCGAATCTACACGAATTATAAGTGTACTTATAAGTTTCATAGCTTTATGATTTCATGGTTTCATAGTTTCTAAATCATGAGGTTTCATTATAGTTTCTCTCCATCTTAGGTAACTTTACACATTCAGTAACTTTAGTTATTATCATTCCTGTTTATCAACTCATTAAAGATGACCATGTTAGTAGGTTAAGGTTCATAATGCCTTTTACCTAAGTTCAAGATTAAATATGACAAGTTTCCATAAGTTAGGGTTTTTAATTGCAAACATCCCAAAGTTAAGGGTCTTGAATGAAAATATTGAAAACTACTAATTTAAGTACATCATTTATTCAGAATCACATCTCCCGTCCTTTAAGTTTCATAGTTTACACATTACACCCTTGATTTACCAAAATCACAAAATAAACCTTATAATTATACAAATTACACTTCAACCTTTATTATGTTCATAATTACACAACTAACCCTCACATTTACTAAATTACAGATTATACTCCCCAAATATAAGTGTGGCACGAATCAAACCCTCAAGTTTCAAAAAATTACACATTTAGTCCCTTTAGTTTCTAAAATAAACACAAAACACCTTTCACAACCCTTTTTATACTTTTCATCAGGTTCTAACAGTTTTGAACTTGAAATTGTCAGGTTTTCTATAAATCGAAACTCATAAAAGAACTCAGAAATAAATTCCCCAAAAATTCAAACAAGTGCCCAGATGTCTTAAGAATCTACCCAAATTTTTCCAGAATTTATTATCAAGTGTAACTATAGTTTAAAAATCCTTTATTTCAAGTTGTCCAGATTTCTGATTGATTTTACTATACGAAAAGTTATTAATTAGAAACCCCTTAAGAAAAATTTGACACGGTTTGGAAATTAAAATTCAAAAACCCGGACTGATTTTCCAGACTTACAAATCCGATCAGACACATAATTTCCCAAAAATCAAAAGGTAACCTTCCAGGCCTCCAAAAATTACAAACTAAATTTTCCCAGGTAGCCATTTCATTGAACTTAGTTTTAGACTCTTAAAACACCAAAATATACGTTCACATCAATTAATTACATTCGATTTAGTTGGACCTTTTTTTCTGGACAGCATCTGTTGTTCATGATTTTATGTGTAACTCATTTTAGGGCTTACATATCAACACAAAGTCTTCATACATGATTCAAAAACACATTATAATGATTCTTACATATCCTACGCGTGTTCATAAAAATTTTAATTCAGATCCATAAACTCCTTTCGATTTATACATTTAGGGTTTCAACATTTTATGTCAATCTTATACTTATTATCTTATGTAGCTTTTATTCAACAAGAACACCAAGATGAATGAATATAACAATGATTTAAACACGAAAAGATGATACTTCATACCCTCGAAGACCACACGAAGGATCAAGAACACAAAAGATCAAGTCGCCACTCCTCTTCTCCTCCTCTTCTCCTTTGGTACGAATGGCCGAAAGAACAACAAAGGAAATTGGTCGATTAGGGTTGTTCTTAGAGATTCGAATGAGTAATATTACTTGTAATCGATTACCTTACTTGTGGCGCGAATTGAATGAGAAGTAATGATTCAAAAGTCTCCTCTTGGCTGCTACTATGGATCGATCAAAAGAGACAAAGGGAGGCCGAGATTTTTAGTGAGAGAGTAACTAGGGTTTTGATTATGTTCGGTCTAAAAAAATAAAAAGGGAACCGTGTGTTTGTAGCTTGGGCTAACAAGGGAAAGATCAAGTATAATGGGCTTATAGTGTAGGATTTATTTTTTTATTTTTTTATTTTTTTTTACATAATCTTATAATGTAAGGTTTTTATTGGTGGCTTATTTCATCAAATAACTTAAGACATAATTTATTTTAGATTAAATGCACTTAATGTTACTTATTTAATTTTCATAAGTTCATAAAGTTTTAAATTTGAGGGTATTTTCGTCACTTCATAATATGCTAAGTTTCGGGTTTTACAATTCTTCCCCTCTTAAAAAGGAATTTTCGTCCTCGAAAATTGAAGTACGAAGTCGAAATGAAAATGCGAAATCGAAAACAATGTCGAAATGAATACGTACCAAGTCAAAAAGAGAAATGTGGATAACTGGATCGTGTTGATTCTTCGGTCTCCCAAGTAGCCTCGCTCTCAGGATGGTTCTTCCAAAGAATCTTTACGAATGGGATGGTCTTAGTTCTCATGACTCAATCAAAACAAGGTGGGTTTAACTTTTTCAGAAGGAGACAAATTGGGTTGATTCTGATTAAAAGGTCCACGCAACGTAAAATGGATGATAGGTGAATCTTCAGGAAAGCTCATATGGAATACGAACAAGATTTCAAGTCAACTTAATTGTATCAACAGTGGAGAGCTCTACAAAGAGTTCAAGATTTATAACTGAGGTCAATAGAATGCAAAACGAGAGTCCAAACTCATCCAGATATCTAATGAACAAAGGCAGAGTATACGCATAGGTAGAATGAACCTAAAATCTCACTAATCACGGATAATCCAACGGAGATCAAATTCTAAACTTCTTAGGTACTTCCCAAGATATCCTATGGCCACAATGAGGGCACGTTGTATGGTGTAAGTATTATCACGTTGGCCAGACGTCATAATACTAGCACCACATAAATATGCCTTCATGATGATCATACTTTATCTCGAGTCGTAAGCAAAACAACCTATCTTAATCCACGTAGTACTTCTATAGTCTCGGAGGTCAACAAAATCGAATGCCATAGTCAAGAGGGAACGCCAAACTATTCGCCATGGAGATTCTCAAAATGCCCAAGAGGCATTGAAATGATTGACAAAAGATCAGAGGTCAGAGTCGGAATCTGAAGGTAAGGATCAAATAGTGCCAGGCAATTACTATGAAATTTTCAATGGCTTCAAGATTTATTTTAGGTTTCAAAACTTAGGTGATGCAAGGCATAAGCTTTCAATCTCTATAAGTGATCTCAACAAGCTTTAACCAAAAGCAAGGCACGAATCAGAGTGATGCGGAAGCAATGTTACTTACATAGATGTCCTAGTCTACCCATTCCTCACCGGTAATACTTAGGTTCCTATGGGAAGATCCTAAAGCAATTCCTCAACGGTTATCTTATGAGCGCCTACAGTGGAAACTTAGTGGTCCAAACTTCACAGGTCAAGGGTAAATGTATTACAAGTCGCAACCTGTCTCTGATACCATAAATTGTAACACCCCAACCCGACAAGGGCAAAGGTGTTACAACAACGGTGGCTTATCAGAACAGATACAAACATACGACATAAATAATACAATAGAATTCAATGATTACAAAGGAAAAATGAAATTACAGGATTCCAATACAATGATTTCTAAGTCTAACATGAGTTCTTCTAACCATCATCAATAGCTAATCCCAAGTTGCTAGTAAGTTCTTCTAAGTCCAATGTACTCTCCCATCAATCCCAACTTCCAACTAAAACCTGCCGCGCGGAAAGAAAACGCGGCTGAGCTACATGAGCTCAGTGAACAGATATAACGATAACAAGCAGTAAAGGTAAAGTAGTGAAGTAAATGAATGAATACCAGGTGTAACAGGAGTCAGGAACAGGAACATAAAGATTATACAGATATAACATGATTAGAACTAGTTACAGTAGATAAGTATAAAGGTGTAATTCATAATCCCACCACATGCCCAAATCAAATCATGTCAAGTCAAATATTAAGTCATGTATCAGGTTACAGGGTAACAGTAATAATGATGGTGAGTAAAGGTTATAAAGTTATAAGGTCACAAGGTGCACGGTAACAGAAATCCTCTACGAGCCCAGAAACAGTAACATGTAATCATAACTCCATGTAGAGAGAAGTTCTCTCACTAATCCCAGAAATCAGAAAATATGGAGTGATCAGCTCCCAGAGTTGTGAAAGACATGTATCGCACACACCATCAGTCACCATGCATATCATAACATATCATAACATGAAAATAATACAGAAACAAATCTAGGATGCATCCATACGCCCCTGGTGGCCATAACTCCCAACACACCAAATAAAATACAGAAAAGGGACGGGACAGGTCATCACTCTCCTGCCCTAGAGTCATGCCATCGGTGCATCGACTGACATGGACATGAAACCCTCATGCCTAGTGAGTGGCTCGTAGTATCAAACTGTGGGTCAAGGTCAAGTATCATGTATCCAGTATTTAATTTAGTTTCATAAGTCAATTTCCATTTCAGAATATCAGAGTTCATAATCAGAGGTTCATATCAGAGGTTCATACCATAAAGGTTCCATATCAGAAAGGTCATATATCAGAAATGTTTAATATCAGAAAGGTTCATAACAGAAAGGTCATGTATCAGAAAGGTTCAGTATCAAAGATATTCAGTACTACAAAGTCATGTCAAAGGTTCATAATATCATGGAAGGAACCAGAAAGGTTCACAGAATCAAAGAACATGGCAGTGAATCAGAAATCAGAAATGAAACGAAGGCACCTTACTAAAGAAGGGCAGAATATCTGTACCTTATTTGATAGCAAAACAAACCAAAGACAGATCACAGGACACCGGATTACTCCCGCCTCAGCGAATCTACACGAATTATAAGTGTACTTATAAGTTTCATAGCTTTATGATTTCATGGTTTCATAGTTTCTAAATCATGAGGTTTCATTATAGTTTCTCTCCATCTTAGGTAACTTTACACATTCAGTAACTTTAGTTATTATCATTCCTGTTTATCAACTCATTAAAGATGACCATGTTAGTAGGTTAAGGTTCATAATGCCTTTTACCTAAGTTCAAGATTAAATATGACAAGTTTCCATAAGTTAGGGTTTTTAATTGCAAACATCCCAAAGTTAAGGGTCTTGAATGAAAATATTGAAAACTACTAATTTAAGTACATCATTTATTCAGAATCACATCTCCCGTCCTTTAAGTTTCATAGTTTACACATTACACACTTGATTTACCAAAATCACAAAATAAACCTTATAATTATACAAATTACACTTCAACCTTTATTATGTTCATAATTACACAACTAACCCTCACATTTACTAAATTACAGATTATACTCCCCAAATATAAGTGTGGCACGAATCAAACCCTCAAGTTTCATAAAATTACACTTTTAGTCCCTTTAGTTTCTAAAATAAACACAAAACACCCTTCACAACCCTTTTTATACTTTTCATCAGGTTCTAACAGTTTTGAACTTGAAGTTGTCAGGTTTTCTATAAATCGAAAATCATATAAGAACTCAGAAATAAATTCCCCAAAAATTCACACAAGTGCCCAGATGTCTTAAGAATCTACCCAAATTTTTCCAGAATTTATTATCAAGTGTAACTATAGTTTAAAAATCCTTTATTTCAAGTTGTCCAGATTTCTGATTGATTTTACTATACGAAAAGTTATTAATTAGAAACCCCTTAAGAAAAATTTGACACGGTTTGGAAATTAAAATTCAAAAACCCGGACTGATTTTCCAGACTTACAAATCCGATCAGACACATAATTTCCCAAAAATCAAAAGGTAACCTTCCAGGCCTCCAAAAATTACAAACTAAATTTTCCCAGGTAGCCATTTCATTGAACTTAGTTTTAGACTCTTAAAACACCAAAATATACGCTCACATCAATTAGTTACATTCGATTTAGTTGGACCCTTTTTTCTGGGCAGCATCTGTTGTTCATGATTTTATGTGTAACTCATTTTAGGGCTTACATATCAACACAAAGTCTTCATACATGATTCAAAAACACATTATAATGATTCTTACATATCCTACGCGTGTTCATAAACATTTTAATTTAGATCCATAAACTCCTTTCGATTTATACATTTAGGGTTTCAACATTTTATGTCAATCTTATACTTATTATCTTATGTAGCTTTTATTCAACAAGAACACCAAGATGAATGAATATAACAATGATTTAAACACGAAAAGATGATACTTCATACCCTCGAAGACCACACGAAGGATCAAGAACACAAAAGATCAAGTCGCCACTCCTCTTCTCCTCCTCTTCTCCTTTGGTACGAATGGCCGAAAGAACAACAAAGGAAATTGGTCGATTAGGGTTGTTCTTAGAGATTCGAATGAGTAATATTACTTGTAATCGATTACCTTACTTGTGACGCGAATTGAATGAGAAGTAATGATTCAAAAGTCTCCTCTTGGCTGCTACTATGGATCGATCAAGAGAGACAAAGGGAGGCCGAGATTTTTAGTGAGAGAGTAACTAGGGTTTTGATTATGTTCGGTCTAAAAAAATAAAAAGGGAACCGTGTGTTTGTAGCTTGGGCTAACAAGGGAAAGATCAAGTATAATGGGCTTATAGTGTAGGATTTTTTTTTTATTTTTATTTTTTTTACATAATCTTATAATGTAAGGTTTTTATTGGTGGCTTATTTCATCAAATAACTTAGGACATAATTTATTTTAGATTAAATGCACTTAATGTTACTTATTTAATTTTCATAAGTTCATAAAGTTTTAAATTTGAGGGTATTTTCGTCACTTCATAATATGCTAAGTTTCGGGTTTTACACATATCATTTCGAACTCTAAATGTTTATCTTCATATTCGAATGATATGTTTTTGCTAAAACGACTCGTTATGAGGTCATTTTCTATGAATGTGACTGTCTTACCCTCACGTAGCACCCCAAACTATGTTCCGCTGCCATATTCCGAGTTGGGGGTGTTACAGAATGGTACCAGAGCCACGGTTTATAGAGAACAAGGTCATACACAACTATAAACATTTTTGGTTTCAAAACGTTTTCAAAAATCGATAGCCATCAGCCCTCCATGCCACTTCGCTCTTTTATTGCCTTACTTAAACTTTTATGTATGCATGCACTTACACTATTATATACTTGGATTTTCCGCTGCTATCTTATTTCATATAAAACTATTTTATAAAAATTTGGCTAGAATTTGTATACTTTTCCGATACTCCTTGTAGAATATTATGTCTGCATCAGTCCCATCCGGTCAGTTATCAGTTGAACCCCTTGATCCCGCGCTTTCACCACCTAGTCCAGAGGAGGACCCACACCCTATTGATGTACCTCACCCGGAGGATCTGGAGATGGATGATGATGATGAGATGGATGATGAGATGGATGGAGCCCTTGGAGGAGGAACAGGAGGCTCTCCCCATGCCACCTTCACCAGCAGTGTCGGACGTTACTTATGAGTCAGATACTTCAGATGCGTTGGGTCATGCTCTAGTTACCGAGGTGACGTCTATGTTTGAGATTGGCGAGTCTTCGACTGCACAGCGAGTTTCCCCTACAGAGCTCAGAGCCGAGCTGAGTCATTTGAGGCTGGATATCACTTGGTGTCAAGGCCGTTATATGTCGATGTCGAGGCTGTTGAGTGCGCGATAGACTGATGTTCTAGGGTTAAAGAAGGAGATTAAGGGAGATAGGAGAACTATGGGTGACTTGTTTGTTGAGTTGTATGAGCATGCTTCGAGGTTGAGTTTGACAGAGAAGACAGAGACAGAGATTCAGGAGCGTATGGCGTCGTTGGAGAAGAGGATGTCAGAGGTTGAGAAGATTGTGGAGAAGTTGGATCTTAAGACTAATTTCACTGATATTGATAGCCGTCATTACCAGCGTAGTATTCAGGAGTTGAGGGATGAGATCCATGCCATGCAGTGGCAGGCGTACTACGACAGGATGGCGCGATTCCGTTTCGATGATAGTGTTGATGTCTTGGCTACATACAGAGGAGACCTTCAGTGAGAGTGCAGTGATGATCTTTATTATGGTAGTTTAGTATTGTAGTAGTAGTTTACCTTTGTACGTACTAAACTGAATAGTTTCAGTTAGTAGATTTTATCAGAAACTTGTAATCGTTTTGCATATCTTGTAAGACTTATGACAAGTATTGAATCTATGATGTATTTTGGTGATGTACTATTTATGATGTTGAATGTGTACTATATTATGATGTTATCATGGTGTTATTTATCTTGTGATGTGATTCTGTTACGTTAGTCAAATACTTACAGTGTTGTACATTGGTATTTGATTGATAGAATTATGCTGCCTAGGAAGATAACTCCTGTTGCTATTCTGAAGGTGATCGATGATGGCATTGCCGCGGTGCTTGCAGGGCAAGCGGGTGTTGGCAATCCGAATGGTGGGCATGCAGGAGTGCACGTTGTTAATGATAACCATTTCTGTACTTATAAAGATTTTATGAACTGTAAGCCTTCTACCTATAAAGGAACTGAGAGGATCTAAACACACTTAGAATGTGTTGAGGATACTTTGAGTTTATATCAACAAGTATGCGGAATCTACTTGTTAATAATTAGAAGAATTTTTTAATGTAACAGTAATGGACAATGTATGAACAATGAATAACTTCAAACGATTCAATATTATTAGATATAATACGAGTGATCTCTGATATCACTAGGGTTACAAAACCTTGAATCTTAACAAAAACGTATATCAACATCTAACCTAGGACCTCCATTTATAGCACAAGGAGTCCTTTACAAGATAAGTATCTATCCATATAATTACTCAAATTCCACAGCTTGTCCAAATCTTCTCTATCAACTGACTTGATCAGATCTTCAAAATATTTATACACTTCTGATTGTCCTCCTACCCTGATGATTTTCCAGCCTTGAATTACCCCATCTGAATAAACCTCCCAGTCAATGATGGGATGTTTTGCTTGAATGGGACCCACATTGAGTGTTTCTAGAACTATCACCATCATAGGTTGGAGTTGTTCACCAGTCAATACTTATTCTTCTTCTTCTTCAACTGTTTCTTCTTCTTTTTCTTCCTCGGTCATTTGCTTCTTGGACTCTTCTGATTCTAATTGCTCACCTGTTCTCTTTTCACCTTTACTTGTCTCAACTGTTTCTGTATTTCGTCTTAAAAAAGTCTGAATTCTTCTATGTGCATTGAAGTACAACTTCTCTATTTCTTCATAAGATCTACCTTTAAAGTGTTTTTCCTTTCAATAATCTTGATGTTTCAGGTAATCTTTCAGGTACCTCAGCTGTTGAGCTTTTGTAGGAGGTTTCTTCTGTGCAACTTGCTTCTTGCTTTGACTCTTTCTTATCTGCTCCAATAGATCACTGAATGCTTTTTCTTGTTCTTCAGTTGTGAACTATGACCTTTCTTCTTTTTGCAGCTTAGCAGCTAATTCCCTATCAGCTTTTTCTTGAGCAGCTCTTTCTTGTACTTCAGTAAGTAGCTTTTGTTCATCAATGAACCTTGCAATTTTCTCTTCTTCAGCTACCCTAGCTTCTTCTTCAGCATGAAGTCTTGAAGCCAGTTCTTCATCTAGAGCAATTTGAGCTTGATTTTTCTTGCTTGTCTTCTCTGATGGTGGCTCATCTTCAACCACTATGCCTTTGCCCTTGTCTGCTCTTTGTCTTCTTGTGTAAACTGCACCAGCAGTACTAATCCCTGCTCCAGCAATACCTTTTTCTTCACTAGCATTACCTTCTTGATCATGAGCAGTACCTTGTTGACCTTGAGCAGTTTCTTCCATAGGATCATCTGACCTCCCTGAGTGTCAGAACCCTCTTGCACCAATGAGACATTTAGGTCTTCATCTATCTCAGCTATCTTCCTCCCCTGTTTGGAAGACTCCTCACCCTTGTCTTCATCTTGATCATCATCTGAACTGGAAGAAGTAGATGATTCCACCATGTGAGCTAATCTTTTTCTTTGAATAGTCTTTACTTCCTGCTCCAACTTCTTCACCTTCAATACAAGTTTGGTGTAGACTCTTCCAAAGACTTTCTTGTGAGTTATGAGCTCATCCTCCAAGCTAGTAACTTTATCTGACAGTTTTGTACAATAGTCCATCAATTCATTTAGTCTCTGACTGCCCTCAGCACTTCCTGATATGTGACCTTCAGGGAGAGGTGCATCATGGGGCATAGACTCAGACTCCACCACCTGGTGAGCATCTGAGCCACCCAATTGTTCCAGTTGGCTTGGGATTCCACCACTAGTACTTGGTTCAAAAGAACTGGGTACTATAGGTGTTGCCATAGGTTGGGTCTTACTTATGTTACCCCTTTCCTTCCCAGCTTCTAAGCCTGTGACAGTAGGGGCAGCCCTTCCTACACTGACATTGTCAGCCTCATCTGCATCTAGGGAAGTAGTAGGAACTCTGTGCTGAGGAACAACAGAGCCCTCTCTCGATAAACTCCTAGTTGGTGATGAAGTGGGTTGTGAGGCTGATTGTGATGAACTTGTGGGTGTGTGTTGGGAGTCAACTGGGGTTGTTGACCCTTCACCCTGTACCTGTAACATTGAATCAAACAAAGGCACTTCTACCCCACTATACCCTTTTGAGGCCATCCTCATATTACTAAAAAGTTTTTGGGTAAGTGTTGGTGTTTGATAAACAGTTTGGTGAGGTAGAAGCTGACTTTTCCTCATGTTTAAAATTGTTTTAATGAACCTTGGATACATCAAAAAATTTGATTTACTGTCCATATTCTTTACCATTCCTTCAAAAATAAGTTTTGAAAAATTGAAAGTCCTATTGGTTGATAAGGAAATGAGAGCAGTTGCAATATTTCTACTGAACTGTTCCCATGAAGTTTTCTTATGACTTAAACAATGAAGGATGGTATGAATTAAAAACCTCCATCGTGGGGCAGAGCAACCTTTTTGAAAAGTTAAAGATTGAGATGTGATGTTATACCCCATTCTGGTTAAAGTTTGAAAAATTTCAGTATTGGGCAAGGCACTAATACCATTGTCATCAACTAGGTGGAGATGCCTCCTAACTGATGATTCAGTAAGAGTGACGGTTTTGCCATCTACTGTTGCATTAAGTTCTTTGTCTTCAGTTTCAATAGTTCTGACAGTTACAGTCTGCCAAAACTGCTTGATTTGAGAGACATAGATAGTAGGGTTTAAAGTTAAGGAATACCTTATATGAGAAGCGTTCAAGAAATCTACTATCTGATGAAATTTTGCACCCTCCTCTGTTTTCTCCAAAAAGGCCACCATATTGTGCTTGTCGACAAAAGATAAAGTAGCCATAATTGTCAGTAAAATTGTGATTTGACTGCTGGGATTTGAGTAATTAGGTTAGAAAGTAGGTTGAGTAAAGAGAATTGAGATATTTTATAAGACTTCTTAGGGTTTCTAGTGGACCGAGTTCAATTAAAAGATAACTTTAGATTGAAGATAAGTGAATATAATAGATTAAAAGTAAAAATATCTAAAAAGGAAACCCTTAAGTAAAGATATTGACCAGTAAAAATCTCAACAAATTCTCAACGGCTATATTCAAAAAGCGGTTATTACTCATCAGTACAAACGACTATCCAGTAGTACAAAAATTTAGCCTAGCGGTACTAACTTTGGCCTAGCAGTACTAACTTTTTAGAAAAACTTTGACTCAGCAGTATGAACTCAATTTTGATTTAAAACAATACGGCATACAACCAATTTGAAGGGATTAAGTGGGGAGTAAGATACTTAATCAAATTTTCGGTTTAATGCAACCTCTGGTTGTGTGAGAACCAATATTTTCATTAATAAATAACTGCCTGTGATCAGATAAACTCATTCAAAGAGCTTTCTTGACAGGGTTTCTAGCTCGTGGCAGGTGTTGCCTCTAACACAAATGTGTTAGATTCACTTTTGCTCGCTGTTCTCTCTACCAGATGTCCTTGGACTAACACATTATACTAATAAAAGTATAAAATGGTAGAGAGTGAGTTAGATCAATTACTATATGAATAACTATGCCATCAATACATATGCAAAAACATCATAATAAGATGTCAAGAAAGAAATTTTAAAGAATCTCCTAACTCAGGTGTAGAACCTTTGTCAAGGGATCCCCAAATTCTGCCCATCATCAATCTATTATGTCAGCAACCAATCCACCATTTGCTGCTCACACAATGCACTAGTAAATCCCTTGTGCTTAAACTCCATACCTGCAAATGTTAGTTCAAAACCAAGAAAACAAAACACAAATCATTTGCTTTACAGCAGTACAAAATATGACTAACAGTTCAAACAAAACAATCCTAATTTGTACTAGCAGTACAAACTATATACAGCAGTACTAATTGACATAATTAATAGTACAAATCCAATTTTATGCACAAAAACACAAAGATTTAGAAACTTTAAGGATTAAGCATTCTAATACTTGCTACCAAGTATTAAAACCTTCCAACATCAAAAGCTTTAGTGAGAAGATCTGCAAAATTTATATCAGTATGAATTTTAACAACTTGAACTAACTTTTTCTCATTGCAGTCTCTTATAAAATGATGCCTAATTTCTATGTGTTTTGTTTTAGAATGTTGCACTAGATTTTTAATAATGCATATTGTATTGCTATTGTCAATATATATCATGGTATTCATAAAATTGTGCCCATAGTCAAGCATCTGATTCTGAAACCATAGAACTTAAACACAGCAACTTGCAGCAGCTACATACTCAGCTTCAGTTGTAGAGGTCGCCACAATTGTCTGCTTCTTGCATTGCCATGATATCAGTCTGCAACCTAGGAACTAACAACCACTTGTTGTTGATTTCTTATCCAGACTATCATCAGCATAGTCACTATCTGAGTATGCCACCAGATCAAAAGGTGATTCTCTAGGATATCATAGACCCAACTTAGGTTGACCCTTAAGGTACCTAAAGATCCTCTTCACAGCAACTAAATGTGAAGCCTTGGGATTGATTTAAAACCTTGCACATGCACACACAACAAACATAATATATCTGGTCTTAATGAAGTGAGATACATCAAGGACCCAATCATGGACCTGTAGGTGTGTACATCAACACTTTCTCCATCTTCATCTTTAAGCAAAGGTTTCTCTGGATCAACAGGTGTGCTTGCCACTTTAGCGTTAGTAAACTGAAACTTCCTTAATATCTCAATTACATATTTATCTTGACTGATAAATATGCCTTCAGCTGATTGCTTCACTTGGAGCCCTAAAAAGAAGATAAGTTCACCCATGGAACTCATTTGAAACTTATCATGCATAAGTTTCTCAAATTCTATGCACATCTCCTTCTTTGTGGATCCAAAGATGATGTCATCCACATAGACCTGGACCAGCAAGATATCTCCCTTGTTCTTCTTGATAAATAGAGTCTGATCAATCTTGCCTCTTTGGAACCCATTCTCTAATAGATAAGTAGCCAATGTTCCATACCAGGCTATAGGAGCTTGATGCAGTCCATAAAGAGCTTTTACCACCTTGTACACCTTGTCAGGATGTTCAGGATCTACAAAACCTGGAGGTTGAGAAACATAGACCTCTTCTTCAATAGTACCATAGAGAAAGACACTCTTGAAATCCATCTGCTAAACCATAAACCCCATGAAAGAAGCATAAGCTAAGAATAATCTTATGGCTTCAATCCTAGCTACAGGTGTAAAAACCTCTTCATAGTCTATTCCTTCCTCTTGTGTATACCCCTGGGCTACAGGTCTTGCCTTATTTCTGATCACTATCCCCCTTTCATCTTTCTTGTTTCTAAATATCCATTTAGTACCAATAACCCTCATACCCCTCGGTAAATCCACCAGTACCCAAACCTTTTGAATCTTGAATTGTAGAAGCTCCTCTTGCATAGCTTCCACCCAACTTGAGTCTTGTAAGGCCTTAAGTATGTTCTTGGGTTCTTCTTGGGAAAGGAAACATACAAACAGACATGTGTTGGCATCTTCATGCTTCTTCTCTTCATAAACAGCACTGAAAAAGCCTTGTTGATCTGAAGTCATGGTCTGCCTTCTTATCTTCACACTAGACTGTATGTCTCCAATCACATTCTCTAGGGAGTGATCTTTGTGAATTCTTTTGTGTGGAGTTGTAGGAACTTGATAAGTGAGTGGCATGTTGTTGATATCCACTTCATCTTCTGAGAAATCATCAGCAGTAGTACCTGATGGGCCAGTAGTATGAACATTTTGCCCAGCAGTACTAACATGAGGCTCAGCAGTACAATCTCCATTTGTACTATTTTCATGATTCTCTGGTTCTTCAACACCACCTTCATTGTTTCCATCTTCATAACCCTTCTTGTTAGCATCATTAGAAGGTTCAGAGCTTGGGGAGCTCATGATCTTTTCCTTTGAAAATGAATCAACACTATTCTAAATAGGCATTAATATGTGATCTTGATCTTTCTCCTTTTCCAAGCTTGATTCTCTTGCTTCAACACTATCATCTGAACCTGCAAAATTATTAGAAAATATTCCTGCAACAACTGGTACATAGTTCATAGATTGTGTTAGAGTATCAAGATCAAATAGCAATTTCACACCTTCACCTGCAACATTGGACTTATTCTCTAGAAACTGAACATGCAGGTTTTCCTCCACTTTCCTGGTTCTTGTGTTGTATACTCTAAAGGCTTTGCTGTTTAATGAGTACCCAACCAAGAAACCCTCATCTGATTTTCCATCAAATTTTCCTAAATGGTCTAAGGTATTGAGAATAGTGACATGACATCCAAATGGTCTTAGAAAACCTAAAGCAGTTGTTCTACCACAAAAAAGTTCATATGGTGTCTTGTTGTGAGGTTTGACTACTAAAACCCTGTCCTGAACATAACAAGCAGTATTAACTGCTTTAGCCCAAAAAGTGATGGGTAGCTTGGAATCAGCTAACATGGTCCTAGCAGCTTCTATTAGTGTCCTATTCCTCCTTTCAGCAACCCCATTCTGCTGAGGATTTCTAGCTACACTAAACTCTCTCTTAATACCTTTTTCCCTACAAAAATCATCCATAACTCTATTCTTAAACTATGTCCCATTGTCACACCTGATGACTGTCACTTTCTTATCAACTAGGTTTTCTATTTAAGTTATAAAAGTCTTAAGAATGCTAGTTGTCTCATCCTTAGATCCTAGAAAGAAAACCCATGTGAATCTACTAAAATCATCAGTTACTACAAGACAGTACTTCTTATGTTGTATAATACTCATAGATGTAGGACCAAATAAGTCCATATGCAACATAAACAAAAGGTTGAGTAATAGAGTTCTGGGTCTTGGGCTTACAAGAAGCTTTGTGTTGTTTGCCTTTGAGACAGGCAACACAAGTTTGGTCATTTTCAAAAGGTTTTTGAGGCAAGCCTCTTACCAAACCATCTTTAACAATTTTATTTATGGTTTAAAAGTTGACATGACCAAGTCTTCTATGCCAAAGCATTGACTCATCCAATGTGGCTTTTGCAACAAGACAAGTGAGAGCCTCTTTAGGAATAATTTTCTTCATATCAACACTGTACATATTGCCCTTTCTTGGAACTTTAAGTAGTACTTGACTTTCATCAGGTAACTTAAAGTCTGGAGAAAGTACAAGACATTCAGTGTCAGTAAAAAGAACTTTGTTCTTTTTTTCACACATATGTGAGACACTAAAGAGATTATACTTGAGCTCCTGCACAAAATACACATCTTCAAAGTCAAGTTTACCGGTTTTCAATGTACCTTTACCAGTAATCCTTCCACCAATTCCTCCCCCAAAGGTAACATATCCTCCATCCATTGGTGTAAAGTCTGAAAGATAGGACATGTTCCCTGTCATGTGCCTAGAGCATCCACTATCTGCATATCCTTGATCTTCTTCATCATCTTGTGGATGTCCCTGCACATAAAAGAAAGGAAATTAGTTTCCTTGGGGTACCCAAGCCATCACTGACTTGGGTTTGATTGGTCTCCATACCCAACATGCTGAGGCCTTAACAGCATTTACCCTTTTATCCCTAGCAGTGTTTTTAGGCCTACCAGTACTAACTGCTGGTCTAGCAGTATTAACTGCTGGCCTGGCAGTTTTAACTTTTGAGTTCCAAAATTTATTTTGAAACACTGCTTTCTTGTGAAAAGGCCTGTGAACAGTTTGTTGTGCATTTTTAGAAATTGGTTTTGCACTTGAAACTGTTGGTTTAGGGTAAACAGTCTTAATTGGTCTGGCAGTACTAACTGCTGGTCGAGCAGTACTAACTGGTTTGAGGCCAGACTTCATTAAAATTGCTCTGGGAGTCATTCTGTTAACATTAGGGTGTGATTTTCTAGAAAAAATGTTTAAGTTCACCCTCTCAGTTGTGTTCCCATGAACCCTTTTATTCCCTGTAACCATCTTTTTCCCTTGATGGTTATGACAAAAGGTCTGTAGGTGGTCAAAGCTACCACAAGAAAAACAAGCATTTTGTACATGACAAAGTCATTTCCTAGTTGATGGGACTTGAGGTTATTCCAGTTCCTCTTGTTTCCCCTAGGCTTATGTGTGGATCTATACATCTCAGAATATCTAACTGTTTGCCTAGCTTGTTTTACATTTGTTCTAGGTTTAACAGTTTCAGTTTTAACCACCTTAGGAACATCAGTTCCTTTTTGCTCTTCTACATCAGGTTTAGTCACAACCTGATCCTCATTATCAGATTCCCAATCTTCAATAATGGGAGCATCTAATTTCCTATCATCTGACACTTTGTCCTCAGAAAGAGAGGTGTCACTAGTACTCTCAAAAGGCCCATTCAACACATCGGGTTTATTAACATTAACATTTTCTTTAGCCATACAACCATATTCTAATTTTGGCTCTTGAAACTCAGCTAAACCTGTGTGTTCTAAGTCAATTCCTGGGGGTGCAGGCACTCCTCTATGAGGAGGTGGACAAGTTTTATAACCTAACCCAGACTTAGCTTTATTAACCATTTGACAATCTATGATTTTATTGACTCCCTTTGATGCATACTCCAAAGTGTCTACAGTTAATTGAATATTATCTTTTTCCTTTTTGATCTTATCCAACTCAGCTCTAAGTATACTAATCTCAACATTTTTAAGAGTCAAATCTCTTTTAAGTACAGTTATATCCTCAGTAAAGACATACTCATTTTTCTTATAATGCAGAATTTGTTCTTTTAAGGCTGCTAAACCTCTTTTATGATTAGATAAATTATAGTTTGTTTGGTTTAACTCTATTCTCTGCTCATCATAATGTTTCTTTAATGTTTCATATTCTTTAAGAGCAGAAAAAGTTTTAGAAAAAATTTTAGCTGAGTGTACCTCTGAGTCAGAAAAAGCCATAAGTGTCATCTCAGCTGGTGCTTCCTCCTCATTAGCCATGAAGCTCCGGTCATAACCTAGACCATCAATGGCAACCATAGCCTTTGAATATTTCTCTGCCTCTTCCACTGCCTTTGGCTTGCTTCCATACCCCTTGCTTATGCTATCCTGCTGCCTGGGTCTTCTACAATCTCTAGCAAAATGCCCCAACTTGTGACAGTTAAAGCACTCCACCTTAGACTTATCAAAACCAGCAGTATCATTACCACTGATGTTGATCTTTTTCCCAGTTCTCTTAAAGAATTTCTTAGCCCTCATGCTAAGAAGTGCAACCTGCCACTTTAGGTCCATCTCTTCCAGATCATCATCATGAATCTGTTCAAGATCTTCATGTGAAAGCATAGACCCATTGGATTGGCTGGTCAAGAACGCATAAAAGGTAATATCACTAATACCAGCAGTACTAGTTGATGAGCTAGCAGTACTAACACTAGGGTTAGCAGTACTAACTCCTGAAGCCACTTTCACCTCTTCTGGACTGGTGTTGCTGGGAGATGACACAAATGCCATGTTCCCAGAGCTTGAACTTGCACTTCCAGCTTTCTTCACTTCCTGTTCAACAATCTTAAAATTGTTGTATAGATCATTAAGGCTCATAGTGTCAATTTCTGGCTTATTCTTCCAGACCACCACATGAGTATACCATTCAGAAGGTAAACTCCTTAAGAATTTGGAATTCAGGTCTTCTTGAGGAATCTCAACTCCTAGAATAGCCAGTTGGCTGACTATCTTCTGCAACCTATTAAACATGTGATCAAGAGACTCATTACTGGTAGCACTAAAATTCTCAAAGTTCTGCTTTAGTAAGGTCTTTTGGGTCTTCTTGATGGCTTCATTGCCACCAAACCGAGTAGTGATTGCCTCAAACAAGGATTTTTCATCCTTGTATTTGCTGAATGTTAGGAGTTGATCATTGGGGATGGTCATCATCAACAAACTCCTAGCTTTGACATCATTATTCTTTTGCAGCTTCTCTTCTACAATAACTAGAGAGGTATTCACTGTTGTCTTTTCCTCACCATTAACTATTGTTACAGTTGTTGATGGTTTGAAGGAGTTCCCATCTTCAATGATCACCCAGAGTGCATAGTCCTGCACTTAGAAGTACTGTTCTATCCAAAGCCTCCACATCTCGAAATCATTCTGCTTCAACATAGGCAACTTTGCAGCCATGTTGGTCTATGTTGTTTCCATGTCCATCGTCTTTAAGGAATAAAGAGTTGTTCTTCTAAATCAAAGTATCAGCCTGGCTCTGATACCAGTTGAGAGGATCTAAACACACTTAGAATGTGTTGAGGATACTTTGAGTTTATATCAACAACTATGCGGTATCTACTTGTTAATACTTAGAAGATTTGTTTAATGTAACAGTAATGGACAATATATGAACAATGAATAACTTCAAACGATTCAATATTATTATATATAATACGAGTGATCTCTGATATCACTAGGGTTACAAAACCTTGAATCTTATCAAAAACGTATATCAACATCTAACCTAGGACCTCCTTTTATAGCACAAGGAGTCTTTAACAAGATAAGTATCTATCCGTATAATTCTAACTAAATAAGATATACATACAATCTTTTCTATACTTATCCTTCTTGTAGGATTTCAATAACTAAACACATATGGTTCTTGTGATTATGGATCGAATTCAGGAATATAAGAGAAGTTAGAGAGATAGAAAGTTGGAAGCCTTTGTAGAGAGAGAAGTAGAAGGTGTTAGATTAAATGAAAGGTCCAACCTTCTCCCTTAGTGGTAGAGGGGTATTTATACACAAATATTAGATGCCCCGTGTAGCCTGTGGAGTAAGCTGACACAGGGTAAAGACCCGACCCACTCCACGAATACTTATAATAACTAAACTAATACTAATAATAATAATAATCCTACGAGCTACTTAAATGCTAACGTATACTCGGGGTGACCGAGTCTTCATATGAATATTTATATTCCTAACAATCTCCCCCTAAGGGAGGTCACCCCGGAAATTACACCTTGAATTCTAGCATTCTATCATATTAATTTGACTTCCTAGCTCGTAGTCTTTGATTCTTCGATGTCTTGAAACTTTGTACTTTCAGCAGCGAACCTTTGATGACTGATCTTTTGTCTTGGATGATCTTTGAGAATTCTTTGAGGTTATCATCCAACACATGTCTTCAAGTCATCTCGTTGGAGCATCGTCTCCATGTGAAGTTGTGATCTTTGAGCATTCTTTGAGATCATCAGCCACCGTAAATCTCCAATCTCATCCGTTGTAGTAGCATTGCCTTCATGTGATTTGTTGTGACTTTAGGACTGCACGCTCACACTTTTCTAAATCATGATAACTATCATCAGAGTTGCGGAAGCTGTGTTGTAGGTCTTTTAACTTATCATGATGTCTTTGATGATTTTTTGTAAGTGTGAGCATGGAGTGTGGATTGACACGTCTCTATTGGAATCAGGAACCACCATCACCATCTTTATATGAATCTGAAATAAAACAATTAGCAATAAAAGTGGAGAACGAATATGGCTTTGTCATTCGTTCGATGTGGTTGGATTAACCTTCGGTTCTGTGAAGACCGACCTGTGATCAAGTAGAATCCCCTTTAAAGAAGATTCTCCTTGACAGGAATTTCCAGCTTGTTGTAGGGAATCATCCAAAGAGTTACCATAGGAATCACCCTACAAAGCATGTTCTCATATCGGAACGTCTCAAAGCAGACAGCACGGTAGAGTGAATCAGTGAATTGAATACCCACTGATTGATGAGAAATTGATTATAAAATCACTCGCGTGTCACTGGATAAACATTTTATGCAACAAGACGAGGGTTTTATACATTGAATCACATTTCTGTCGTAAATACTTTTGTTTGAAAAAATTTCACAATCAATGTGCTCAAAACTTAGTTGTTGAGCACATTGAAAGGTTTTCCAAAAGCATCCGTCAATCCATTTCCTGGAACAAGTTTGATTCAAATGTGAATCGCCCCATCGTTTCTTTCCAGTTGTCACTAGTTTGATCCATGAAGGATCTCACATGTCACCTACCAAGAGCTTGTTTGATGTTGGCTCTAAAAGGATTTCCATCTTCATTGTGAATACTTTTCGTATCACTCGGATGTTCTAGCAATACCACAAGGATAATGCGTAGGACTCTTAATATATGTTTTCTTACTTTTCACTGTGTATGAAACATCAAGCATATTGGAAATGTGTCCTAATGAGATTTATGGATGATCTCTTGGCTCTAGACTCAATAGTGCATTTTGATTTAGTGATCGGAGGCTGGAGAGGACTGCCACCTTTTCAATATCATCTAACTCGGAGTGAGAGACGATAGACATGTATTGATCTCCGTGACAAATGAAACAAGAGTCCTTTGAGGGACCTTGAGTGGCTAGGGAGGGTTGTGCAGCGTATCACTGGGTCCATGATACTTTGTTTTCAATGTCAACAATCAACTAAGTGATTCTGACAGCATATGTATTGACCCGGTTTCTGCCTAAAATGTAAGGAGGGCTTCTTTCTTTTCACCCTTTATCTTTACATTTCTTTTTCATTCTTCAACCCCTTCAGCGCTTACCAAGACTTCATCACTAGTACCTTGTTGGGTTTGTTCCAGTACTAGCTCCATCTCAATCGGAACTCTTCCCTTATTCTCACTTTTCTCCTTTTTAATCGTTCCTAAGGACTTCTATTCTAACTAGAGGATTGTCCCTAGGAAGATCCCTCTAGTTCTGGCTGGATCATGGGAACTGATACCTAACCTTACCATCCTTATAACTCCAGTACATTAAAATAAGATTGGTCGGTCTTTGGTATTCTTCCACAATTGCCATCATAAACCATTTGCTCCCCCTCAATATGTGCATCGATATACGAAAGAGTTTAGCACATATTTGGGAGCCTACACATGAGTCCAAAAGATCACATTTTATCAGATTTCATATTTAAATCACATTCTCTCCCCCGATCAAAAATTTCAAACCTTTTGAGATTTGTGATCCCAATTGATTTAAATGAGTTTAGAAATTATGGGAGAAAATGTGGTCAGGTTTAATGTATGCTGATAATGGAACGATACTATGCTCCCCCTCAATCAATGAGGGAGAATGTTAGTGTCAGGTATGATAAGTTTGGAAGATTTTGAATTAAAAAAAATCATACACTGACACATAACAACCACATTTTATTCACTGCTTATTATGTACAAAGTAACTGTTATGACACAGATGATGTTGACCTTTACACACAGATGGTGTGATCATTCGCTTTTCTGAGGGAGTCAGTAGTCAACATCAATTTTCCATCCACTAACAAGAATTTCCCAAGTATTGTAGATTCCCACTTGGCGAGACCAGAATAAGTAATGCTTTGTTGAAATGAAGGTGGTGGTGGTGAAGACATTGTTGTTGTTGTTGTTGTTGTTGCTGATGTTGTTGTTGTGGTGAATTCAGAGCCAGTCAATAGAGTTTGAACATCTGATCAAATGGTTAGAGCGGGAACTGGCACATTCATATTGGCCATGGAATCTGCATAAGAATATCACCACATATATACATACATACAGATTCACTTTTCATTAATAGCTACCACATAGCAGCTTGCCAACTCATAATACCAAATTCATCTCATAATCAAACCACAGTCAGGAAATACATCAAACCGCTATCTAGCATGAAGAGCAATTAGCAATCATGAACATGGCAATTCACTCATATTTCAACATTCAACTCAGGAGCTTAGGGACAAGATTCTAACATGATAGCTACATACCTAAGCATATCCTGAGTGCACATGCACTAAATCAACAACAACTAAGCAGCTATCGACTAACAAAAGTCAATCAACATTTGAAACTCATTCATTCAGATCATACAAATGCCTGTGAAGTATTCAAGAACATCAATCACAATGGGTTTTCTAACTTCTTTTAGATTTTGAGTTTTAAAGTATTTAGGGGATTAAACGAGGATTCCAAAGTGACACAAATGAACCTTCTAGTTACATAAAGCTAGGAAACTATAAGCAAATTGCACATAATGCCCTAATCTTTCTAGCAACTAACACATTTGGCCATTAGATATAAAGCTTAGTAATTTCCTCTTCAACTAATACCCCATTAACTACAAAACCTTTTCTAACATTTATGAGATATCCAAGAAACCTGTTTAATGATATAAAATTTTTAATCACTCTCCCCCTCAATCAATGACCCGTATTCTAGTTAATGAGCTGTAGTCATTGATTGAATGACAAATTTTATGCACAATCTAAGTCTGAAAGAATTTCAAACAACACGTTACCACCATGTGTCTCACAAATAATTTTCAGAAGAATCATAGAATGAAAACTATTTGTATACAAAGAAGACTTCTCTTCTTAATCAGGAAATAATGCACTGAACCATACATTAAATCGAAGAAACATGGATATAAAGTAATCCATGCCCGAGTGAACATCACCCAGTATAAGGAATAGCCGTCTTTTTGGCGACGTGCCTTCCCCATAGTGAAGAACGGGTTATAGTATGAAGTAACTGCAAGCCATCATGACATGTTTTAAAAACTCATTTTAACTTCTGCTCGAGCTTCATTTAAAGTCCCGTGTCATTATTGAATGACATTTCTAAGACCGTAAATGTTATCGATAAACAGAAGACATGCCTAGAGGAACTATTTTTGGTATTTTCTATTTTTCTGATTTTTATGGTTTTCTTGGTTTTATAATTTTCTATTTATATTTTGATGGTTTTATAATTTTCTATTTACAATTTGGTTTAAAATATGTACAAAATATATTATTCAGTTTTAGAAGATGTTGACATGAGTACCGAAATAAGGATATCATTCTTGGACTTTGTAGAAGTCAGTAGTCAACATTACTTAAACTTTCACCACCAAAGCTTTCGAAGCTCCTGAAAAATCGTCTGAACTTGAGCCTTCTCAATTGTGAAGCTTTGATAGCTTCCCCCCAAACCGACAATCTTCTTTTGAGCAGTTTCAAAGCCCTCTTTCAAGCTTACATAAGGTAAGTGTACAGCGGAAACCGTAGCAAACCACATCAAATATCGCTGCTCCTTTTAAGAATAATCATCGTGATTCACCGTTCGGGGGATCATCAAATAGATCAGCAGTGTATCATCTCACACTTGAATAATTCTTCTCACATTTCTTCCCACTAAAGTCTGAAGTAATGCATACCAAAAGTATCCAGAGACCACTTCCCCCAATTAGTTGAAGTGATGCAATCAGTCTCATTGTATGAAGCCCAAAAACCCGAAGCACACACTCAATCCCAAAAATGAAGAAAAAAAACGTAACATCAAGATCAATTAAGACTCGAAAATCCCCTATTCTCCCTTCAGGAAATTGCCATTGTGAACCTCTTTTATCATCGAAAACTGTTTCTTACATCTCTTCCCCCACGTAGTTGGAATAATATACTAAAAGCCACGAGTTAAGACACTGATTTTCTCTACGGTCATGACATTTGTCTTCCCAAAATAACTTCAACTAAGAAGAAGTATAAAGTTCGTCATGTGTACTCGTTGTGCATTCCGATGTATGTCTCCTTCCCCCTTGCTGGTTTTGCTACCTCAGAATCAGCAACACATTTTACGCACATATACTTGAAATCTTGTGAGAAGAACAAAATTGGCTCAAATGTATTCTGTGAGAATCAACAGCTACCGAAACGCACTCTGACTATCTTTATCAACCCTTGTGTTCTGTCGGCTATTGCTGTGACCACTTGGTAAAGTAAACCCGATATACCAAACTTGAAACTAAAGTAGAATTCCCCGTTCCCGTGACTTAAGCTTGCACTAATGTTGGAAGAACGGTGTAGAGAATTTATGCTCCAAGCAAATCTCTAAGTACTCAATACCCAACCAAAGTATGAGACATTAACACCTCTTGCGATTATCCACAACGTCATCGGCGTGTGACACTGAGTACTACAACGTAACTCCTTTAAGTGATAGTTAACCAGGTCTTCAAACATTTACCCCGACTGCTGGTAACTAGATAAACTAAGTCTTCAACTTAAATCTTAAGCACGAGCAAGTTATCATTGAAAGTCATGCATCCAACCAACCCCGACTTCAAGATAAAATAAGATCACGCCTTTGTGAAAGTCAACTTCAATCTCGAATAAGTGATACCTGATCAACTCCGTAGTCACAATTAGAGTCACATGCCCAACAAGTGAGTGAACATACAAACAAATGTACGTCGATCCACTGTTCACACTTCTCCCCCTCAAAAATTGCATTTGAAGTTGCCATTTTTGATCGAGTGAATAAACATCCAATCTAATGAAAGTAGATCCACTTGATGACTGAACGAGCATGGAGCAAGTATGAAGCTTGTTGATGAGAATAGTCAGAAACAAGAAGATTTCTCTTCTTCCGAAGATAAAGCGCACTCAAGCGTACGCCTTTCTTTTCTTTGAGGAACGGGGCCTGAAGAGTTGTCAGCAGACGCCATTATGTTGACATTGAGGCCCGAGGCTTGAACTGCAGTGTTCAAACGTCAGTGTCGATGAAGAACGAGGCCTGAACTGATGTGAACAGACGTCATTGTCGATGAAGATCGAGGCCTGAACTGATGTGAACAGACGTCATTATGTTGATTTCCCCTCATATGTTGTGAGCAGCCTGAGTCCAAATGTCAAGGGATGATCTATACGACCTGCATTTGAAAACAGACAAAAATAGAGAGTTTGGAGTGCTGGATCCCCAATTTAAGTTGGGGTCCAGTTGGTTAGTGGGAACAGGAGCATCATTTGCCTGAGTCTCAGTAGGAGTTGGAATGCTAGTGGAAGTAGCCTTTTTCTGTTTGTTTCTACGTTGGTACATAGTTAACGATGTATGAGAATTGTTACAAAATCTCTCAGTGATGACGCTTTCACTAGTACTAACGTGTTTAGGTTGTATTAAAGGCACTGTTTCGGATTTAGTAGACCTAATTAAAGGGCACTGTTCTCCTACAGGGAATTTCCTTCCAGTTGGCTTCCATTGACGTACAGGCACTACTTTAGACTTAGTTATCCTAGTTAAAGGGCACTGTTCTCCTAAAGTGAATTTCCTTCCAGTGGGCATCCATTGGTAACCAACATGAGCAAACATCTTTCCTGTTGCTTTCCAAGTTTGCTTGACATGCTTGGCTCTCCAAACTTGCTTGACAGGGGTTTTGTTGGACGACTTCAAAAATTTCTCAACACATTTATCATGATTACTCGAAATTAAGCATTCATTACATGTTTTGCAAAGTGAATTAGGATTTGAATTATGATTCTTTTTGTTCAAATCTGACTTGATATTTCTCATGTGGTCTTCTACTTTCTTCTTGGGAACACTTTTAGCTGGTGAGGTCCTATAATTCTTTATATTTCTCCTAGGTTTTGACTTGCTAGCTTTAGTGTCTCTGTTAACTCCTGTAGAAGGACTGATGAGAATCTTAGTCCTTTTCACTTTCAGTTGCTGAACATGTTTTGATGTGTTGGGATCTGAAGTTTCCAAGGGTGCCTCAAAGGTTACATGCTTGTTCTTAGTCATTGAAGATGCAATAAACCTATCTCGCTTGATATCATTCTTAGTACCAGTGCTAAAGACGTATTCTAAGAGTTCCTGAGATCATTTAGTGAGGAAGCATGCATCTACAACTGCACTATCAAGTGGTTTATCTATCCTATCCTCTTCTACGATCTCACGAAGTGTATCAAGGCTATCCTTAAGGTGATTGAGATATACTTGATGGGAAGACCTATTGTTCCTAAGGGGAAGTGGAATAGGCACTACATCAACAGCATACTTACTACAAGCAGAAACCTTTGGAACAACATTATCACTAGTGATCATTGGCATTTTCCCTTTCACCTGAGTCTGTAGATTCTCAATATCATTTAGCAAAGAAGTTATCATTTCATTGTGGTTGTTACGCGTGATCTTAATCGAATCATATAACTCTTTGTAATGTTGTTTGATTTTGAATTTTCAGCTCGAAAACACTCATTTTCATATTGTAATTTATTGATGGTGTCTTGATAGTGAAAATTCTGAGAATCTGAAGACGATGGTTTATGGGTGCCAATCACATCACACTTATTTGATTTTAATTGGGCAATTTGAGCCCTCAATTGTCGAATCGTGTTAGTGTGAGCTTGAATTTTTTCATCGCGTTTGCTTAATTCAAAATATGTATAAATTTAGGAGCATCCGAAGATGTCTTTGCAATTGAGATTTTACTTCTTTCTTCTAAGTGTTGATATTTTAATTGCAAATTAAGATGATCAACTTCTAGTTTTGAAAAACGTTTAACCATGTTATCATGGTCATCATTTTGAATTTTTTCATGCAATTTCCAATTCTAATACCTGAAAATCTAGAACATGTAAAATGACCAAAATGCCCTTACAACCTTAAAATTTAATTAAAAGTTATATCAAGCATGGAATTAATTCAAAACTCATGAAATAAATTAACTATCATATAAAATAAATTTAGACAAGTCATGAGATTATTTTTTTTACATGTCCAAAATGATGTTTCACTACCTAATAGTATTTATAAAATTCGGTATTACATAAAATTAATTATTATGTTTTTAAAATTTATTTAAAACTAAGATATACATAGAAATAATTAAGGAAAAGATATAAAAATTCAAAATCTGATTATTTAACTTGATTAGGCCGAATTCCAAGCCCCCCCCCCCCACCACAAGACTCGATACCTATCAATTCCATATATTTTGTATATTTGTTTCTCCTATTTTCTCTAAACCGAAAACCCTAAATCATCAAATAATTCTCTCCTTGCTCTTGCGAATTTCTGGAAGTAAGATAGCATTTTTCCTGTGTTCATAAACATCCCAAGAAGCCTAGAAAAATAGTGTTTCGATTTGTGGAGGCCTGGATTAATTATTGTCGAAATTCTTATTCTAGATCACACGAAAGGTAATAATTCCATTTTAATTCATTCGGTCCTTGTAAAATTCGTTCCCTATTTTTCCTATGTTCCTCACATCATGTATGATCTGTGAAAAATGATCCCAAGGTTTATTGGTCACGTTTGAGCTCGTGGGGAATTTTTTTTGTCGTTTTTGTCCTAGCCGAGAAGTATATTTTAGCTCAGCTTGTTCTACTTGATTTATACCTGGTCTGGTATTTTTCACACACTCCATATATCATATAAGTCACGTATTAATTGATAGAAACAAGCCATTCATGATCTATAAGCCGTTTACGAATTAATGAATTTATAAACCTAAAAACACAATAATTCGACATATAGCTCATACGATTTTTCCAGGGTGTGTTATTATTTTTCCTAGGTCCTATACGATTCATATAACATGAGAAAACTAGTGGTTTGATTTATTGGAGTCGAAATCGTGTTTTGGGGATTTTATTCTAAATCGGATTTTATAAAAACAAAGAAATAAGAAAATTAAACTAAAACCCTAAATCGACTAGGGTTAGGGTTTGGTACAAGAATCTGATTTTTAAATGATGTTTAAGGTTAATAAATGATGAATCAATGATTGGTAGAATTTATTTTAGGGTTTGTATGATTTTAAGTATTTACCGATTTGAGAAATAAATCATAAGGGGGTGTTTTGTAATTTTTAAAACTCATGGGATATTTTTGTAATGTGTTATAATCAGGGATTAATCATGTAAAAATATAAGGTAAGGGTCATGAGTGTTAGATTTGAAATTGAAAGGTTAAAAGGGTAAATATATATGTTTATTAATTCGAATTGTAATTTAATTAAGTTGAGGGACTAAAAATGTAAATACTGGAAACTTGAAGTCATTTTGAGTAAATAATAACATTGAGAGTGTTCGGTGTAAATTTTGAGTATTTATGGGGGCTAATATGTAATTGTTATGAAATTGTGATTTGAAATATAAGTTTTATAAACTATAGGGACTAAATGTGTAATTATGTGAAACTAAGGGGTAAAATCATACCATACATTAAATTGGAAGGTATATTCTGTAAATGATCAAATATAAGGGTTAGTGGTGTAATTAAAGATATTATATGGGTTAAATTGTAAATTATGTAACCTTAGGGTTTATTTTGTAACTCTAATAAATAAAGGGTGTAAAGTGTAAAATATGAAACTTGATGGATTAAAGAAGTAATTCTGAATAAATGAGGTATTTAAATGAGTAACTGATGATATTTTCATTTTAGACCCTTAACTTGATATATTTACAATTAAAACCCTAAACTATGTGAACTTGTCATATTTAACCCTGAACTTGTATAACTTGCTAAAATCAACCCTAATTCCATAATGATACTAAATTCATGACTTAACTAAATTATAATCTTGCTAATTATAGAATCTTGCTAATTATGGAAACTTACTAAATAAGGAAACTTTCTAAAAATGGAAACCTGCTAAAAATAGAAAGTTACTTAATATTGAAGTGGGATCATTAGTAATTCTGTCTTTACTCCTCTAGGTGTGAAGGAGGAGTGATTGGTTGTCTGTCATTGATTATTCTGTGATTCTGCTATTTGGGTAATAAGGTACAGATATTCTGCCCTTCTTTAGTAAGGTGCCTTCGGCTCATTTCTGATTTCTGATTCACTGCCATGTTCTTTGATTCTGTGAACCTTTTTTGTTCTTTCATGATATTATGAACCTTTGACATGACCTTTATAGTACTGAATCTTTTTGATACTGAACCTTTCTGATATCAAACATTTATGATATATGACCTTTCTGATATGGAACCTTTATGGTATGAACCTCTGATATGAACCTCTGATTATGAACTCTGATATTCTGAAATGGAAATTGACTTATGAAACTAAATTAAATACTGGATACATGATACTTGACCTTGACCCACAGTTTGATACTACGAGCCATAACTAGTCATGAGGGTTTCATGACCATGTCATTGATGCACCGATGGCATGACTCTAGGGCAGGAGAGTGATGACCTGTTCCGTCCCTTTTCTGTATTTTATTTGGTGTGTTGGGAGATTATGGCCACCAGGGGCGTATGGATGCATCCTAGAACTGTTCTGATTTCTGATTACTGATTACTGATTTCTGGTGACTGATGGTGTGTGCGATACACATCTTTCACACTCTGGGAGCTAGCTACTTCATTATCTGATTTCTGGGATTAGTGAGAGGACTTCTCTCTGCATGGTGTTATGATACTGATTACTGATTACTGTTTCTGGGCTCGTAGAGGATTTCTGTTACCCTGCACCTTGTGACCTTATAACTTTATAACCTTTACTCACCATCATTATTACTGTTACCCTGTAACCTGATACATGACTTAACATTTGACTTGACATGATCTGATCTGGGCATGTGGTGGGATTATGGATTACACCTTTACACCTGTCTACTGTAACTAAGTATAATCCTGTTATATCTGTATAACCTGTATGTTCCTATTCCTGACTCTTGTTACACCTGGTATTCATTCATTTTACTTCATTACTTTACCTTTACTGCTTGTTACCGTTATATCTGTTCACTGAGCTCTCGTAGCTCAGCCGCGTTTCTTTTCCCGCGGCAGGTTTTAGTTTGGAAGCTGGGTATGAGTGGAGAGTACCTTGGACTTAGAAGACCTTACTAGCTAATTGGATTAGAGATGATCAGAAGAGTTATATTCAGACCTAGTAATTATCGCATATCTTGTTTGTAACCTTGTAGTTTCAGATTTTCCATTGTAACCATTGAAACTCATTTGTATTATTCAAGTCGTATGTTTATACTTGCTTTGATATGTCACCATTAATGTGACACTTCTACCCTTGTCGGGTTGGGGTGTTACAAAGTGGTATCAAAGCCAGGTTGCGACTTGTAGTACATCTACCCTTGGCCTGTGTAAGTTAGGACCACTAAGTTTTCCCTGTAGGCGCTCGTAAGACAACCTCTGAAAATTTGCTTTAGGATTCCCCTATAGGAACGTAAGTTTTGACCAGTGAGGAATGGGTAGACTATAAGGCATTTTTTTAAGTATCATTGCTTCCGCATCACTCTGATTCATGCCTTACTTTTGGTTTAAGCCTGTTGAATCCCTCTTGGAGATTTAAAGTTTATGCCTTCAAGATTTATGTCTTTGAGAACTGTATAAAAATTGCATGACATTATTTGATCCTTATTTTTAGACTCCGACTCTGACCTCTGATCCTTTGTTTGTCATTTTGATGCCTCTTCGGACAATTCTAAGAATCTCCATGGCGATGACGTACTCGATACATTCTGACACTATTTGATAAGCACCTATGAATCTTCTGACACTATTTAATTCCGTCTTACCCCTCTCTATCCCCATGAAAAGTCTTGTGGTGTTTCACCATAAGTATAAGAATGTTTCCCTCTCATTTTGAACGATAAGATTTGCCTTTTCGATCTGTCATCCTTGGATAGTCAACTTCGATTTTATTCCGATAAAGGATCGGTTGATTGAGCATTCGAAATTGTGACAACAATCGGCGGCTACCCTAAAGAGTGAAGACATCCCTTACAAGGCAGAAGTGTTGGCGATGCAGAAAAAGAAATCTAGTCAAAACGGCGAACCTGGAGCTGATGAAGACATGCAGTCTAACTTCCCTATTCGCCTTGGTTGTACTAAGATGAATTGAGAGCGGAAGCAGACTGGATGATGAAGGACTTAAAGATCGTGCCAGCAATTCATATTACTCCATCACATTCTAAGAAGAACAGCAGGAGGCTTGACGGACCAGACACAAGTTCACGATTTTGTTTCACTTCCAGATTGATGGACTCACTTAAACTTCGTTATATAGTAATAAGATCCCCTGATGTTTTAAGAAGCATTTCAGTTCCATGATTATTCGTACGTTCATGGCTTTGTTCTGGGAAGATGTTGGCGAATTGTGAAAGATCGGACGCTTGTGGATGGCGTACCTTATTCTGCTAAGCAATCTGGGATTCCAATACTCTTGCAAGTAGTTTGTTTTTCCCTCTTGGCTATGACGTCAATTTTGTTGACTTCTGAGACTATAGAAGTACTAGGTGGATTAAGATAGGTTGTTTTGTTCACGACTTGAGATAAAGTATGATCATCATGAAGGCATAATTATGTGGTGCTGGTATTATTAACGTGATAATACTTACACCATATAACGTGCCCTCATTGTGGCCATAGGATATCTTGGGAAGTACCTAAGAAGTTAGAAATTGATCACCATTGGATTATCCGTGATTTGTGAGACCTTAGGTTCATTCTACCTATGCGTATACTCTACCTTCGTTCGTTAAATATCTGGATGAGTTGGACTCCCGTTTTCATTCTGTTGACCTAAGTTGTAAATCTTGAAGTCATGTAGAACTCCCTACTGTTGATACAGTTGAATTGATTTGAAATCTTGTTCGCATTCCGTACGAGTATTCCGTTCTCATTTCTCTCCGCTTCCTGCAAATTTCGAGGACGAAATTTTTTGTTAGTGGGGAAGAAGTTGTAATACCTGAAAATCTAGAACATGTAAAATGACCAAAATGCCCTTACAACCTTAAAATTTAATTAAAAGTTATATCAAGCATGGAATTAATTCAAAACTCATGAAATAAATTACCTATCATATAAAATAAATTTAGACAAGTCATGAGATTATTTTTTTTACATGTCCAAAATGATGTTTCACTACCTAATAGTATTTTATAAAATTCGGTATTACATAAAATTAATTATTATGTTTTTAAAATTTATTTAAAATTAAGATATACATAGAAATAATTAAGGAAAAGATATAAAAATTCAAAATCTGATTCTTTAACTTGATTAGGCCGAATTCCAAGCCCCCCCCCCCCCACCCCAAGACTCGGTACCTATCAATTCCATATATTTTGTATATTTGTTTCTCCTATTTTCTCTAAACCGAAAACCCTAAATCATCAAATAATTCTCTCCTTGCTCTTGCGAATTTTTGGAAGTAAGATAGCATTTTTCCTGTGTTCATAAACGTCCCAAGAAGCCTAGAAAAATAGTGTTTCGATTTGTGGAGGCCTGGATTAATTATTGTCGAAATTCTTATTCTAGATCACACGAAAGGTAATAATTCCATTTTAATTCATTCGGTCCTTGTAAAATTCGTTCCCTATTTTTCCTATGTTCCTCACATCATGTATGATCTGTGAAAAATGATCCCAAGGTTTATTGGTCGCGTTTGAGCTCGTGGGGAATTTTTTTGTCGTTTTTGTCCTAGCCGAGAAGTATATTTTGGCTCAGCTTGTTCTACTCGATTTATACCTGATCTGGTATTTTTCTCACACTCCATATATCATATAAGTCACGTATTAACTGATAGAAACAAGCCATTCATGATCTATAAGCCGTTTACGAATTAATGAATTTATAAACCTAAAAACACAATAATTCGACATATAGCTCATACGATTTTTCCAGGGTGTGTTATTATTTTTCCTAGGTCCTATATGATTCATATAACATGAGAAAAATAGTGGTTTGATTTATTGGAGTCGAAATCGTGTTTTGGGGATTTTATTCTAAATCGGATTTTATAAAAACAAAGAAATAAGAAAATTAAACTAAAACCCTAAATCGACTAGGGTTAGGGTTTGGTACAAGAATCTGATTTTTAAATGATGTTTAAGGTTAATAAATGATGAATCAATGATTAGTAGAATTTATTTTAGGGTTTGTATGATTTTAAGTATTTACCGATTTGAGAAATAAATCATAAGGGGGTGTTTTGTAATTTTTAAAACTCATGGGATATTTTTGTAATGTGTTATAATCAGGGACTAATCATGTAAAAATATAAGGTAAGGGTCATGAGTGTTAGATTTGAAATTGAAAGGTTAAAAGGGTAAATATATATGTTTATTAATTCGAATTGTAATTTAATTAAGTTGAGGGACTAAAAATGTAAATACTAGAAACTTGAAGTCATTTTGAGTAAATAATAATATTGAGAGTGTTCGGTGTAAATTTTGAGTATTTATGGGGGCTAATATGTAATTGTTATGAAATTGTGATTTTAAATATAAGTTTTATAAACTATAGGGACTAAATGTGTAATTATGTGAAACTAAAGGGTAAAATCGTATCATACATTAAATTGGAAGGTATATTCTGTAAATGATCAAATATAAGGGTTAGTGGTGTAATTAAAGATATTATATGGGTTAAATTGTAAATTATGTAACCTTAGGGTTTATTTTGTAACTCTAATAAATAAAGGGTGTAAAGTGTAAAATATGAAACTTGATGGATTAAAGAAGTAATTCTGAATAAATGAGGTATTTAAATGAGTAACTGATGATATTTTCATTTTAGACCCTTAACTTGATATATTTACAATTAAAACCCTAAACTATGTGAACTTGTCATATTTAACCCTGAACTTGTATAACTTGCTAAAATCAACCCTAATTCCATAATGATACTAAATTCATGACTTAACTAAATTATAATCTTGCTAATTATAGAATCTTACTAATTATGGAAACTTACTAAATAAGGAAACTTTCTAAAAATGGAAACCTGCTAAAAATAGAAAGTTACTTAATATGGAAGTGGGATCATTAGTAATTCTGTCTTTACTCCTCTAGGTGTGAAGGAGGAGTGATTGGTTGTCTGTCATTGATTATTCTGTGATTCTGCTATTTGGGTAATAAGGTACAGATATTCTGCCCTTCTTTAGTAAGGTGCCTTCGGCTCATTTCTGATTTCTGATTCACTGCCATGTTCTTTGATTCTGTGAACCTTGCTTGTTCTTTCATATTATTATGAACCTTTGACATGTCCTTTATAGTACTGAATCTTTTTTATACTGAACCTTTCTGATACATGACCTTTCTGTTATGAACCTTTCTGATATCAAACATTTATGATATATGACCTTTCTGATATGGAACCTTTATGGTATGAACCTCTGATATGAACCTCTGATTATGAACTCTGATTTATCTAAATAGAAATTGACTTATGAAACTAAATTAAATACTGGATACATGATACTTGACCTTGACCCACAGTTTGATACTACGAGCCATAACTAGTCATGAGGGTTTCATGACCATGTCATTGATGCACCGATGGCATGACTCTAGGGTAGGAGAGTGATGACCTGTTCCGTCCCTTTTCTGTATTTTATTTGGTTTGTTGGGAGATTATGGCCACCAGGGGCGTATGGATGCATCGTAGAACTGTTCTGATTTCTGATTACTGATTACTGATTATTGATTTCTGGTGACTGATGGTGTGTGCGATACACGTCTTTCACACTCTGGGAGCTAGCTACTCCATTATCTGATTTCTGGGATTAGTGAGAGGACTTCTCTCTGCATGGTGTTATGATACTGATTACTGATTACTGTTTCTGGGCTCGTAGAGGATTTCTGTTACCCTGCACCTTGTGACCTTATAACTTTATAACCTTTACTCACCATCATTATTACTGTTACCCTGTAACCTGATACATGACTTAACATTTGACTTGACATGATCTGATCTGGGCATGTGGTGGGATTATGGATTACACCTTTACACCTGTCTACTGTAACTAAGTATAATCCTGTTATATCTGTATAACCTGTATGTTCCTATTCCTGACTCTTGTTACACCTTGTATTCATTCATTTTACTTCATTACTTTACCTCTACTGCTTGTTACCATTATATCTGTTCACTGAGCTCTCGTAGCTCAGCCGCGTTTCTTTTCCCGCGGCAGGTTTTAGTTTGGAAGCTGGGTATGAGTGGAGAGTACCTTGGACTTAGCAGACCTTACTAGCTAATTGGATTAGAGATGATCAGAAGAGTTATATTCAGACCTAGTAATTATCGCATATCTCGTTTGTAACCTTGTAGTTTCAGATTTTCCATTGTAACCATTGAAACTCATTTGTATTATTCAAGTCGTATGTTTATACTTGCTTTGATATGTCACCATTAATGTGACACTTCTACCCTTGTCGGGTTGGGGTGTTACACTCCCCCTCAAGCTCAACAACACGATTCTGGGAAGCATTCAGTGCAATAGACAGTTCATGAAATTGACAAGCAGTTAGTGTAGCATCATTAGCAGTATAAAACACATCCTGGGTAACACATTTAGCAATCAAATTCTCATTGGTGATGAGAATGTTTTTTCTCTCAATCTCACGACTTATAAGTTCTATCACACATTGGGATACTTCGTTTTCCATATCTTTAAATACTGCTTTCATCTCGTTTTCTTCATTTCTAAGGGTTTTTGCATACCCTCAAAATGTTCCTTAAGATGCTTAAAGAATGGAATAACCTCAGTTAAGTAGCATTCTTTGGTTAGTTCAAAACCTCTTTCCCCTTCGGTAATTCCCGTTGGTGTTATTCTCTTCTTACATATTTTATCAAAATCGGAAAATAGTTGACATAGAACATAAATGCTAATTAGAGTATTGCATTCTGTGGGAAGAGTTAAGGGAACTAAGTTCCTAGGTGTATTGGGAGGATACACCGTTGCAGCCGCAATTTTCCTAAGGGGTGGAGTTTTGTCCTTGAGTGCATCAGCCTTTCTCTTTTCAATGTCCAAAGACCAAAATATTTGTTCAGGCGTTAACTTAGTTTGAGGTGCAAAGATAGTCAATCAATTTTGCTAATAGTAATTATGGGGTTTGACTATGACTCATTTGGCTATACATTTGGGGTCCTTCATTTTTTCAGCTAATCTCTCTCTGTTTCTGTCTTCTATCACATTACTCTCTTCAAATGATGACACATCAGGGGGCATGAATAGGCTTAAGCATTTCATTTCCATCATATAATGCAGGTTGGGCTACTTTAGCATTCCTAAGGAGAGCTAATTTAGGTTCACCTACATTATTTTCACTATGCTTATCACACAACTTTTTGTGCTTTTGAATCATTTGAGCAGTTTGTCTGGTTTGGTCTTGTGTGTACAACTTGTTTTCAAGTTTATTCTTTAACGTTTTAAGTCTGGAAAAATCATTTAAGAGTTTAGATTCTTTTTCTTTGAAATCTTGCTTTAGTGTTTTCACACTTTCTTGTATTACTTGTTTAAGCTGAACAGTTTGCTTAAGTTTCACTTGTAAAGAATGTAACTCCATTTTCAATTTTTCTTCCCTTAGATTACGTTCAGAAATAAGTGTACGCATCTGACCATCCATTTCTTGCTCACGTTTAGTTAACTCAAACTTAGCACGTTGTCCATATATGGCCAGTTGATCTTTATAGATGTTAAGTTGGGTGGTTAATGAGTCTTCAGGGACAAATTCAGTGTTCTCATGCAGCACATAATCATCATTTAGAACAGAAGATGCACAACTAGGTACAACAGATGCTTCGTTGTGTTTCACATATTGTTCATATGGGATAACATCGCTATTTCCCATATTAGCAATATCTGACTCAACAACGTTTGTCTGTTGTACTTTGTCAGGAATCTTTTGTTCATGCAACACATTATCATTATTAATAACAGAAGATACCCCACTAGGTTCAGCCGATGCTTCGTTGTGTTTCACATGTTGCACGTTTGACCGGATCTAAACACACACGTTGTGTTGGGGATACTTTGAGTGTATACTTGATAGCACGCGGAATTTACTACCAAGCACTTAGAAGAATATGAGTTTGTGTTTGGTGATTTATTAAGTAAAACAATAAGAACAAACGATATCAACCAAACTTATCACTTCAATATATCGAACGATTACTATATGAACATGAAGGATATTAGATGTATTCGATATGAATGATATGTGTATCTTTATGTGTGTGTATCAAACCCTAATCTAAGGATCTCCTTTTATAATGCAAAGAGTCCTGTACACGTTAAACATCTAACAGAATCATTCTATACATATAAGATATATACCATATCTTTTCTACAATTATCTTCACACGGTTTCACCTTGATCTCATAAGCAGTCCTAACTGTTCTTCCTTCAGCAGTCCTAACTGCTCTTCCATCAGCAGTCTTAACTGTTCTTGTATCAGCAGTCGTAACTGTTCTTGTATACGTCAACCGTACTAACTGCTTAAGTTTAATTCCCAACAATCCTCCCCTAAACTTATGATTTTGATGCAAATCAATAAGTTTCTTGAATTAAACTTCTGATTTCGTTGATGGGGTGAATTCTTTCAAACACTTGACTTAAATCATGAAACACTTTGGGAATTATCTTCACGTATCATACTCTTTTGGTCAACTCCTCAAAAATTACCAAAATTAGTTTAATTCCATCAAGGAATTAATTCCTTTTACCAACCCAAAGTTAATTCTGCATATCAACCACGCATTGAATGTCATTAAACATTCATTAATTCCATAAAAACTCACATATCCACACAAAATCTTCTTCAACACAAATCTTTAACTCTTCAATCACAATGAACTCTTCTCCACCAAACATAATAGAAATCTCATCTGACTCTTCATCAGATTCTGAAGATTCAGGTTGGAACAACTATTTTCCACCAAATTATTCTTCAACTTCAAGAATTAATCTTTCAAAAAGAAAGACTGAAATATCTTCATCCGATGAACCTTCCTCCGATGAACTTCCTCCTTATGTGGATGATTCATCCTCCTCATCTGAATCGTCTGACTCGTCTGACGATGATGAACTTCAAAAGCTATCAGACTTACTCCCAAAAGAATTTGAGAAAGCAGCATCATCAGTGAAGATCCCTGTTCCAAAGAAGAAGCCTGAGAAGAATAAGCCTGAGAAGAAGCAATTTCCATCTCCAAGATCAGTAATACTGGCACTTCCCTGCAAGAAGGTATCTGACATCATGGGTAGCAGAGGAGCTCGCAGCAAGATCATGCCGGATATCACTAGAAAAGGAAAAGGAAAGCTTGAGTAGTTGTGTTGACTTTTGTGTTGTGTAGGTTGTTTTGTTGGTAGTTGGTAGTTTTTGTTGGTTTTTCCCGTATGAAGCTTTGTAATGAATCCACCTTTATAATGAATAAACTTTAAGCACTTCTTTGTAATTCATCTCTGACTTCTTAATTCCTCCCCTGAATTTCATAATCAGCAATCATCTTTAACAGCAACTAGAACAAACTTTAATTCCTCCCCTGTTTGGAAGAATCCTCACCATCAGAAGAACTAGAACATATGTTATCCAAGCTCAGCATCAAATAAGACCATTTGTACAAGTTACCATCAATTCAGTTGTTTTAGTTTCAAACTGCTCTCAACACTTCCAGATGTATTACCTTCTGAGAGAGGTGTATCACAGAGCATAAACTCAGTAGGAACTAAGTTTTGAACAATCAGTACAAACTGGTGAAGCCATCAGTTTAGACTGTTTACCCCAGCAGTACTAACTGTTAGCAAAAAGTTTTCAGAGATAAAATAAAAAAATCAATTTTAATGTGGATTCAAAAACAGTTTTGTCCACTTATAGTTTTTAGCAAACTATCAGCTATGAACGAATTTGACTTATCTTTACCAATAGCCGTTTGCTATGGACTAGCCAACTCTTCACACTTAGATTTGGTGAGTTGATAACCAACCAATTTTTGGTAAACTGTCAACCATAAACGAATTTGAGTAGTCTTTACTAGAAACCGTTTGATCTGGACTAGTTGATTCTTATGTTGATTAGACATGGTGAATCAATTACCATTTGTTGTGTGACAAGCATTCACACTTGACAATCCAAACCACCATACTTTGTAAAACACAATCCAAAGCAAAAAGCTTTTCTTAACCTGAAATGTTAGTCCAAAACCAAAGAAAACACAATACATAATATTCTCTTTTAACAGTTATTCCATGTGACTAACAAATTCACAAGCAGTCTTAAAAACATTCAAGCAGTCTCAACTATACAAATAGCACAACTAACAGTACACAATCCAAAAACATTTACACATTAATCTTTTGAAGGATTAAGCATTCCAATACCTGTTACCAAGTACTGAAATCTGCTTACATCAAAACCTTTTGTTAAGAGATCAGCAAAGTTGTTATCAGTGTGTATTTTAACAACTTGTATTAACTTCTTTTCAGCACAGTCTCTTATAAAATGATGTCTAATTTCAATATGTTTAGTTTTTGAATGTTGAACTGGATTCTTAATGATGCACATTGTACTGTTATTGTCTATATGTATAATTGTGTTTAAGAAATTGTACATATAATCAAGCATCTGGCTTTGAATCCATAGAACTTGAGCACAACAACTTGCAGCTGCTACATATTCTGCTTCAGTAGTAGATATAGCCACCATATTCTGCTTCTTACACTGCCAAGAGATTAATCTTCGACCTAAGAATTGACAACCACCTGTTGTAGACTTTTTATCCATGCTAGCACCAGCATAATCAGAATCAGAGAATGCAACAAGATCAAATGCAGACTCTTTAGGATACCATAACCCCAAATTAGGGTGTCCTTTAAGGTATCTGAAGATCCTTTTTACTACTGTGAGATGAGACACCTTAGGAGTCACTTGGAATCTTGCACAGGCACACACAGCAAACATAATATCAGGCCTAGATGATGTAAGATACATCAGAGACCCAATCATAGATCTATACATGTGCACATCCACATCTTCACCACTGTGATCCTTTAATAACAAATGTGTCTCCTTGTCAATTGGTGTGCTAGCAACCTTGGCATCTGTGAATTGAAATTTACTTAAAATTTTACCAACATATTTATCCTGAGAGATAAATATACCATCTGACTTTTGTTGTACTTGATGACCTAGAAAGAAGGTAAGCTCTCCCATAGAACTCATCTGAAATTGGTCTTTCATCAGCTTTTCAAACTCCTTACACATCTGTTTCTTTGTAGAACCAAAAATGATGTCATCTACATAAACTTGGACCAGTAGAATATCACCCTTGTCCTTTTTAATAAAAAGAGTTTGATCAATTTGCCCTCTATGAAACCCATTCTTCAGAATATATTTAGCAAGAGTTTCATACCAAGCTCTTGGAGCCTGATGCAATCCATATAGAGCTTTCACCACCTTATAAACCTTGTCAGGATGCTCTTGGTCTATGAAACCTGGAGGTTGTGAAACATAACCCTCTTCATCAATAGTACCATACAGAAATGCACTTTTCACATCCATTTGATAGACCATAAATCCCATAAATGAAGCATAAGCAAGAAATAATCTTATTGCTTCAATCCTGGCAACCGGAGCAAAAACTTCCTCATAATCTATACCCTCCTCCTGAGTATAGCCTTGAGCAACCAATCTTGCTTTGTTCTTTATAACAATGCCTCTCTCATCCTTCTTGTTCCTGAATACCCACTTTGTACCAATCACTCTCATTCCCTTTGGTAGATCAACCAGAACCCAAACATTTTGAATCTTGAATTGAAGTCACTCTTCTTGCATAGCTTCAACCCAACTTGATGATTCTAAATCCTTTAACACATTCTTGGGTTCAATCTGAGATAGAAAACATACAAACATACACTCATTCTCATCATCATGATGTTTCTCTTCATAAACCACACTGAGAAATCCATGATGATCTGGGTCTTGTATTTGCCTTCTGGTCTTGACTCCAGATTGTACATCTCCTATGATATTGGTAAGTGGATGATTCCTATGTACAATAGTATGGGGAGTAGAAGGAACTGCATAGCTGGCAGGCATGTTTTGCAGACCATCTCCAAGGAAATCAAACTTATCAGCTTGAGAAGCAGTATTAACTGGTGAATCAAGATGATGTTGACTTGGTCTAGCAGTATCAATATTTTGCTCGGCAGTTGGAACTTGAGGTTGAGCAGTACTAACTCCATTGGAACTGCTCGTTGGAATTTCAGCTTCTTTACCATTCTGACCACTTGTTTCAGCAGCATCTTTCTCTTTGTCTACACCACTTGATGAAGGAATATCATCTTTCTTTGTAGAAGACTCATTCACAGAACTTTCTTCCATGACAGGTATGAAAATGCAATCATCATCTTCCTCTTCTGAACCTGCATCATTGTTAGTATTTGTACCTGTAACAGGCACATAATTCATGGAATCTGAAAGACTGTCAATATCAAAGATCCAATCTGGACCTACACCTGCAACATTTGGTTTATTCTCCAAAAATTCTATGTGCAGATTTTCTTCTACTTGCTTGGTGCTTGTATTGTACACCCTAAAAGCCTTACTGTGCAGAGAATAACCAACAAAGAAACCTTCCTCAGATTTCCCATCAAACTTTCCTAGTTGGTCTTTGGTATTAAGGATAGTAGCATGACAACCAAAAGGTCTCATGAAGCTTAAAGCAGGGGTTCTACCTCTAAGTAGCTCATAAGCAGTCTTATTGTGAGGTTGTACAACCAAAACCCTATTCAACACATAACAAGCAGTGCTAACTGCTTTAGCCCAAAATGAAACTGGTAGCTTAGAGTCAGCTAACATTGTCCTAGCAGCCTCTATAAGAGTCCTATTCTTCCTCTCAGCCACACCATTTTGCTGTGGGGTTCTAGCTACACTAAATTCCCTCTTAATACCTTTTTCTCTGCAAAAGTCATCCATCACTCTATTCTTAAATTCAGTCCCATTGTCACATCTGATTATTTTAACCTTCTTATCAACTAGGTTTTCTACTTCAACAATAAGGGTCTTAAGTATTTCACTTGTCTCATCCTTAGTTTTCATAAAGAATACCCAAGAAAACCTACTATAATCATCAGTGACAACAAGTCAGTATCTCTTAAAATTCAAGCTATTCACAGAGGTAGGACCAAACAAGTCCATATGCAACATATATAAAGCTTGAGAAACAGAGTTCTGGGTCTTTGGCTTACATGAGGCTCTGTGTTGCTTACCCTTAAGGCAAGAAACACAAGTTTGGTCATTGAGAAAAGTTTTGTTTGGTAAACCTCTTACCAATCCATGCTTAGCAATATTGTTAATGGTTTTAAAATTAACATGACCAAGCCTCCTGTGCCATAACATTGATTCTTCCAATGTGGCTTTTGCAACAAGACAAGTAAGTCCAACCTTAGGAACTAGTTTATTCATCTCAACACTGTATGTATTATCCTTTCTGGGGATTTTAAGCAATACTTGACTTTCATCAGGTAGCTTGAAATCAGGAGAAAGTATAAGACAATCAATATCAGTAAATAAAACTTTGTTCTGTTTATCACAAATTTGTGATACACTGAAAAGATTGTACTTAAGTTCTGGTACATAATACACATGTTAGGATCTCTAGGAAATAAAGATTTCTCATTGCTGCTGATAGTGAAGCTGGTTCCTGCTGATAGTTATACATTGCTACTGCAGTTGGTTCCTGCCGATAGTTTATTTTTGTTTCTGCTGAAAGTAGTCATTACTGCGGGTTTTAGTAATTGTTATCCCGTAAGTTTAGAATGTTTGTTAGATTTATTTTTAGAAGAGATCATGTTTATCTCTTCACACGTTTTCTTGTATGACGGGTTAGGGTTAGGGTTTATTGTTAGTATAAAAGAAACACCCGTCTATAAGTTTGGTACGACATTACAATATTCAATAACACAATTTCTTAGTTCATAATCTGATCCATAGAGGATCATTTTCTTCTATTATTTTCTTCTTTACATTCTTGTTGTTTAGTTTCCGTATAAACACAAGTCTTACACCTAGAGATTCTCGGTTTAACCAAGCTCTATCAAGCTAGAAGCACTCGATCCTACAAGTGGTATCAGAGACTGGTGAGGATCTCTGATAAAGAAGAAAAAGTTCTCTATCTAATCTCTTAACCCTCTCTCAATGGAAGGCGACAACCCTGAAAACATTGTCATTAACCAGGAGGAAACTCAACCCAAACCTGAAACCTCACAAGTCCAAACACAAATTGTCACCACTGTGTCCAACAACAATGCTAAATTCCCATACCTAAAGAAAGATGAGTATGAAGTCTGGGCCATGAGAATGGAATACTGGATAACGAACAGTGATTACAACCTGTGGAATGTGATTCTTAAGGGAAACAGCAAGAAGAATACTGGAAGGGATGATGATGGCAATATCTATATAGAGCCACCTATTACAGCAGAAGAACATCTTGCTGTACAAAGGGAAACCAAGGCAAGAACCCTTTTGCTTCAGGCTATTCCAAAGGATCATATGAGTGATTTCAATCACCTGGATGATGCTGGACAGATCTGGCGTGCTGTAAAAGCCAGATTTGGAGGGAATGATGAGTCCAGAAAAATGAGAAAGTTTATGCTCAAGCAAGAGTTCCAGGAGTTTAAGATCTCTGAGGCTGAGGGGATTCACAAAGGGTATGATAGGTTCCACAAGATCCTGAGCCAACTCAACCAGTTGAAGGCTAGGCCAGACAATGAAGACTGCAACACCAAGTTTCTGAGGGCCTTGCCTCCATCCTGGTCTCAGGTTTCCATAACACTCAAGGCCAAAGGTGGACTGGACTATATGAGTTTTGATGATCTGTACAACAAGCTAAAAACCCTTGAAATTGATATCAAAGGGTATTCTACCTATTCACCTCAAACTCCAACCCATACTGCATTTGTTAGTACCTCTGGTGCTAATAAAGCATCATATCGAAACAGTCCGACACCATCATCATCATCAATTTCCTACTCACCTGCCACATCAAAAGCTCAGACCAGATCTGATAATGTTCTAGAGGAGGTGTTTCATTCATTTGTTGCTGAGAGTACACCACAGCAGCAGATTGTTTATGAAGATTTTAATCAGGTGGACCAATTGGATCTGGAAGAGATGGACATTAAATGGCAGATGGCTATGCTGTCATTAAAAGTGAATAGGTTTGAAAAGAAGGCAGGAAGGAGGATTAACTTTGATGGACAGGAGGCTGCAAGGTTTGACAGAAGGAAGGTGAGGTGCTACAAATGTTCTCAACCAGGTCACTTTGCCAGGGAATGTACAGATAAGAAGGTGGATGATAAAGCCAGGTATTCTGCTTTCAAAATTCAAGAGTTGGAATCAGAGGACCCCAAGGCCTTGGTATCTGTGGATTCGATGGTAGACTGGGAACATCATGAGAAAGTTGTTGCAAGTGGAGCAGAGAAGGTCTATGGGATGATAGCTGGATATGGTGAGAAGAAACAAGTGGCTGGTCAATTTGGAATGATGGGTCATCCATCTCAGGTACAAAACTGCCCACTTGGTTGTGAACCTATATATGCTAAACTGAAATAGGAATTTGATGATAAAGTAAGTCAATATAAGGATAACTTTATACAACTCCATGCTCATAAAAATGTTGTTAAAACATTAGAACAACAAAAAGTCTGGTATCAAAAACAACAGTTAGCATATGAAGAAAAAATAAAGGTTTTGGAAAGAGATTTAAAAAACGCCACTAATGAGTTTAAACATTCTGAAAGAGAAAAAGCTAAGGTAGTGTTAGAAAAACAGGATTTGCAGTCTAAGCTAGACAATTCCTTGGCTAGGTTTAATAAATGGAAAGAGTCATCTAAAAACCTACACAAGTTAATCGATAGTTCTATGTCTACAAAAACTAAAAGAGGTTTAGGGTATGGTGACCTGATAGGGCCAAATCAATTTTATGACCCTAATGAGTATAGTGTTTTTGACCCTGAACCTGTAGATTATAGAAAACCTGTAAAGTATGTAAAGGAGGGTGGAATGAATGTTGTTCCTCCACCAATAACGGGAACATTTAAACCTGCAGACCCCTATGTTGACTTTGATGATTCACAAATGACTTATGGCAAAAAGGCAAAGAACTTGCCTGATCTTGATTATGACTCTAATGAATTTGTCTCTTGTTCTTACAGTGACAAATCTTCAGAAATCAAGCCTAATGACTATGCCATGTGTGGATCAAGTGACAAGTCAGCTTCAATAAAATCAGAAGATCTCTCCTCAGAAGTAGCTATTGATGAATCTCAATCAAAGACAGCTGCATTTGAAGATATTTCTTTTGATAATGTTAAAAACAATAATGTTTCTAGTTGTGGTTCTGTTTCAAACAATTGTGGTTATGGTTTTAATTTTGTTAAGAATGATTTTGTTTCTTGTGTTGGTTTGAATAACTCTGGTTGCAATGAGAAAGATAATGTTAAGAAAAAGTCCCCTAGAAAGAAATCTTGCTTTGTGTGTCGTAGTTATGATCATCTTATCAAAGACTGTGACTATTATGAAAAACAGATGGGTATATATGCTTGTCAAAATAGGTCTGTGTGGAACAATGTCAATGATATTCCCCCATACATTCCACAAGCAGCAAGAATAAACTCTTGTAGAGCTTCTGTTACAGCGGGTAAGCCAGTTCCAGCTGGTAAGCATGTTGCTGCTGGCAAACCAGTTCCTGCTGGTAAGCCTGTTGCTGCTGGCAAGTCCATTTTTGCTGATAAGCCTGTTGCTGCTGGTAATCCAGTTCCAGCTGGTAGGATCAATCTTGCTGGTTGGAGAAGCAATGCTGCTAGACCTTACTACAGACCTACTAGCACTTACTTTCAAAATGATATGAGGCATGTATATTTTGACACCATGCACATGGGAGGGGCAAGATGGGAAACTGCTATTAAGTCCTTAGCAGGTTGTTCTTGGAGAAACAATAACCAATATATGAGAATGGGGTCCAAGAACAATGGTGGATCTCATCAATATCCATGGTTTAATACTTATTGATCCACTAGGTAGGCTCAAGTCAGCAATGAATTGGGTCTCCCTTGTATCTAATATTGTAAATGTATTCTTTGTATCAGGAATTTCTTTTTAGAAGTAAAGATGTTCGCATTGTTGACAGTGGATGTTCCAGTCGTATGACAGGAAATTTAGAGAGACTTCATGACTTTGTGCCCTTAAATGGAGGTTCTGTGACATTTGGAGGAGGAGATGGCACAATTACTGGAAAGGGTACTATCAAAACAACCAAGCTAGACTTTGAAGATGTGCTTTATGTGAAGGAACTCCAAAACTTTAATTTGTTCTCTGTCTCACAAATTTGTGACAAGAAGAACAGTGTTCTCTTCACTGAAACTGATTGCTTTGTGTTGTCCAAAGACTTCAAGTTGCCTGATGAAAGTCAGGTTGAACTCAAAGTTCCAAGGACTTACAACCTTTACAGTTTCAATTTAAGTGATGTTCAGCCTGAGGGTTCACTTTCTTGTTTGATGGCAAAAGCTTCTGTGGATGAATCTAATAAATGGCACAGAAGAATGGCTCATGTGAATTTCAAGACCATTAACAAGCTGGCTAAGAATGGTTTGGTCCAAGGACTCCCTCTCAAGACCTTCTCCAATGAACACAATTGTGTTGCATGCAACAAAGGAAAGCATCACAAAGCTTCATACAAGCCAATCACAGCTGTGAGCACCATCACTGAGCCTCTGCAGCTTCTTCATATGGATCTCTTTGGTCCTAATTCTATCAGAAGTATTGACCACAAGTACTACTGTCTGGTGATTACAGATGATTTTAGCAGGTTTTCTTGGACTTTCTTTTTGGGGTCTAAAGATGAAACTTATCCAGTTATTAGGGACTTTATTACCTTAATAGAAAATCAGCTAAATAAAAAGGTTAAGTCAATAAGGTGTGATAATGGAACAGAGTTTAAGAATTCTAATCTAATTGAACTCTGTGGGAGTAAGGGGATAAAAAGGGACTATTGTAATGCTAGAACCCCACAACAAAATGGGGTTGCAGAAAGAAAAAATAGGACCCTTATAGAAGCAGCTAGGTCTATGTTAGCTTTCTCTAAGATGCCCACTATGTTTTGGACTGAAGCAGTCTGCACTGCTTGTTATGTGCTGAATAGGGTATCTATTACTAGTCCTCATAATAAAACACCTTATGAGCTTTTGTCTGGGAAAGTTCCAAACATTAGTTACCTTAAACCTTTTGGATGTCATGTCACTATATTGAACACTAGTGATCATCTAGGCAAGTTTGATGGGAAGGCTGATGAAGGGTTTATTGTTGGGTATTCTGCTCATAGTAAAGCCTATAGGGTATATAATCTGTCTACTAAGAGAATAGAAGAAACTCACAACTTAAGATATCTTGAGGATAAACCTAATTTACAGGGTGCAGGTCCAGAGTGGTTCTTTGACCTAGATTATCTGACAGATACCTTAGGTTATACTAGATTCAAAGCAAATCAATCTGTTGGTACACATGTTTCTCAAACTAACAATGCAGGTACCTCAGATGATGATTCTGATGCAGAGAGTGATGAACGACCTATAGTTGTTCCTTCTTTTCCCTCTAACAACATTTCAGGTTCAAAGTTCAAAGATACGTCTGATATGGCTGGAAGTGATTCAAGTTTTGCAGAAGATCTTGCTAGGCTTCAAAGACAAGAGTATAATGCCAAGAAAGCTGTTGAAATGTTTGGTTCTGGATTTTCTAAAGAGACAGAGGAGATTCTGAGAAATGCTGAAGCTGAAGTTCGAAAGCAACTGAATTCTACTGGTGGTCTTCCTTTTCCTGCTGCTACCAATTCTGCTGGTAGTGCTACCAATTCTGCTGGTAGTGCATCTGTTCCAGCTGGTTCTTCTAATGATTCTGCTGATGTCTCCACTCCTGGTGTTCCTGTGTCTACTCCACCTGTTGACTCTCTGGGTATTGATAACTCCCCTGAAAGATTTCCAATCCCTTCTGATCTTGGAAATTCATTCTCTTCAAGAGATAAGCTGGAAGATCCTCATCATCAATCCAGAACAGGCATTTTCACTTCTTCCTCATATGATGATGACTTCAACCCCTCCATTACTAATCAGGCTTCCACGGTTGGTATCTCAAGAATAAAAGGGATGCTAGGGGAATTGTGGTTCGAAATAAAGCTAGGTTGGTGGCTCAAGGACATAGACAAGAAGAGGGGATTGATTATGATGAAGTGTTTGCACCAGTGGCAAGAGTTGAAGCCATCAGACTGTTCTTAGCTTTTGCCTCATTCATGGGGTTTGTAGTATATCAGATGGATGTGAAGAGTGCCTTTTTGTATGGAAGGATTGAAGAAGAGGTTTATGTTACTCAACCAAAGGGATTTGTGGATCCTCAGAATCCTGATTTGGTTTACAAAGTGGTAAAAGCACTTTATGGTCTTCTGTAACCACTGTGAAAAATCCTTTATTTAAATAAACTATCTCTCGGAATATTTATCCTTTTCTACGTGTAAAATTTTTTTTTATTTTGATTGTGACTATTATCTTATGTGACGGAGATCACATCTCGAATAACCGTGCTTGCAACCTTAATTGATTTAGTATTTACCTATGAAAACATCATTGATCTAAAACGTTATAAGATTCCACTTATCACTTTACGTTATTTCGCTAATGTACGTTTAAAACTGAACATAGTTTTATAAAACCCTAAACTACCATAACAACATTTATGAACAATAAAACCCTAAAATTACTAAAGTACAAATTATATAATTAATGTACAAGCGTCTAAAGCATAGAAACCCTAATTCCATAATAATTCCCGGTAAAACCTTAATTTCAGATGATTATGATTTTATGTACAAAACTTACAAAACCTAATTTATTTATATAAGATTTTTATAAAATATAAATGTATAAGTCATTTAAAGCTAGAGTACAAGTCCTTTATGCATAAAACCATTTATTTATAAAATCTTTAATGAAACCTTAACTATATTTATTTAAAAAGTATAATTTACAAGTTTTCATATACAAGCCTTAAAAATTAATTTTTCCTAAACTCATTAAATAAAAGTACAAGTCTTCTAAACTAAGGTACAAGTCTTTAAAGCATGAAAACTAATTATTTATAAAACTTTATATAAAACTTAATAATAAATGTTTTAAAGATATAAAATGTAATAATTTTATATATTAATTTTTGAAATGATTTTATTTATAAAATAAGTATACAAGTCCTTAAACTTAATGAACAACCCTCTAATGCACAAAAATATAAAAATATATTTTATCATTTATCACTTTAAAACTTTAATAAAAATTATATAAAAATTATATAAACTAAGTAATGACTAAAGTTATATTTTTCATAATTTCTAAACCCTAGTACAATCTCTCTAAGCCTAAAATACAAATCTCCAATACACCAAATTGAATTCTCTTAATTTACTCTAAATCGACATTTATAAAAATTTAATTAGAAAACCCTAAATTAATACCTAGATAATTTATAAGCTTTAAAAACCTAACTAAATCATAACCCTAAAATACCATGTGTCTAAATATAATGTACAACCCTTGAAGCCCTATTCGAAATCCCTTTTCCCCCTCCTAACCGGATCCCAACTACAAACCTAGTTCTTCATGTAGCCTTCACCAAATAAGCTTTCCTTAGATTTCCCTCCTCCTCCATCACCCATGACATCACCTTGAAAGCCACATGTATGATCTCTAAACCTCCACCTCATTCCCTCCTCCATAGCATACATGGCAAAGCCCCCTCCTTACACTTGTATTACACTTGGCACCTATAAGCACTTAACACATCAACCTAACATATCTAGAAAACCCTAAATTCCTCTCTATAATTAGCAGCTTGCATTTCACCCTTCATCCCACCACCATTCGACCTATCCTCAAACACAGCCTCAACCTTCACTCACTACTGACCAAATAACCCATGTTCACTCCAAAGAAAAATCAGAAGAAGTCTAGGAGAAAGGCTCATCGTGGTGCTCATCTCTCAGCCCTTTCGACATCCAAAAACCCTACACGAACTATATATCACAGTAAGTTTCATTAACTCTTTTAAATTCAGTTTCATTCACTTTATATTATCTAAAAATAATAATACATCATCACTAAAAAGAAACCTAACCAAAAACATAACTTTTCTGATTCCTTTCTTTGTCTGTTCGAACCAGTAGCTTAGCAAACCCCATATATTCAAATGTTTATCAATACAAAGCAAAGATAACTAAAATATGTTCAAATATATTAAAAAATATCATATCCTACATAAAAAGATAATCAAAAACGTTTAAAAACCCTAAAAACCAAATCGGGTTGTTTTTCTGTTTTTCAGTCGAACCAAAACAGCCTCACCAGGCTGACTTTGGACCTAAATATCGACCATTAATCGACCATAATAAAATCTGATTTTTAGTATTTAGATAGACTACCTAGCTAGCTTCGACTAGGAAAAAGAATTATAGAAAATGGTCAAGTTTCCAAAGAGTTATCGAGTCTTAAATAATGAGTCACATCGCTAAGACTGGACCAGTATTTCCAGTTATCATATTTTCCAGATTTTCACTCCAACAGCCTCACTTTGAACCCTATTTTCGAACCCCACAAGACCTTTAAAAATTCTGTCCTTTTGGCGTCTTAAAGTTCACATGGTGAACATAATTTAGAAACAAGAATCATTAAAAATGATCAAGTTTTGAATAAGTTATTGAGTCTTAAAATTTGTCTTTTATCGCTAAGAATAGGAACAGGTTACCAGTTATGTATTTTTAGTTAAAGTCGTTCCAACCTTCCAACTTTTGAGCTATAAACCGACACCTAAATGAATTCCATAAATTCCGATTTTTGGTATGAATAAAGACCACCCAGCAGACTTTAATTAGGCGAAAGAATTATTGAAAAAGGTTGATCGAGCTAGAAGTTATCAAGCTTTAAACTTTCCCAAAATCGCTAGTATAAAACCTTATATTTCCAGTTATATATTTTTCAAATCTTCCACTCGATCAGCCCAAGTTCCAACTTCCTTTTCGACACCCATAAAACCTCTATAAATTTTGTTCTTTGGTATACATAAAGTGCATATAGTGAAGTCATTTTAGAAAGAAAAAGTTTGAAAAACCGTCAAGTAGTTTAAAAGATATTCGAGTCTAAAGATGTGACTATCGCTAGTTTAAAATCCAAATTCCAGTTTTAAAACATGTTCGACCACCCGACTTTTGAAATATTTTTCGAATACCAAACGATTTCTATAAATAACAAGACTTGGCATGTCAAGAGTCGACCTGGCTAGCTATTGATAGGAAGAAAGAGTTCGTAAAATAATTTAATTATCGTTAAGATATTCGCGTCCAAAACTCTACCAAAATCACTATTTTCATACAAATTATTTTTGAGTTAATTAGAGATTATTTGGACTGATTTTGTAAACATTTATTATTAAGGGTCGTTTCTGCCAATAACGCATAAAAAGGGTAGAAAATGTCATTTTTGAAACTTAAGGGTAGAAACTGTCATTTTCCACAAAGTCTAGGGGTAAAATTTGCCAACTTTAGAAACTTGAAGGTTTGAAATGAAAATATTATAAAGCCCTAATTTTATTATTATAATATTTATTATTATTATTATTATTATTATTATTAAGTTTTATTTAAACTTAATATACGTTTTGTACCGTAACTAATAAACGAAGTATCCATTTAACGAACGGACGGAACCGAAACTTACCGATAAGAAGATCAGATAAAATATTACTTTTGAAACTACATATTGGCTCAATTAAGTATTTAATCAACAAACCAAATAATGAAACGAATAATAAATATAATAAGAAACAATTACTGAGAAACTTGGTATAACCAATTCAGGTTGCAAGCCGGAGACGTTTATCAACTGTAATTCATTTTGTTTTCCATCCAGATTGTTCAGGTGAGTTTATAGTCCCACTTTTTACTTACGAGTTTTCCAAATATGTGGGGAGATACATGCTATTAAATCGAACACAAGTATTTTCCTGATTGTTATTGCACTAGGCTAACTGTTCGTTATTATTGAGATTGAATTATTTATTTAAAAGACCCTCATATCATGCACCATTAGTCACCTGCTGGGTGAGCGCGAATATATGAATAGATCTATTGGCCTGACGACCCATTTGTTCTAGCCGGATGGATATCTTCGTGGTAGCCGGTTAGGCAAATGCATTATATTTGATATCTTTAACTCGGGGGCGAGACCACTCTCATTTCAATCATGATTGTGGAATCTGGAAACTGTTAACGCATTGCGTGTCATGAGGTTTAGTGCAATATTGTTGAATTTCAATATAACTAATTTCTCATATTTTGGCTTGTGTTCAATCTGATTATAATTTTAAACGCTATAGATTCACTCAACCTTTGTGTTGACTTTTTAAGCATGTTTATCTCAGGTATTTAGAAGTATGGATATTGGCACGGAGCGGCGGTGGACTTTCTTCTTAAAATAAAAGAGTGTCCACTTTGTTATCATTCAAAGAATAATGTAATTTTTATGTATTTCTGAACCTCCCTCTGGGACCTATCTTATGTACTCTGATATTAAATAAATGAATGATAACAATTTTTATTTAAAAACGTCTCTTTTCGAGTCGTTTTCTATTTCCATGACTGTGAACCATGAAGTAGCACCCCAAGCTTATATTCCGCTGCGTAATCCGAAAATGGGGGTGTTACAGATTGGTATCAGAGCTTGTGGTTATAGAGAACCAAATGTTTTCAAACATTGGACTATAACCGGTTTTCACAAAAACTTAACCAAAGTCCTCCGTACCACGCCGTTACTGAAACGTTATTTGTATGTAAGTTGTTGTTAATCATTTAAACTGCATAATGAAATATTTATAACTATAAAGTGGTTACAGAATCCTGATTCCCCTATCCAATCTATCCCACTCATGTCTAGGCTAGGACATCAAGATAACACCATACTTAGAGCCTTATCCATTTAGGATCATTTATACTAAACTTCGTACTCTTGATATTTCACCTTTAGTTTCTTTCCCTAATGTTATTAAGTTCTTATAATAATTTCTTATAATTATTATTTGCAAATTATTATAGTACCCTGTCTCCCGAAACCCCTAAAGTTAACCAAACCACCCCAAACCTCACTCTAGATAACAGTTCCTTCCCTCAACCTCCAAACATAGACAACCACCCAATTGGTAACATAATAAGTGACTGAAACTAGGACCACTATTAAAAACAAGGAACCCAAGTATCCATATTAGAGACACAAAAATTCTTAACCTACCACATGCTGTGTTAATAAGAGACGTTGCATTAATTGTTTTGGTAAAACAATTAATCAAGTTATTAATATCATGCTATAACCCAACATACCAAGACATACCTAGACTAGGCTATGACTGTAGAAATTTCCTTTAGGATAAATTTCGGAAGAGAACTTGATGAATGAAGAGAAAGTCGCTGAACCTTAGCTTTTATTAGTTTGTCCCTTACCAAGAGCAAATATACATCCCTATCAGCCTGATCATCAAACTGAAAAGTTAACTCAGAAGAGTTTCTGGTACCCACTAAATCAGATTTATACCTATCAGCTTCTGTACAATATCTTGGCCACGAGATATGTAGTATAAATATGACGCTTGTAATTTTGTTATACGTAACAACTTAACAAGTTATTTATGACTAAATGTGGTCTTGATTTTGTTGTATTTTGCTGTATATGGTATCGGTTGATGTGGACCAGTGATGATCATCTTGCATATACGTATGATATTTGGACATGATGTGACCTTATGATTATCATGAGTTGTACCTTGATAATCTAACATGGACAAAATATAAATGTATGCAAAAACCTATGAAGAATGACCAAACCTACCATTACCCGTACCCTAGGATAACCAAAAGCGAAAACTCAATAATAGAAAGACCATCATCTTAATCTAAGAATTCCCGACCTAGAAATTAAAACAAGGTATTACTCCTAAGAAAAGGACTTTAAGAGAAAATTTGATGATAAGAAAACCCTAAAACCAATAGGAAAACCAAGGCTAGTGTAAAAGAAAGCTAGAACTTATTGAGAAATCCCAACCACGTCCTAGGATGACCTTAGTATTTAAACAAAAGATAAATCCCTGTAGGAGATAAATAAATTGAGGTTTAGAAACACTCTAAGTTGTAATCCCTTTTCAAATCTTACTTGGGTTACGATGGATGTAATCTAAGTAAAACAACTACCTTCCTGCTATATAAACCCTCATTTTGTAAAACTCCATAATAAAACTTAGCTTCTATTTCATCTATTCTGCTCATAGGTATTTCGTAATCATCTACTATTAAACCATTAGAAATTAGGTTTATTCCTAACCAATCATTAGACGGATCTATCCTATAGGACCCCTAAAAAAACTTTAAGATTTATTTCGAGGATTACCTTAGTATAACCATAGGAATTCTTGACCTACCACCGTAGTATGAATAAAAATCTTCTTAATCTTTTGAAAAATATTTATGAAGGCATTTTATAAAAACAAAACGTTGAACACCATCTAAAACAATTTGAAAAATATAAAATACCACCACAACTGGACCAAATATCACATCATTCGGTCCTCAGTTTTGCATAGTCTGGCCAACTATGTCTAAACTAGGAAGAATCATGTCATAATTGGCACAGTTATCTTTTCAAATTTTCTAATAACAATTTTCATTCCAAAGCAACATATTGAAAAATCTTTCATATCACTTTTGATTTGATATAATAAAAGCCTACCACTACTGCTCATTATCTCTAAAATAGGAATCCAACAAAAATTGAGGATAGAAAAACCATAGGAATTCACAAACCCAAATTTTATTAGGAGTCTTGGAAGATATTACATAGAAAGATAGTTAACAACGGAAATACTAAAATTACAAGGATTACATAATTCCATTAAGGATTACCTAGGAAACATACGAAGACCTTATAGAATACCTAGATATTACAATTTAAACTAGGAATCATGAAAATTCATACAAAGCGAAATCACTAGCATCGGAAGTACTAAGGTTACAATGATTACAAGATAGGGAATAGATTCACTAATAGGTTGACCCACCATGAAAATGAGGATCGCCACCAACATCACAATAGCTAGAGCCACAACGGGATGAAGAATCTTGACTATCCTGCATAGTAAGTACCACGAGACTAAATATTAGGCATAAAAATAAATAAGCTTTATTTGAGGATTACATAGAAAAACAACCCTTACCCCCATATCTTGTCTACCCCAATAGCAAAGACCACAATAGGCATAAGGACCGCTAGGACATAAACTAGGAACACATGATCTTCGTTCGGTACATAAGCCAAATAGGAAACTGCAAGGACCACGTAGACAATCGCTAAGAATGTAACAAGGTGCGGCATTTTGAGGTTTTTAGGAGAGAAATATGATGTTGAAAGAATGAGGATTAGAAATGAGGAATTTATAGGAAAGATGTAACTGTTATTTTGAACGTTGGAGTTACTATTCATCCACTTTAAAATTTTGACCGTTGCATAGTGGTTAATTAGGTGGCAAAACATTCAAATTTAATTCATCCAGTAGGAAAAAGACTGACCAAGATACGTTCCCTTAGATACCAAATGGAAATTCCTAGACAACTCTATTAAGCCAAAACTATAATTGAGGAATTAGCAGTGAAATAATATTTTAGAGACATAGGACGTAAGAATAAAATAATATTATATTATTTTATTTTTAACTTGAGGCATTTTAAGCATATCAAATTCTCCTCCTAAACTAAATCGTTGTACGATTTATTCCCTTCTCATGTTCCCTATCTGAATAGGTTAGAAATTTGAACCTAGCTATCTCTATACTTCACTTTTCCCAATTTCCACACCCAACGTAAACTGAATCTCGGGACGAGATTCCCTTGACGGTGGGTGACTGTAACCACTGTGAAAAATCCCTTATTTAAATAAACTATCTCTCGGAATATTTATCCTTTTCTACGTGTAAAATTTTTTTTTATTTTGATTGTGACTATTATCTTATGTGACGGAGATCACATCTCGAATAACCGTGCTTGCAACCTTAATTGATTTAGTATTTACCTATGAAAACATCATTGATCTAAAACGTTATAAGATTCCACTTATCACTTTACGTTATTTCGCTAATGTACGTTTAAAACTGAACATAGTTTTATAAAACCCTAAACTACCATAACAACATTTATGAACAACAAAACCCTAAAAATACTAAAGTACAAATTATATAATTAATGTACAAGCGTCTAAAGCATAGAAACCCTAATTCCATAATAATTCCCGGTAAAACCTTAATTTCAGATGATTATGATTTTATGTACAAAACTTACAAAACCTAATTTATTTATATAAGATTTTTATAAAATATAAATGTATAAGTCATTTAAAGCTAGAGTACAAGTCCTTTATGCATAAAACCATTTATTTATAAAATCTTTAATGAAACCTTAACTATATTTATTTAAAAAGTATAATTTACAAGTTTTCATATACAAGCCTTAAAAATTAATTTTTCCTAAACTCATTAAATAAAAGTACAAGTCTTCTAAACTAAGGTACAAGTCTTTAAAGCATGAAAACTAATTATTTATAAAACTTTATATAAAACTTAATAATAAATGTTTTAAAGATATAAAATGTAATAATTTTATATATTAATTTTTGAAATGATTTTATTTATAAAATAAGTATACAAGTCCTTAAACTTAATGTACAACCCTCTACTGCACAAAAACATAAAAATATATTTTATCATTTATCACTTTAAAACTTTAATAAAAATTATATAAAAATTATATAAACTAAGTAATGACTAAAGTTATATTTTTCATAATTTCTAAACCCTAGTACAATCTCTCTAAGCCTAAAATACAAATCTCCAATACACCAAATTGAATTCTCTTAATTTACTCTAAATCGACATTTATAAAAATTTAATTAGAAAACCCTAAATTAATACCTAGATAATTTATAAGCTTTAAAAACCTAACTAAATCATAACCCTAAAATACCATGTGTCTAAATATAATGTACAACCCTTGAAGCCCTATTCGAAATCCCTTTTCCCCCTCCTAACCGGATCCCAACTACAAACCTAGTTCTTCATGTAGCCTTCACCAAATAAGCTTTCCTTAGATTTCCCTCCTCCTCCATCACCCATGACATCACCTTGAAAGCTACATGTATGATCTCTAAACCTCCACCTCATTCCCTCCTCCATAGCATACATGGCAAAGCCCCCTCCTTACACTTGTATTACACTTGGCACCTATAAGCACTTAACACATCAACCTAACATATCTAGAAAACCCTAAATTCCTCTCTATAATTAGCAGCTTGCATTTCACCCTTCATCCCACCACCATTCGACCTATCCTCAAACACAGCCTCAACCTTCACTCACTACTGACCAAATAACCCATGTTCACTCCAAAGAAAAATCAGAAGAAGTCTAGGAGAAAGGCTCATCGTGGTGCTCATCTCTCAGCCCTTTCGACATCCAAAAACCCTACACGAACTATATATCATAGTAAGTTTCATTAACTCTTTTAAATTCAGTTTCATTCACTTTATATTATCTAAAAATAATAATACATCATCACTAAAAAGAAACCTAACCAAAAACATAAGTTTTCTGATTCCTTTCTTTGTCTGTTCGAACCAGTAGCTTAGCAAACCCCATATATTCAAATGTTTATCAATACAAAGCAAAGATAACTAAAATATGTTCAAATATATTAAAAAATATCATATCCTACATAAAAAGATAATCAAAAACGTTTAAAAACCCTAAAAACCAAATCGGGTTGTTTTTCTGTTTTTCAGTCGAACCAAAACAGCCTCACCAGGCTGACTTTGGACCTAAATATCGACCATCAATCGACCATAATAAAATCTGATTTTTAGTATTTAGATAGACTACCTAGCTAGCTTCGACTAGGAAAAAGAATTATAGAAAATGGTCAAGTTTCCAAAGAGTTATCGAGTCTTAAATAATGAGTCACATCGCTAAGACTGGACCAGTATTTCCAGTTATCATATTTTCCAGATTTTCACTCCAACAGCCTCACTTTGAACCCTATTTTCGAACCCCACAAGACCTTTAAAAATTCTGTCCTTTTGGCGTCTTAAAGTTCACATGGTGAACATAATTTAGAAACAAGAATCATTAAAAATGATCAAGTTTTGAATAAGTTATTGAGTCTTAAAATTTGTCTTTTATCGCTAAGAATAGGAACAGGTTACCAGTTATGTATTTTTAGTTAAAGTCGTTCCAACCTTCCAACTTTTGAGCTATAAACCGACACCTAAATGAATTCCATAAATTCCGATTTTTGGTATGAATAAAGACCACCCAGCAGACTTTAATTAGGCGAAAGAATTATTGAAAAAGGTTGATCGAGCTAGAAGTTATCAAGCTTTAAACTTTCCCAAAATCGCTAGTATAAAACCTTATATTTCCAGTTATATATTTTTCAAATCTTCCACTCGATCAGCCCAAGTTCCAACTTCCTTTTCGACACCCATAAAACCTCTATAAATTTTGATCTTTGGTATACATAAAGTGCATATAGTGAAGTCATTTTAGAAAGAAAAAGTTTGAAAAACCGTCAAGTAGTTTAAAAGATATTCGAGTCTAAAGATGTGACTATCGCTAGTTTAAAATCCAAATTCCAGTTTTAAAACATGTTCGACCACCCGACTTTTGAAATATTTTTCGAATACCAAACGATTTCTATAAATAACAAGACTTGGCATGTCAAGAGTCGACCTGGCTAGCTATTGATAGGAAGAAAGAGTTCGTAAAATAATTTAATTATCGTTAAGATATTCGCGTCCAAAACTCTACCAAAATCACTATTTTCATACAAATTATTTTTGAGTTAATTAGAGATTATTTGGACTGATTTTGTAAACATTTATTATTAAGGGTCGTTTCTGCCAATAACGCATAAAAAGGGTAGAAAATGTCATTTTTGAAACTTAAGGGTAGAAACTGTCATTTTCCACAAAGTCTAGGGGTAAAATTTGCCAACTTTAGAAACTTGAAGGTTTGAAATGAAAATATTATAAAGCCCTAATTTTATTATTATAATATTTATTATTATTATTATTATTATTATTATTATTATTAAGTTTTATTTAAACTTAATATACGTTTTGTACCGTAACTAATAAACGAAGTGTCCATTTAACGAACGGACGGAACCGAAACTTACCAATAAAAAGATCAGATAAAATATTACTTTTGAAACTACATATTGGCTCAATTAAGTATTTAATCAACAAACCAAATAACGAAACGAATAATAAATATAATAAGAAACAATTACTGAGAAACTTGATATAACCAATTCAGGTTGCAAGCCGGAGACGTTTATCAACTGTAATTCATTTTGTTTTCCATCCAGATTGTTCAGGTGAGTTTATAGTCCCACTTTTTACTTACGAGTTTTCCAAATATGTGGGGAGATACATGCTATTAAATCGAACACAAGTATTTTCCTGATTGTTATTGCACTAGGCTAACTGTTCGTTATTATTGAGATTGAATTATTTATTTAAAAAACCCTCATATCATGCACCATTAGTCACCTGCTGGGTGAGCGCGAATATATGAATAGATCTATTGGCCTGACGACCCATTTGTTCTAGCCGGATGGATATCTTCGTGGTAGCCGGTTAGGCAAATGCATTATATTTGATATCTTTAACTCGGGGGCGAGACCACTCTCATTTCAATCATGATTGTGGAATCTGGAAACTGTTAACGCATTGCGTGTCATGAGGTTTAGTGCAATATTGTTGAATTTCAATATAACTGATTTCTCATATTTTGGCTTGTGTTCAATCTGATTGTAATTTTAAACGCTATAGGTTCACTCAACCTTTGTGTTGACTTTTTAAGCATGTTTATCTCAGGTATTTAGAAGTATGGATATTGGCACGGAGCGGCGGTGGACTTTCTTCTTAAAATAAAAGAGTGTCCACTTTGTTATCATTCAAAGAATAATGTAATTTTTATGTATTTCTGAACCTCCCTCTGGGACCTATCTTATGTACTCTGATATTAAATAAATGAATGATAACAATTTTTATTTAAAAACGTCTCTTTTCGAGTCGTTTTCTATTTCCATGACTGTGAACCATGAAGTAGCACCCCAAGCTTATATTCCGCTGCGTAATCCGAAAATGGGGGTGTTACAGCACTTTATGGTCTTCATCAAGCACCAAGGGCTTGGTATGCAAGGCTATCTGCCTTTTTGCTAAAACATGGTTACAGAAGAGGGGCAATAGATAAAACACTTTTCATCAGGAAGAACTTCAAAGATATCATTCTGGTACAAGTTTATGTAGATGATATCATCTTTGGTTCTACTAATGAAGCCTGGTGCAGGGAATTTGAGGAATTGATGAAGAGTGAATTTGAGATGAGTGCTATGGGTGAAATGACTTTCTTCTTGGGTCTTCAGGTTAAGCAGAAACCAGATGGGATCTTTATCTGCCAGGAGAAGTATGTTTATGACATACTTAAGAACTTTGATATGGAAAATGTGAAAACTGCAACAACCCCATTTGAACCTCCAAAGCCTAAATCCAATAATGAACCTGATGCTGCTGTTAATGTTCATCTATACAGGTCCATGATTGGATCACTCATGTATTTGACAGCTTCTAGACCTGATATCATGTTTGCTGTCAGTGCATGTTCTAGACATCAGGTTACACCCTTGACTTCTAACTTAAATGCAGTCAAGAGAATCTTCAAGTATTTGAAAGGACAGCCTAAGTTGGGACTTTGGTACCCAAAAGATTCTCCTTTTGTGTTGGAAGCTTATAGTGACAGTGATTATGCTAGTGCTAACTTTGATAGAAAGTCAACTACTGAGGGTTGTCAGTTTCTGGGTAGAAGGTTGGTTTCTTGGCAGTGCAAGAAGCAGACTATAGTGGCTACATCTTCTACTGAGGCAGAGTATGTTGCTGCTACTAGCTGCTGTGGACAGGTTCTTTGGATGCAAAATTAGCTGTTAGATTATGGGTTCAACTTCATGAATACTAAGATCTTCATTGATAATCAAAGTACTATGTGCATTGTTAAAAATCCTGTCTATCATCAAAGGACAAAGCATATTGAGATAAGACACCATTTCATAAGAGATGCTTATGAGAAGCATCTTATTCAGGTGATTAAAATTCATACTGATGACAATGTGGCTGATCTGCTGACCAAGGCTTTTGATAAACCAAGGTTTAACCATTTGGTGGTTCATATTAGGATGGTAAATCCTTAGGTACTGAGTTTGAGGGGAGGACAAAGCCTAAGGGGAGGCTTTCTGGCCTAAGGGGAGGCTTTCTGTTGTATAATTTGTTATTTTCTTTGTTTTTCTCTCATTATTAGTTTAAAAAAAATTATGTATATTTTGTGCTAACTTGTATGGTTTTGAGTCACACCTTACAGGTACAGTGTTGGTATTTACACCTACACAGCAAATGGTATTCAACTCACCATGTCTCACAGACAAGAAAGAGTTGACTCACCATGAGGGTACAGTTCTGGTGTGATTGTCAAATCTGTTGATAGCTGTAATAGCTTGCTCAAAGCTATAGGGTACTTCAACTCGCCCATGGTTCATTCCTGAGAGTTGAAATGGTTTTCAATTCACCATGGATTTTACTCCTTTGAGGTTTCCAAAGAATTGACTAGCTGATCGGTGCTAAACAGTCAACTAATATTGACCAAGTAAATGGTCAACAAGAGTCAAACAATCTAGGGCACAATCTCCCTGGAGTATAGTGTTTTCCCGGGTCGTTATATCCCAGCGAAGCGTGAAATTGTATTTAGAGACGAATTGTGATCAAATGTTTTTGAACGGAAAAGGGGTTGATGAATTATTGGACTAAGGAAATAAAAGAGAATAGCTTAAATAAGCTATATGAACAAAAACTGGAAATTAGAAAACCTAAAAATGTAAAAGGAATTTAAAAACGTACGTTTAGTTTAAATAAACGTAAACGTACAAAATAAAAAGTGAAAATGAAGAAATATTAATCCTAAAAATATGAAAATAACTTTTTTATAAACCTAAAGATGAAAGAAAATTATTGGAAAAAGAAAATTATTTTTTTTTAGACTTTTTATTTATTTTTTATTAATTAAAAACTATTTTTAACTATTTAAAAATACCCTAAAATACAAGAAATTATAAAATTAACCTAGAAAAATGAAATTATAACTTGGAAAAATCTAAAATATTATAAAACTAATTTTGAAACTGAAAAGATATTTTTTTTTTTTTGCTTTTTCTTTATTTATTATTAATTATCTATTATTTTAAATACTTTTTAACTATTTTAAATTCTAATAAATACTAAATAAGCAAAGAAAATTCTGAAACTTTTTCTATAATTATTAAATAAGTACAGGAAGCTAAGAAAAATATAAAAATGGAAAGTGCTTTTTGAAAAAGCTGAAAATAAGCCAAATGGCTTAAATAGAAGCTATCACTTATTTTTATGTTGGCTTTTCTTGATTTTTCTTTTTACAAAACTATTTAACTACTGAAAATATGAAACTTTAATGAAGACAAAAACTATGGAACTTGAAAATAAGCAATTCGTGGGCTTATTTGCTTATCAGCCAAGCTTTTGGCTTGAAACTAAGAAATTAAGCTTTGAATAAGCTTTAAATAAGCTACACAGAGGAAACCAAAGACAAAATAAGATCAAAACTAATTAAGTAACTGAAAATGAGCTACTTGGAACAAAGGAATTCACTGATAAGCTTACAATAAGCAAATAAGCAATTCCAAATCCAACAGAGAGCCCAGCAGGCCTGCAGGGATTTTGCAGGCTTGATTAAGCTAGGGGCAAAGGATTCCAAGTCCAAAATAAGCTAAGCTCTGATGAGGTGGCTAGTAGAGGTCTCTAAAAATCCAAGATTCACACACTGGGGCCCACTAATAAGCTCTGTGAGAGCTCATGAAGTTGGCTTATATGCACTGAGCAGGGAAAAAGTGCAGAGACAGAACAGGCTAGGGGGAACTTGCAGAGCACTTAAAAGCTACTGAATAAGCTCAAAAGACATAAATAAGCTAAAACAGATAAAATTCACACTACTAACTACTTATAAAGGCAAAAATCAAGCAAATAGCTTAATTGAATAAGCCACAGATTACCCTAGAACAGCATTGCTAAAACTAATAAAACCTTATTTTTGACTTTTTGCAGTTTTGGAAATGATGACTAAATTGAATTTCTACTAGATCCTACCTACTGATTATGTTAAATTAAGCTAGTGGGATGTTAAATTAAGCTAAATAAACAACTTGTGAGCTAAATTGATGAAAATGGACACAAATTTCTTAATAGTGAACTGTTAATAAGAGATAAGTGGTGATTTTGACTTTTTAACAAACAATGACTGGTTTTTCTTGTATCTCTGAGTTATTAGATACTAATGTGACTTATAACAACAACAAACAACACTACAAACAACCTTAATCACAGTCCACTGCAGCAAATCCAAACATCCCTTATCTTAACTGATTTTATGATTTTCAAAGCAAATGAGAGATTTAGACCATGCACTGATTTCAAAAGTTGCTAGATGATAACATGAGACCATTTGAGCATAAAACAACAGCACTAACAACATAAAACACAGAAATGACAATTATGCTACTTAACTGTGAAAATGGACTTTTTTAGCAACAACAAATGTCAAAGAACAAGTAAACTATTTTTTTATACTAATTCTACTTAGCAATATCACAGAAACATAAAACTACAAAGATTCAAACATATAACTTACATACACAGTCAAATGCAAATATGAGTAAAATAAGCTTACAAGAACTTCCAGCTAAAAAACATGAACCAAGGACCTTTAGATCAACCTATAGGTTTCCCATGAAACCACTAACCCAAGGCCATCCAAAATTCACCCTGCTCCAGCCATGATCACCATCTTCATTGAATTCTTTGACTTATTTGCTATTTTTGTGATTTTTTTTTTGTATTTTTGATTTTAATGACTCCAACTGAATTTTAAAGTTTCTAAAAGCTTTTAAAAGCTTTCTAGGAGCTCATATGATCTTAATAAGTCCTTATCATCAACTAAAACAACATATAGGTAAACTTGAGAATTTTGAGCTTAAAAATGGCATAAACTGAATTCGTACTTGAAACTTGAAATTGATTACTGAGAAAGGTTTACAATACACTGAAATAACTTAATTCAAATCTTGAAAGCTTAAACATACACTAGAAATTGGAAATGAACTAATACGAATTACATAAACTAAAATTACACTAGATCCCCCACAATACTGCATCCTTCTCTCTCTTTACAGACTTCTGAGACTCTCCACATGCTACTGAACATATCCCATCAACAATCTTGACCATTGGATGAGTCAAAATGATCCTAGCCTTCGAATCACATTTTGGCGCCAAAACTGCTAAACCACTCCTCTGATAACTTGAAGACCTAGAAGAAGCATTTAATGCTTTTTGGAGTTTGGTGGAAGCAAAGATAACAAGGAAAAGGATTAGTGAGCTGGAGGTGAGGGGTGGTCTGGGTTTGCAGGGGTGAGTGGGAGAAGGTGAAAACATTTTTATTTATTTGTGGGAGGGAAAGGTTAAAACGGGGGAAGAGTTTTATTTATTTGTGTTTTGGGTCGGGTAAGGATTAGCGGGCTTGGGTTGTTTGTTTATGTTTGGGTTTGTGTTTGGATTAAACATTGAGTCCGTTTGGTAGTATAAGTATCACAAGGACCAATGTTGTAATTTCCCTTAAAATTGAGGACTGAAAATGCAAACTTCCAAAAGATATCCCAAGGACCTTATTTGATAAATTTTGACTTTTAAATGCCTTGGGTTGACTTTTCTTTCAAAATAAATGTTCAGGGACTAATTTTGACAAGTTTTGAAAGTTGAGGGACTGAAACTGCCAATTTTGCAAACTTTGTTCATTTTTCAACTGTTTTCAAACATTTTGCATTTGAAATATATAAAACACAATCCCTGGGATATTTTCAATATTTTGATGCATTTCTGAGTGTTTTTGGATGTTTTGGCAGTTCAGATACGACAAAAATGATGAGTATTTACACACTCATCAATCCCCCACACTAAACTATTGCTAGTCCCTAGCAATCTTTTATGAAAATTTAATGGATTTTATGTCTCTTTACCAAAAGCCATTACTTCTGGAGTAGCCAATGTTTTAGTATGTGATACTTTGGTACACTGATAACCAAATGATTTTGAGCAAATCATCAGCTGTCAACGGGTTTGATTTGTCTTTACCAGAAGCCGTTTGCTTCTGGACTAGCCAACTCTTAGATAAATTACAACTATTATCTTTGGTGAGCTGATTACCAATCATGGTTTTCCAATGCCTTTACCACAAGCCATAACCTTGCGGGCTAGCCAACTCTTCACTTATAAAAGATATGGTGAGTCGAATACCATACAATTTTAGGCAAATTGCAAGCCATAAACGAATTTGATATATCTTTACCGAGAGCCGTTTGCTCTCGGATTAGCCAATCCTTATGTGGGTTAGACATGGCGGACTGATAACCATTTATTGCGTTCTAAGTGAGAAAAAAATTTTAAAATTTTGGCCAAAATGGGGGTACTAGATGGTACAATGAGACAAAATTCGCCAGAATTCCCCCCCACACTTAGAACTGAATATTGCCCTCAACATTCAAAGTACCGGCTATTATGCCGACACTTAGAACATAAAAAGGTAATACTAATAGCCATTTTTTTTTTTGGAAGAAATTTACATCTATACAACAGCAGGGGCAACTCCCCCACACTAGGGTGGTAGAAAAAAGAAAGAAGTCAGAAATATGGGTGAAAACCCATATGGTGTGCTAATATTTTTGTTCACCGAGTCACTAGCTTGACTCGACCCCGCATTCATTTGTTCTTGGGGAAAGTTTGAAGATCCGGGACAACCATGGGTGGTATGTCCTCTCCAAAGTAGTGCTTTAACCGATGGCCATTCACTTTAAAATTTGGACCGTCATTTTGAGATAACTCAACGGTACCATATGGATAAACCTTTGTAATAGTGAATGGACCAGACCAACGGGATTTGAGTTTTCCCGAGAAAATCTTCAATCTTGAATTGAAAAGAAGGACTCGATCACCAACGTTAAAAACGCGGTTCTTGATTTTAGAGTCATGAATCTTCTTTGTCTTTTCTTTATAGATCAAAGAATTCTCGTAAGCTTGATCACGTAGTTCATTTAATTCATTCATTTGAACTTTACGGTGATCACCCGCAGTTTGGAGGTCAAAGTTAGCATGTTTCAAGGCCCAGTAGGCTTTGTGCTCTAATTCGATCGGAAGATGACATGCCTTTCCGTACACAAGCTTGTACGGTGTACACCCGATGGGTGTTTTGTAAGCTGTACGAAAGGCCCATAGTGCATCATCCAATTTATACGACCAGGCTGCACGATTTTCTCCTATAGTCCTTTCCAGTATTCTTTTAATACCACGATTTGAAACTTCCACTTGCCCACTTGTTTGTGGGTGATAAGCAGTAGAAAGACGGTGAGTTACACCATACTTTTGCATGACTTTATCAAATTTGTCATTGCAAAAATGCGTACCACGATCACTGATTATAGCACGTGGAGTTCCAAAACGGGCAAAAAGAGCTTTCAGGAATTTTACAACAACTCGGGCATCATTGGTGGGCAAAGCTTTTGCTTCAACCCATTTTGACAAATAGTCAACAGCCACGAGAATGTATTTGTTTCCTCGAGATGATGGAAATGGCCCCATAAAGTCAATGCCCTAGACATCAAAGATTTCACAAACTTGAATAGCATTTTGTGGCATTTCATTTCGTTGTGAAATATTTCCGTGACGCTGACAAGCTTCACAAGTTCTGATGAGATCTTGGGCATCCTTATAGATTGTGGGCCAATAAAACCCGGAATCAAACACCTTTTTGGCGGTGTAGTTTGGACTATGATGGCCCCCAGTGGGTCCAGCATGGCAACCTCTGAGAAAATCAATAGCTTCCTGTCCGTAAACACACCATCGGATGACTTGATCCGCACAGATTTTGAACAAGTAGGGGTCGTCCCAGAAGTAATGTTTAACATCCTTGAAGAATTTATTCTTCTGTTGGGTCGACATCCCTTTCACTATGAAGTTACCCGCATGGTAATTTGCGAAGTCAGCAAACAATGGGGTAGTAGAATCTCCACGAAAAGCAACCGCATTGAGTGTTTCGAGAGGAAATGTTTCATTTATTTCCTTTCTCTCGAAAACATCTTGGTGTGGGTTCTCTAATCGGGATAGATGATCAGCAGCTAGGTTCTCAGCTCCCTTTTTATCACGTATAATGATATCAAATTCTTGCAGGAGGAGAACCCAACGGAGCAATCTCGGCTTTGCATCTTGTTTTGCAAAGAGATATTTGAGAGCCGAGTGATCCGTATACACTACACATTTCGTCAAGATCAAATATGGCCGAAACTTCTCAAAGGCATACACCACAGCTAATAATTCTTTTTCTGTAGTGGTGTAATGAGTTTGAGCTTCAGTCATGGTTTTACTTGCGTAGTGGATAGGCTGAAAATGTTTGGTTTTGCGTTGCCCCAGGACTGCACCGATAGCATAATCACTTGCATCGCACATGAGCTCGAATGGCAAGTCCCAGTCGGGGGCAACTAAAATGGGTGCTTCAGTAATCTTTTTATTTAAAGTTTGAAAAGCTTCGACGCACTCATTAGAGAAGATAAAAGGAGCATCTTTCTCAAGGAGATGGGTCAAAGGCCGGGCGATTTTAGAAAAATCTTGAATGAATCTACGATAGAATCCGGCATGACCCAAAAAACTCCTAATACCCTTGACGGTAGTGGGATGAGGTAATTTAGCAATGACATCAACCTTAGCTCTGTCAACCTCAATCCCACTCTTGGAAATCTTATGGCCGAGGACAATGCCCTCTTTGACCATAAAGTGACTCTTTTCCCAATTTAGACACAAATTTGTATCTTCACAACGTTTTAACATGTTGTCCAAATGGGAGAGACATGTTTTGAACGAATCCCCAATGACCGAGAAGTCATCCATGAAGACTTCCATAGTTTTCCCGATCATGTCGGTAAATATGGCCATCATGCACCTTTGGAACGTGCCCGGAGCATTACATAAGCCAAAAGGCATACGTTTATAAGCAAAAGTTCCATAAGGGCACGTAAAGGTAGTCTTTTCTTGATCCTGCGGATCAATGGGGATCTGAAAGTATCCCGAGAAACCATCTAGGAAACAATAGTATTCGTTTCCCGCTAATCTCTCAAGCATTTGGTCCATGAAGGGTAGAGGAAAATGGTCTTTACGGGTGGCATCATTTAACTTGCAATAGTCAATGCAGACACGCCATCCCGTAACCAATCGAGTTGGAATCAACTCATTTTCTTCATTTGTGACAACAGTAATGCCACCCTTTTTAGGAACGCAATGAATGGGACTAACCCAAGGACTATCCGAGATAGGGTAAATCAATCCGGCATCAAGAAGTTTGAGAACCTCTTGTTTGATAACCTCGTGAATTTTGGGATTCACCCTTCGTTGGTGTTGGACTGCTGGTTTAAAGTCATCCTCCATTAAAATCTTGTGAGTACAAAATTCAGGGTCGATACCCTTTATGTCGGAGAGTTTCCAAGCAATGGCTTGCTTGTGTGACTTCAAGACCTTTATTAGAGCAGTCTTTTCCTCATCACTTAAATCTTTAGCAATAATGACGGGTAATTTATCATCACCCTCCAAAAATGCGTACTCAAGATGAGGCGGTAAGTCTTTGAGTTCGACCTCAGGAAATTCATCGGTTTTCTCAACTGATTTGATTTCCTCATTATGAAGTTCAACGGGAGGGAGTGGAGGAGAATTGTCCTGATTCAACAATTTCTCAAGAAGAAGAATATCTCCCTCCAGATCAATCTCAGCGTTATCAATCCCTTCTAGAAATGAATCACACTTGAGAAAATCCTCGATCTCTTCCAAAATGAAATCACTTCTCTCAAACGGAGTGAGAGAAGGGGAAGAGTCGGAAATGATAGGTAGAGAAGATGTGGTGGGATCCCCACTCACAGAATTATGAGAATAACCAAGAAACTCTTGAGAGTACTCCTCTGAAACAATATCAATGACATCGATTCGGTTAACCGATTCAGAATCATAATTTGAGGAGTACCTCGAAGTTTGATCGAGGTTAAAGGTAACAACTTCACTACCCACACGTAATGTGATTTCATGCTCAAATACATCTATGAGAGCACGGCCCGTTCTTAGGAATCCTCTTCCAAGAATGAGAGGAACCCTAGGATCAGCATCGAAATCAACAACCACAAAGTCAGCTGGAAAATGGAACTTTCCTACTTTCACAAATACGTCCTCAGCAATGCCAAGTGGACGAGATATTGAACGATCTGCAAGCTCAAGAGTCATGCAGGTAGGAGTAAGTTCAGGAAGAGAAAGTTTCTTCCATACTGATTTAGGCATCAGGTTGATGCTTGCACCAAGATCGGCCAAGGCATAGCATTCAACCATTCCTGGAAAGACACAAGGTATTAGAAATCTTCCAGGATCTCCAAGCTTCTCGGGAAGCTTTTTCAAGATAACTGCTGAGCAGTTCTCATTTAATGGAGTCTTTGCCATTTCAAACAGTTTTTCCTTGTTGCTTAACAAGTGTTTGATTGTGGATGCAAACTTGGGCATCAGAATGATAGCATCCGCAAAGCTTATGTCAAAATGTAATTCTTGAAAAATTTGGAAAAATTTATCCATTTGTTGACTAGCTTTTTCGCGGAGCTTTTGCTCATTTAAACGTGATGGGTAGGGAATAGAAGGTTTGGATTTAGGGTTTTCAACAGGTATTTCATGCAATTCAAAGACAACTCCTGGTTTGGGTTTTGGTTCCGGGACAACTTGAGGTTGGACGTTGTTGGTACCTCCGTTATTAGTAGGAAGTACATTGTCCTTGGTCACCTCAGGTTCACTTTCCACTACCTTGGGGAGAGGAGAAGAAGTGGTAGTAGGAATAGTGGGTCCATCATAAACTTTACCACTGCGTGTGGTGACGGCTTTGAGTTCACCCTTCGGGTTGACAACAGTGTTACCAGGGAGACCTCCCGAGGTAGAAGGTGGATTGAGATGGTTCATGAGACTGGCAAGCATATTCTTAACCTCGCTTTGAGAGTGATCAATTTTGTTTGAAAGCTCATTCTTTAGCTCAGTTCCTTGTTTGTATATTGAAGATTGAAATTCATTCTTCAAATTAGAGATCTGATTTTGCATTGCCTTCATTTTGGTCTCATTAAACTTGATGTAGTTATCAAGTTCATTTGGGATAGATCCCTGGTAATTAGGAGCTGAATACCCTTGATTACCCCTCGGGGGTGGGTATTGATTGTTTGGGGCATGAAATTGATTTTGCATGTTTTGCCCTCTTTGCTGATTAGGATTAAACCTATTTGGATTGTTGGGTTGAGGAAATCCGGGTGGTCCATTTTGAGGACGGTAGTTTGGTTCCACTTGAGGACGGTATTGGTTACCTCCTTGGTTGGAACTACCGGCTATTGCATTAATTTCAAATGTACCATCGGTGGCAGTACAATTATAATATGCATGTGGACCACCACAAGTGACACAAACTTCTACCTTTTTGACTTCGGTAGGTTGAGAACCAAGGATTTAATAGCCTTCGTGAGTTCGTCAAGTCTAGCATCGGTGCTAGACTGACCCACGGGTGATGAGGTAGAAGGACCAACACTCAGTTGGGAAACAACCGGTTTGCTTCGTGGAGTGCGGACCTTAGACTTGTTCTCGATGATTGCTAAAGCATCCTTTGTGGTTCGATTCAAGAAATTACCTCCAGCGGAGGAATTGAGAGATTCTTGATCAGCTGAGCTCACACCATTGTAGAAAGTGTCGAGTTGCATCAACTCAGAGAAACCATGATGCGGACATTTGCGAAGCATTTCTTTATAACGATCCCATGCTTCACTAAATGATTCATCGAATTTCTGTGTAAATTTCATGATTTCGTTTTTAAGACTCGTGGTTTTGGAAGGAGGAAAGAATTCATTCACGAACTTCTTAACCAAATCTTCCCATGTTACAATCGATCGAGGGGGTAGTTTGTCAAGCCAAATCCGGGCAGCCCCATCGATGGAAAACGGGAAAAGAAGAAGTTTGATTGCCTCTTCAGGGACATTTTTACATTTGATGGTGGATGTGATTTTGGTAAACCATCGAATGTGATCTTGAGGATCGTCCCTTTCAAAACCATAGAATTGACGCGAGGTTACAAGATTTATTAACCCCGTCTTGAGCTCAAAATTATCGGCCACGATGGCCGGAACAATGATAGCATCTCCGTAACCCTCGACGGGTGCTTGGAGAAGCTCATTCATAGTCGGCTCAGCCGCCATGAGAACAGAAGGGATGGGAATAGTACGAACCTCGGGTTCGACTATTGAAGAAGAACTTCTACGACTACGATTTCGTCTTCGAGGAATGTTGACAAGCTCACGTAACGGGCTCGTAGACCTAGAAGAACGCGTGCGCATGCACTAGAACACAACTCTAAGAAGCCTCAGAGTCGAGAGAATTATGAAAAAGGAAGGAAGATTCTTTATATATATATATATATATATATATATATATATATATATATATATATATATATATATATATATATATATATATTTTTCGTTTTTGAAAAGTGAAGATGAAAACAAATCCAATCAAAACAAGATCGAGGAAAAACGACAGTGAACTTAAACCAATAATCACAAGATGAATGGCTTCTTTGAAAAAGGTACACCACTCACAAGGATACAAAGGCAAGTTTTAATCTTTAGTTTGGGAACTTATTATGGTCGTACCCCCAGTTAGGTAGTACTCTGTCTTGGTTCTCGATGGTAAATTTTATTGTTGTTATTATTAAACAAAGAAAACGGAAAATGTTTTTGGGGCTTTTTTTTTTTTTTTTTTATGATATATATATATAAAAGAAAAGAAAAATATTTTTGTATTTTATATGGTTATGGAAGATTGAAATACGATATTTTTGGTACTCGATCCGTTAAACGAATTAACTTCACGAGTGTTTTGCTTTATATATGGTGAATATACAAGAGATGGAAGATATACACAGATTGGGTTTCAAAAACACGATACTGCAAAACGTTTAAAACACGCAACACACCTCCCCGGCAGCGGCGCCAAAATTTGATCGGTGCTAAACAGTCAACTAATATTGACCAAGTAAATGGTCAACAAGAGTCAAACAATCTAGGGCACAATCTCCCTGGAGTATAGTGTTTTCCCGGGTCGTTATATCCCAGCGAAGCGTGAAATTGTGTTTAGAGACGAATTGTGATCAAATGTTATTGAACGGAAAAGGGGTTGATGAATTATTGGACTAAGGAAATAAAAGAGAATAGCTTAAATAAGCTATATGAACAAAAACTAGAAATTAGAAAACCTAAAAATGTAAAAGGAATTTAAAAACGTACGTTTAGTTTAAATAAACGTAAACGTACAAAATAAAAAGTGAAAATGAAGAAATATTAATCCTAAAAATATGAAAATAACTTTTTTATAAACCTAAAGATGAAAGAAAATTATTGGAAAAAGAAAATTATTTTTTTTTAGACTTTTTATTTATTTTTTATTAATTAAAAACTATTTTTAACTATTTAAAAATACCCTAAAATACAAGAAATTATAAAATTAACCTAGAAAAATGAAATTATAACTTGGAAAAATCTAAAATATTATAAAACTAATTTTAAAACTGAAAAGATTTTTTTTTTTTTTGCTTTTTCTTTATTTATTATTAATTATCTATTATTTTAAATACTTTTTAATTATTTTAAATTCTAATAAATACTAAATAAGCAAAGAAAATTCTGAAACTTTTTCTATAATTATTAAATAAGTACAGGAAGCTAAGAAAAATATAAAAATGGAAAGTGCTTTTTGAAAAAGCTGAAAATAAGCCAAATGGCTTAAATAGAAGCTATCACTTATTTTTATGTTGGCTTTTCTTGATTTTTCTTTTTACAAAACTATTTAACTACTGAAAATATGAAACTTTAATGAAGACAAAAACTATGGAACTTGAAAATAAGCAATTCGTGGGCTTATTTGCTTATCAGCCAAGCTTTTGGCTTGAAACTAAGAAATTAAGCTTTGAATAAGCTTTAAATAAGCTACACAGAGGAAACCAAAGACAAAATAAGATCAAAACTAATTAAGTAACTGAAAATGAGCTACTTGGAACAAAGGAATTCACTGATAAACTTACAATAAGCAAATAAGCAATTCCAAATCCCACAGAGAGCCCAGCAGGCCTGCAGGGATTTTGCAGGCTTGATTAAGCTAGGGGCAAAGGATTCCAAGTCCAAAATAAGCTAAGCTCTGATGAGGTAGCTAGTAGAGGTCTCTAAAAAGCCAAGATTTACACACTGGGGCCCACTAATAAGCTCTGTGAGAGCTCATGAAGTTGGCTTATATGCACTGAGCAGGGAAAAAGTGCAGAGACAGAACAGGCTAGAGGGAACTTGCAGAGCACTTAAAAGCTACTGAATAAGCTGAAAAGACATAAATAAGCTAAAACAGATAAAATTCACACTACTAACTACTTATAAAGGCAAAAATCAAGCAAATAGCTTAATTGAATAAGCCACAGATTACCCTAGAACAGCATTGCTAAAACTAATAAAACCTTATTTTTGACTTTTTGCAGTTTTGTAAATGATGACTAAATTGAATTTCTACTAGATCCTACCTACTGATTATGTTAAATTAAGCTAGTGGGATGTTAAATTAAGCTAAATAAACAACTTGTGAGCTAAATTGATGAAAATGGACACAAATTTCTTAACAGTGAACTGTTAATAAGAGATAAATGGTGATTTTGACTTTTTAACAAACAATGACTGGTTTTTCTTGTATCTCTGAGTTATTAGATACTAATGTGACTTATAACAACAACAAACAACACTACAAACAACCTTAATCACAGTCCACTGCAGCAAATCCAAACATCCCTTATCTTAACTGATTTTATGATTTTCAAAGCAAATGAGAGATTTAGACCATGCACTGATTTCAAAAGTTGCTAGATGATAACATGAGACCATTTGAGCATAAAACAACAGCACTAACAACATAAAACACAGAAATGACAATTATGCTACTTAACTGTGAAAATGGACTTTTTTAGCAACAACAAATGTCAAAGAACAAGTAAACTATTTTTTTATACTAATTCTACTTAGCAATATCACAGAAACATAAAACTACAAAGATTCAAACATATAACTTACATACACAGTCAAATGCAAATATGAGTAAAATAAGCTTACAAGAACTTCCAGCTAAAAAACATGAACCAAGGACCTTTAGATCAACCTATAGGTTTCCCATGAAACCACTAACCCAAGGCCATCCAAAATTTACCCTGCTCCAGCCATGATCACCATCTTCATTGAATTCTTTGACTTATTTGCTATTTTTGTGATTTTTTTTTTTTTTTTTGTATTTTTGAGTTTAATGACTACAACTGAATTTTAAAGTTTCTAAAAGCTTTTAAAAGCTTTCTAGGAGCTCATATGATCTTAATAAGTCCTTATCATCAACTAAAACAACATATAGGTAAACTTGAGAATTTTGAGCTTAAAAATGGCATAAACTGAATTCGTACTTGAAACTTGAAATTGATTACTGAGAAAGGTTTACAATACACTGAAATAACTTAATTCAAATCTTGAAAGCTTAAACATACACTAGAAATTGGAAATGAACTAATACGAATTACATAAACTAAAATTACACTCGATCCCTCACAATACTGCATCCTTCTCTCTCTTTATAGACTTCTGAGACTCTCCACATGCTACTGAACATATCCCATCAACAATCTTGACCATTGGATGAGTCAAAATGATCCTAGCCTTCGAATCACATTTTGGCGCCAAAACTGCTAAACCACTCCTCTGATAACTTGAAGACCTAGAAGAAGCATTTAATGCTTTTTGGAGTTTGGTGGAAGCAAAGATAACAAGGACAAGGATTAGTGAGCTGGAGGTGAGGGGTGGTCTGGGTTTGCAGGGGTGAGTGGGAGAAGGTGAAAACATTTTTATTTATTTGTGGGAGGGAAAGGTTAAAACGGGGGAAGAGTTTTATTTATTTGTGTTTTGGGTCGGGTAAGGATTAGTGGGCTTGGGTTGTTTGTTTATGTTTGGGTTTGTGTTTGGATTAAACATTGAGTCCGTTTGGTAGTATAAGTTTCACAAGGACCAATGTTGTAATTTCCCTTAAAATTGAGGACTGAAAATGCAAACTTCCAAAAGATATCCCAAGGACCTTATTTGATAACTTTTGACTTTTAAATTCCTTGGGTTGACTTTTCTTTCAAAATAAATGTTCAGGGACTAATTTTGACAAGTTTTGAAAGTTGAGGGACTGAAACTGCCAATTTTGCAAACTTTGTTCATTTTTCAACTGTTTTCAAACATTTTGCATTTGAAATATATAAAACACAATCCCTGGGATATTTTCAATATTTTGATGCATTTCTGAGTGTTTTTGAATGTTTTGGCAGTTCAGATACGACAAAAATGATGAGTATTTACACACTCATCACTAGCCCACAAGTGTATGGTTTGTGGTAAAGGCAGTTGGAATTCCATACATGGTATTCAATTCACCAAAGGTTATCTTCCACCTAAGAATTAGCTAGTCCTGAGCAAACGGCTACAGGTAAAGACAAGTCAAATCCGTTTAAAGTTGCTGATTTACTAAAAATCAGATGGTTATCAATGTACCATGGTCTAACACACCTAAACATTTGCTACTCCAGTAGTGATGGATATTGGTAAAGAGACATCAAATCCATTAATTTTCAATGATTCACCTCTCACAGGAGTTCACACACCTGGAAGTGATGAGAATAGTATGAAACTTAAGTGATTTGATGTACATATTGTCATAGTAGCAGTCAAGCTCAAGTGAATGACATGGTGACCAGCTTAAATATTTTGAAGATGATTTCCTATTGCTGCTGAACTATAGAGGTTGCTGCTGGAAGTTAAAGATGTTGCTGCTGGTTACTTACTATTGCTGCTGCTCAATTGCAATCCTCAAGCCTGAGAAGTTAAAGCTCTATCATGTGGGAATCTTGCAAGTTAACCTAGTCAACTTCAAGATTAGGGGAGGATTGTTAGGATCTCTGGGAATAAAGATTTCTCATTGCTGCTGATAGTGAAGCTGGTTCCTGCTGATAGTTATACATTGCTGCTGCAGTTGGTTCCTGCCGATAGTTTATTTTTGTTTCTGCTGATAGTAGTCATTACTGCGAGTTTTAGTAATTGTTATCCCGTAAGTTTAGAATGTTTGTTAGATTTATTTTTAGAAGAGATCATGTTTATCTCTTCACACGTTTTCTTGTATGACGGGTTAGGGTTAGGGTTTATTGTTAGTATAAAAGAAACACCCGTCTATGAGTTTGGTACGACATTACAATATTCAATAACACAATTTCTTAGTTCATAATCTGATCCATAGAGGATCATTGTCTTCTATTATTTTCTTCTTTACATTCTTGTTGTTTAGTTTCCGCATAAACACAAGTCTTACACCTAGAGATTCTCGGTTTAACCAAGCTCTATCAAGCTAGAAGCACTCGATCCTACAACACATTTTCAAAATCAAGGTTACCCTTTTTAATTACCCCTTTACCAGTAATTCTTCCTCCAACACCACCACCAAAGACAACTGGTCCTCCATCCAGAGCAATAAAGTCTGAAAGATATGACTTGTTGCCTGTCATGTGCCTTGAACATCCACTGTCTGAAAATCCTCTATCTTCTTTGCCATTTGAGGGATGTTCCTGCACACAAAATAAAGGTGTTAGTTTCTTTTGGGGATCCAAACCATCACTGGTTTGGATCTGCCTTGTGCATCAAGATGAGAAAACTTGTTTGAGGTCTTTGATGCACCATTGGGTTGAGTAGAATTCTTATCCCAATGTGCTGAGGCCTTGACAGCATTGCCCCTGTTTCCCTTAACATTTAAGTGCCCAGCAGTTGGATTTGCTGGTCTAGCAGTTGGAACTGCTGACCTAGCAGTTGAAACTGCTTGTTTAATCTTAGGCACCCACTTCTGATTAGTCATTGCTGTTTTCTGATAAAAATGCCTTTTAACTGTTTGTGCATGATTTGAAAATTGTTTTGCACTTGTAACAGTTTGCTTGTTATTAAACCACTTATTTTGACTAGCAGTTGAAACTGTTTTGATGCCAGTCTTTAACATAACAGCTTTAGGTGACATCTTATGATTTGCATTAGGGTTTGTCAATCTAGTTGGACCATTTTGAGTTACCCTAGCATTGTTATTCCTGTTCACCCTTGCATTCCCAGTAACCCTCTTTTTCCATGGGTTAGAATCACAATAAGCAGCCATATGCTCAAAACATCCACACACAAAACATACTTTTCTAATCATAGCAAACTTATCATCCATTTTCTTAGATTTTGAGTGATTCCAGTTCCTATGACTACTCTCAGAACTTGATGATCTGTTCCTATACATCTCAGCATATCTAACATTTTTCCTAACTAGTTTTATGTTTTCAGTCTTAACCACTTTAGGAGCATGTTTAACTTCTACCTTAACAACATTAGGTTTTTCCTTAACCTCTACATTCTCATCATCAGATGTCCACTCCTCAATAGTTGGTGCATCTGAGTTCCTATCAGAGGACATCTTTTCCTCAGAGAGAGATTTGTCACTAGCACTCACAAAAGAATCCTCTGCCTTAACAAATTTAATAGGATTCTCACTAACCTTAACACCATATCCAGGAAAATCCATATCCTTAAACTCTTCTAAACCTGTATGAGATAAATTAATTCCTGGTGGAGCAAACATTCCTCTAAAGGGGGGTGCAACTGACTTATAACCTAAACCAGATTTAGCTTTGTTAAGTATTTGACTCTCTACAATCTTCTTAACTCCATCTGAAGTATATTCAAGAGTGTCTACACTTAACTGGATGTTTTCTTTCTCCTTTTTAAGCTTCTCTAGTTCATATACAAGTCCACTCATTTTATTATCTTTTATTTCCAATTCCCTCTTTAAAAGACCTATCTCATTAGTAAAGTTTGACTCATTATATTTATAAAACACAATTTGTTCTTCCAAAACAGCTAATCCTCTTTTATGATTTGACACACTAAAACTTATTTGATTATATTCAACTCTAAGATCATCATACTGTTTCTTAATATTTTCAAAATCTTTTAAAGCACGACAAGAGTTTGAACATTTTTCAAGTATATGTACCTCAGAGTCTGAGAAAGCCATTAAACCCAAGTTAGCTGGTTCCTCTTCTTCCTCCATGAAGCTCCAATCAAATCCAGCTCCATCTACAGCTACCATAGCCTTGGAAGAAGGCTCTTCTACATTAACTGTTCTCTTTGACCCTTGCTGATTCTTAAACCCTTGACCCTGGTTACTTTGTTGTCTTGGACCTCTACATTCCCTGGCAAAGTGCCCTATCTTGTGACAATTAAAGCATTCCACCTTAGACTTATCATACCCAGCAACATCTCTTCCATAGAAGGTAATCTTATTCCCAGTCCTTTGGTAATACATCTTAGCCCTGATGCTTATCAAAGCCAACTGCCACTTCAAATCCATAGCTTCCAAATCATCTTCAGCAATTTGAAGAAGATTTTCATTAAAGATCTTTGACCCACCAGACGGTTCTGATACAAATGCATATATGGTCTCTTCAGTCAAGCCAGCAGTACTAGTTTTTACACTAGCAGTGCTAACTGTTGGTATAGCAGTACCAACTGCTTCTTCATCTTCATGATTCTAACTGTTTGAAGAAGATACAAAATCCATATTCCCTGAACTGGAACTGGTGCTACCACTCTTCTTGACCTTCTGCTCAACAATCTTAAGATTATTGTAAAGCTCATTCATTGTCATATTCTCCAGCTCTGGTTTATTGCTCCAAACCACAACATAAGTGTTCCATTCAGCAGGTAAACTGTTTAGAAACTTCATGTTGAGGTCTTCTTTAGGTATCACAATCTTCAACACAGTAAGTTGACTGGTGATCTTCTGAAGCCTATTAAAGATTTGATCCAAAGTTTCATTGCTTGATACAGTGAAGTTCTCATAACTTTGCTTGAGTAGGGTTTTCTGTGCCTTTTTGGTAGCTTCATTGCCACCAAATCTTTCCACCACTGCTTCAAAAAGAGTTTTTGCCGACTCATAATGGCTAAAGTTCAGCACTTGATCATTAGGAATTGCCATTAGTAACAAATTCCTAGCCTTCTGATCATTCTTCTTCTTGATTCTCTCCTCGTTTGTAACTGGCTCAGTATTAAGCTTTGTGACCTTGGAACCATCAGCACGTGTTTCTTCAACAGCAACTGGTTTGAAGGAATCACCATTGATAATAATATCCCATAATGCATAGTCTTGCACCATGAAGTATTGCTCTATTCTGAGCCGCCATAAATCGTATTCATTCTGTTTCAGCATGGGGAGTTTAGCAAGGATTGAGGTTTGAGGTGTCTCCATGTCCATCTTCTTAGATTGCTAGTGAGTAAATACTTTTGATTCTTTTAAACTCAACGTATCAAAAACCTTGTCTCTGATACCACTTGGCCGGATCTAAACACACACGTTGTGTTGGGGATACTTTGAGTGTATACTTGATAGCACGCGAAATTTACTACCAATCACTTAGAAGAATATGAGTTTGTGTTTGGTCATTGATTAAGTAAAACAATAAGAACAAACGATATCAACCAAACTTATCACTTCAATATATCGAACGATTACAATATGAACGTGAAGGATATTAGATGTATTCGATATGAATGATATGTGTATCTGTATGTGTGTGTATCAAACCCTAATCTAAGGATCTCCTTTTATAATGCAAAGAGTCCTGTACACGTTAAACATCTAACAGAATCATTCTATACATATAAGATATATACCATATCTTTTCTATAATTATCTTCACACGGTTTCACCTTGATCTCATAAGCAGTCCTAACTGTTCTTCCTTCAGCAGTCCTAACTGCTCTTCCATCAGCAGTCTTAACTGTTCTTGTATCAGCAGTCGTAACTGTTCTTGTATACGTCAACCGTACAAACTGCTTAAGTTTAATTCCCAACAACGTTGTTCATAGCAGTATCTAACTCAACAACGTTTGTCTGTGGCTGATGAAGCTCTTTCTCTTGAGAATTCGGGCACACAAAGTCCCTATTGGCACTAACATACTCAAACACGTTTTTCTGTTGTACATCATTGGGAATCTTCTGTTTGTCAATCATGTCGTAAAATTTTAGTACCTCAGCTATGATTGAATCTGAAGTGTTTGACATGATGCTAACGTGCACGGGATTTTACAATTCTATGATTTAAGCCGAGAAATAGAGTCTTTCGCGGGATTTTACAAAATCAAGAATAAACCATGATTTGATTGCTTGAATGTGTTATGATGAAAGTTTGGATCGATAATGATTGGTGACTGTGTGTTAAGATGATGATCGTTTGATGGACAAGGTGATATGTTGTTTAGTTGAGACTGTCTTACCCTCGCGTAGCAACCCAAACTATGTTCCGTTGCCATATTCCGAGTTGGGGGTGTTACATTAGGTGTAACTATAGTGTTTAAGCGGGAAAACTCTTGGGAAGATAAACTTTGCTCCTTTCCAAGACACAAAAGAAGCTCATGGGAACTCGGTGCTATCAACTCCGGCAAACCAAAAGGACATCAAGGCTAGAAGTCTAGGTACGTGCCTATCTACGAACAGTTGGCAAGATCACTATTCCCACGTGAAGCAACAGTAATCTCTCCGCTATATAAACCCGTTCCAACAAATCAGAATGTACGCATTCAACGAGAGTAAGAAGTGAGAAATCATTAACATAGTTAGAGTGTTAGAAATGTCAACACACTTAGAACCCAAGCCTAGCTTGCTTCTTCGTGTTTCTTAATTTGTCTCTCCACGGGGATAGCCTTCTGCAGCTATCCTTTTGAAAAGCTAACCAAGTTATTAGTGTGTTTAAGTGGGTTCTTGAGTAACCTGTAATTCCTCCCATCATGTGTTTATGTATATTTTGTTAATTCATGAGTTGCTCAAGTCAAACCGGACCAACAAAGCATTTGTCTTGTTGCAATGTTGATACCTTTGTAAAAGATATTTACCATTTGCTGGTTGAGAATTCGGGCACACAAAGTCCCTATTGGCACTAACATACTCAAACACGTTTATCTGTTATACATCATTGGGAATCTTCTGTTTGTCAATCATGTCGTACAATTTTAGTACCTTAGCTATGACTGAATCTTAAGTGTTTGACATGATGCTAACGTGCACAGGATTTTACAATTCTATGATTTAAACCGAGAAATAGAGTCTTTCGCGGGATTTTACAAAATCAAGAATAAACCGTGATTTGATTGCTTGAATGTGTTATGATGAAAGTTTGGATCGATAATGATTGGTGATTGTGTGTTAAGATGATGATCGTTTGATGGACAAGGTGATATGTTGTTTAGTTGAGATTTGGTTCCAGTGAAGTGCCTTAGTTGTAGTGAAATTTTGGTCTAAAAACTTCACAGCTCGATAACTTCTTTCTGGAGCGATTTCAGGCTTCGAAAGTTGGGTTGAATGAATATATTTGTTCAACGTGTCCTTCTCCTCGGTCTCACGATCGTTTTGACAGGTCGTGGGCTGAAAACGGAGTTACGGTTCAAAAGTTATGGCCGTTTGAAGTTTTGACGTAAAACGTCAACTTTGGTCAAACCGCAACTGATCAAATCGCAACAAGTCAAGTTACAATTTGTCAAATCGCAACAAGTCAAATCACAATTAATCAAATCGCAATAAGTCAAATCGCAACTAACCAAATCGCAAGTATCAACTCGCAACGTCAAATCGCAACTGGTCAAATCGCAACTAGTCAAATCGTAACTTGTCAACTCGCAATTAATCAAATCGCAACTTATCAAATCGCAGTGACTTTGTCAAATCGCAGGCACACTCAAATCGCAACCCAGAAAAGCTCAAATCGCAACTAGCAAATCGCAGGCTACAAAAAGACAAAACAGTCGCTATCTTGTCAAATCGCAACACGCAAAGCGACAAAACAGTCCCTTTCTTGCGGTTTGTCTTCTTTTCCCTTTTAAGTAATAAGCCAAATCGCAGAATCCAAACTATACCAAATCGCAACCAATAATTTCCCAACAATACTCAAATCGCAATCTAGAATCCCTTACCGAATGCCAAATCGCAACTAAGAAAAAGTTTGAAAAACCACAAGAATTGACCTAAAACACCACAAAAACGAATAGAACAATATTTCCAACCACCAAACTAAGCTTATAAACTAACCTTAATCAAGAAAGTACAAGCTTTTAACACATTCAACCACAAACAAAGCACAAATGAGAGATTTTCTACCCTATTCTATTCGAACCCAAAAAATAACCACAAACCAATTCAAGGAATCCGAAAACCTACACTCAAATGAACCTAGCCATGGCTCTTGATACCAATTGTAGGATTTCAATAACTAAACACGTATGGTTCTTGTGATTATGGATCGAATTCAAGAATATAAGAGAAGTTAGAGAGATAGAAAGTTGGGAGCCTTTGTAGAGAGAGAAGTAGAAGGTGTTAGATTAAATGAAAGGTCCAACCCTCTCCCTTGGTGGGAGAGGGGTATTTATACACAAATATTAGATGCCCCGTGTGGGCTGTGGAGTAAGCTGACAGAGGGTAAAGACCCAACCCTCTCCACGAATACTTATAATAACTAAACTAATACTAATAATAATAATAATAATAATAATCCTACGAGCTACTTAAATGCTAACATATACTCGGGGTGACCGAGTCTTCATATGAATATTTATATTCCTAACACTTCTACACGTCTTCTAGAGCAGTATCTTTATGCAGCAGTCTTCTATACTAAGTCTTCAACATTTAATTCCTAACAGGAACTGAAGGAGCTGCTGGTTTAACTCAGTGGTTTGAGAAAATGGAGTCGGTATTTCTAAGGAGTAACTGTTCTGAGGATTGCAAGGTGAAGTATGGGACTGGTACCTTGGTGGAACATGCTTTATCTTAGTGGAACTCTTATGCTCAAGATATGGGATTGGAAAATGCTTATAATACTTCATGGGAAGAGATTAAGAAGGAAATGGTTAAGAAGTATTGTACTCGTAGTGACATAAAGAGGTTGGATACTGAATTTTACTATTTGGCTGTGAAGGGTGTTGATCTTGCTACTTATGTGCGTCGATTTCAAGAATTGAAGGTTTTCTGTGCTCACATGGTGCCAAATAATGAGAAACTATTGGAGATGTTCATTGGAGGATTGCCTTCCAGTATTGAAGGGCATGTGACATCCTACAACTCTCAGACTCTGGATGATACTATTCACATATCTGAGCAACTTTTGGATCAAGTGATCAAACATGGTGCTGTTCAGAGGAGTAACAACTATGACAACAAACGGAAGTGGGAGGACAACAGAAGGAACACCAACTACAACAACTCCAATAACCGCAACAACAACAGTCAACCTCACCATAACCACCACAACAACAACAACAACCAGTACCGTAACAACAATCATCACCACCAGCAGAACAGAAGACAAGAGACTGTTAAGGCTTTTATGGCTGCACCAGCACAAGCTGGAGGGTATGTTGGGCCACACCCATTTTGTGATAAGGGTAAACAGCATCACGCTGGACCATGCACTGCTAAGTGTCAGAAATGTCAGAAGACTGGGCATGTTGCTAGAAATTGTAAGAGTAGAGTTGTGGTTACTGAGAATAACGCACAGCCAGTGGTAACTTGTTATGGATGTGGAGAGCGTGGTCATTACAGGAGTCATTTCCCTAAGAACACTAGTCAAAGAGCTGAAGGCGCTCGTGGGAGAGTAACTGTGATGGGCAATGGGGAACAACAGCATGATCCGAATGTGGTTACCGGTACGTTTTTACTCAACAATCATCGTGTTAAAGTTTTATTCGATTCTAGTGCTGATATGAGTTTTATATCTTCTATGATTTCACCTGTACTAAATATCCCACCGACCTCTCTAAACTTTAGTTATAGCATTGAACTAGCGAATGGCAACTTAGTTGACACTTGCACCGTAATCCGAGACTGTACCCTAAACCTCTTAGACCACCCGTTTAGTATCGATCTTATGCCCATCGAACTCAGAAGCTTCGACATAGTGGTTGGTATAGATTGGCTATCCAAGCACTAGGCGAGTATTGTTTGTGGTGAGCTAGTTGTTCATATTCCTCTCAATGGTGAAACTTTAATTATCTGTGGCGATCGTAGTAGAACCCGTTTGAAAATCATATCTTGTATCAAGACCTTGAAATACATCGAGAAGGGTTGTCATGCATTCTTAGTACATGTGGCTAAGAAGAATTCGGGAGAGAAGCGACTTGAGGATGTTCCAATTGTGCGTGATTTTACGAAAGTATTTCCCGATGATCTACCTGGAATTCCACCAGTTCGACAAGTGGAATTTCAAATCGACTTAGTGCCGGGAGCTGCACCCGTAGCACGAGCACCGTATCGACTAGCGCCGATAGAGATGCAAGAGTTGTCTAATCAGTTGCAAGAATTGCTGGATAAAGGGTTTATTTGACCTAGTTCCTCACCCTGTGGAGCACCAGTGTTATTTGTGAAGAAGAAAGATGGATCATTTAGAATGTGTATTGACTATCGTGAGCTGAATAAGTTAACAGTGAAGAACCGATACCCGTTACCTAGAATCGACGATTTATTTGACCAGTTACAAGGATCAGGTTACTACTCCAAGATAGACTTGCGATCAGATTATCATCAACTTAGAGTCCGGGAAGAGGATATTCCCAAGACAGCGTTCAGGACTCGATATAGCTACTATGAATTTCAAGTGATGCCCTTTGGTTTGACAAACGCGCCTGTTGTATTCATGGACCTCATGAAACGAGTGTGTAAACCATATTTGGACAAGTTCGTTATAGTTTTCATCAACGATATTTTGAACTACTCCAAGAGTGAAGAAGAACACAAGCAGCATCTGACGATAATTCTTAAGTTACTCAAAGAAGAGAAATTGTACGCGAAGTTCTCTAAGTGTGAATTTTGGATTTACACGGTAAAATTTCTTGGTCATGTGATTGAGAGTAAAGGGATACATGTGGATCCCGCGAAGATCGAAGCTATTGAGAACTGGCCAACGCCCTCTAATGATACAAAAATACGTCAATTTCTGGGATTGGCTAGATACTACAGGACATTCATCGAGGGATTCTCCAAAGTAGTTTAACCGTTGACTACATTGACTCAAAAAGATAAGAAGTATGTATGGGGAAAGGACGAAGAAGAAGCATTTCAAACTCTGAAGCAGAAGCTTTGCAGTGCAACGATTTTGGCATTACCAGATGGAGCTGAAGATTTGGTAGTCTATTGCGATGCATAACATCAAGGGTTAGGAGCAGTTTTGATGCAACGAGGGAAGGTCATAGCATACGCTTCTCGATAACTTAAGACTCACGAGGAAAATTATATCACCCATGATTTGGAGTTAGGACCTGTGGTTTTTGCACTTAAGATTTGGAGGCACTATTTATACGAAAATAAGTGTAATGTCTTTACCGATCAAAAGAGTCTCCAACACATTTTGGACCAGAAGGAGTTGAATATGAGGCAACGAAGATGGTTGGAGATATTAAGCGAATATGATTGCGAGATTCGATACCACTCGGGAAAAGCGAACGTCATGGCTGATGCCTTGAGCCGCAAGGAGCAGTTGAAGCCGCTGCGAGTTCGAGCTTTGGTTTTGACTATCAATTTAAACCTTCCCGCCCAGATTCTTCATGCCCAAGAAGAAGTCGTGAAACAAGAAGACTTCAAAAGTTAGAATCTTTACAGTATGGTACAGAAGAAGTTTGAGAGACGTGCAGATGGGATGTTATGTTTTCAGGGAAGAAGTTAGATACCACGTTAAGGAGGATTGTGAGACGTAATCATGCATGAGTCTCATAAGTCGAAGTACTCTGTACACCCAGGATCCAAAAAGATGTGTCATGATCTCAAAGAGTTATATTGGTGGCCGAACATGAAGTCTGACATTGCCGACTATGTCTGCAAGTGTCTTACGTGCGCTAAAGTTAAAGCCGAACATCAGAAACCGTCTGGTCTCCTACAAAAACCTGAGATTCTCGAATGGAAATAGGAACGGATTACTATGGACTTCATCACAAAACTTCCAGAGACCGCAACTGGTTTCGACGATATTTGGGTTATAGTCGATCGACTAACCAAATCAGCACATTTTCTACCCATCAAGGAAGCCTACAGCATGGACAAGCTGACTAGACTCTACGTGAAGGAAATAGTATTGAGACATGGAGCATCGATATCTATCATCTCTGACCGAGACAGCAGATTCACTTCTAACTTTTGGCAATCACTTCAGGATGCCTTTGACACGAACCTCGACATGAGTACCGCATACCACCCGCAGACCGATGGTCAAAGTGAGAGGACCATTCAGACCTTAGAATACATGCTCCGAGCTTGTGTAATTGACTTTGGAAATGGATGGGATGTCCATTTGCCTTTGATTGAGTTCTCGTACAACAACAGCTATAATGCGAGCATTAAGGCTGCACCGTTTGAAGCACTGTATGGTCATAAGTGCCGATCACCTATTTGTTGGGCTGATGTAGGAGAAGTTCAGCTTATTGGACCGGATATTGTTCATGAGACAACCGAGAAGATTATACTAATTAAGAAACGATTGAAAGTTGCCAGAGACCGACAGAAGAGCTACACAGATGTGAGGCATAAACCATTGGAGTTTCAAGTTAGAGATAGGGTTATGTTGAAAGTTTCTCCATGGAAGGGTGTGATACGGTTTGGCAAACGAGGAAAGATGAACCCTAGGTAAGTTGGACCGTTCAAGATTTTGAACAGGGTTGGTCCAGTGGCTTACAAGCTTGAACTACCACCAGAGCATAGCAGAGTACACCCCACTTTCCACGTGTCCAATTTGAAGAAGTGCTTATCCGATGAGACAGCCGTTATTCCACTCGATGAAATTCAGATTGATGACCAATTGAACTTTATTGAGGAGCCCGTCGAGATTATGGAACGTGAGGTCAAGCAACTGGAGAAGAGCAGTATTCCCATTGTGAAAGTCCGTTGGAATTCCAAGAGAGGACCCGAGTTCACTTGGGAACGCGAAGATGAGTTTAAGCGCAAGTACCCTTACCTTTTCTGAACCAGGACTGATAATCTTAACTGAAATCCGGGACAGATTTCCCAATATGATGTAGGTGTTGTAACACCCGGCAATTTTCCAAACCTTTTTACTAGCCAAATATTTTATTTTTGCATCACCTTAGCATTTAAATTTTTTGTGAACTTATTTGACCTTGAGAAACGAGAACATTGTCCCTTTATTGAGCCGGCACAACCTAGAAAGCACGAAACGAATCAAATTTGCCAAATAAATTAACTTCGAGAAAGTTATGCGTATTTATACTCGTTTTTATTGGACAAATTATTTCTAGAACAATGGCGCAAGTTTCGTAATTTTTCATGTCCGTTTGGTACGTCAAATGGGTCCCGCGAGAGATATATTAAAAGTTTGCTATAATTATCCTTTAACTCCTCCGCCCCTTTCTCCACCCACACCCTTACACTTTGATTTGTACACCATTAGCCCCTCACAACTTATAAAACCATTTCATTTTCTCTCTCCCCTCTCATAATAACACACACTCATTCACCTCTCTCTCTCTCCTCTCTCACTTTGCCAGAAAACACCGCCGACGACCACACCACCGTCGCCGGAAAATATTCCGGCCAACACCCAAACTTCACCACCACGTAGATCGAGACCCCCTTTTTGTTTCTGGAGCATTTGAGCTTGGTTGGAGCTTGTTTGATACCCGTATGCCACCACACCGCCACCACAGTTCAACACCACCACCCACCGCCACTTCGCCCCACCTTTCTCTCTCTCAGTATAACACTCACGCGCCCCCTCCCCTTTTATTTTTTTAAATTAAAACCGAAACCCTAACCCAAAATCTTTAATAAAACGTTTTTAATATTAAAACTTTTTTTAAAACTCTTGGTTTTGATAAAAACGTGTGGATCCGTTTGGTTTTGACCTTGAGTCGGTCCGATTCACTCAACTCGGCCTAGTCAATTCGCGAGTCGAGTTGACTCGGGGTGAGTTTGTCTTGTTTTTGGTTTAGCTTGGTTGTTTCTTTGGTTTGTTGCTCGGTTTGGATTTTTTTTTTTTTTTTGGTTTGATTTGGTGTGGATTTGATTCGGCCGAGAGCTAAGGCTCGCGTAGGATTGAGCCGTGACTCGAGGTGAGTCACGGCAAAGTTTAGTATAGGTTTGGTTTTGGTTATGATTGGAGTTGGTGGATTTGGTCTCGGGTTTCGTCTCGGCCGAGGGCCACGACTCATGTAAGTCGAGCCGTGACTCGTGGTGAGTTACGGCGTGGGGTTTGGTTAATGGTTATTTTTTTTGTGGTTGGATTTGGATGAGTTGGGTTTAGCCGAGAAACATATAGGTTCGGATAGAGTCAAGCCATGACTCACGGGGAGTCACGGCAAGGATTGTTGGTTAATTCGAGTAGTGTTTGGATTTGGTTATGTTTATGGTTAGGCCGAGAGCCACATAGGCTCAATGGAGTCGAGCCGTGACTCACGGGAGTCACGGCAATGGTCATTATGTTTGGTTGTATCGAGTCAACTTTATATTAGTTTTGTCATTTATTTTATTTTTCGTTATTTATTTAATTTGTTGTTTATCGATACAGTGTTTCGGGATAATATTTGGATAACATGGGATATGATTTGGACATGTGACTTGGATATGTATTGTTAACTTTTGCTTGGATGAGATTGGACGTTATTGGATTTACGGTATTAGCCTATAGACCTTATGGACGATTTTGGCACTTGAGACAGAAGAGTATGTTAGACTCATAAGAGTTTAACATATTTGGACCCGAACATACACAAAATGGTCGATAAACTTGACAACTAATATATACGCGAATGATAATGTCTAATTATATATTTAACTTGTAAATGTGATGATAAAACTTATATTATTGAAGAGTCATAACGACTAGGAAATGCTTTATAAACGGACGCATCATGTCCAAATTTTGATAAAAATCTTTTATAACTTAATCATTTATGATTACCTAATATCCAAAAACCTTTTCGAAACTTATACGGTTTCTTCCTAAATCATGACGTTATATCAACTGTTTGGGAAATGGGTAAAATACCGAAACTACCTATTGATGTTTTCTTTCTTGTTTACTTGTTTTATTTTTCCCTTTCTTATTATTACTTCTTCTTTCTTATTCTATTTCTTCTCTCTTTTCTTTATTCTTTTCTTAGTATCCGTTTGTGTTTGCCGACTTTTATTATTTTAACTTCTCGTATCTACACGAGTTTTAAACATTCATTTCTTTCAGACACCATTGAAACTAAACCTTTTCATTTCAAATACGAGTATTACTTTACAAATCGCTTTGAGGTTGGATTGATGAAACATATTATCCATTTATTAGGTTATGCTGAGGTTCATTTACCATGCTATTCCATCTGATTATTTGTGATATCTCGTTTCTCTACTACTAAGGTGTGATTCATAGCCCCATTTTACTTTTTAATTGTTTATAAACCCATGGGGGAGATACATGCTACTTACTTTTTCATGAACACAATTGTTTAAATGTAAGCTATTCCTGATTAAGATGATATTGCTAAGTACCGTCCTTGCCAAAAGCAAGTCCCTCGATCATGAACCATTAATCACTTGCAAGTGAGCACGAATATAGGGATATAGGACTATAGGAATTGACCATCCTGCCTTGTTGGCTAAGTCCAGTCCACATGTGATGTACTATATTCGATTTATCACTAGGTATCTGGAAAAGTACCTATCTTGGGGGCAACTATTATGTTATGAAATTCCGTGGTTACTGTCGACTTACGCCAATTTTATTGGTGCCGGTTAACGTTTTGCGTGTCATGAGCTTAGCAATGGTTACGACGCTTTCCCTGATATATGTATTTGTTACTTATATCTTCCAGACTAAAAATCTTGTGTTCAACTGCTTTACTTACTAAACCTATGGATTTCACTCAACCTTTGTGTTGACTTTTTAACATGTTTTATCTCAGGTATATGATGCATAATTTGCTGGCAAGGGGAGTGGCTTGAAGACTTTAACAGCTATCTGTTGGCTTTTACTATCTATCTGTTTTACTATCTTTTCACTATCTTTATCATTCGAAAAATCTTTTGAACTACGTCTTTATTTCCGCTGCAAACTATGTTGAGAGTTTTTCGAACTCTAAATGTTTATCTTCATATTCGAATGATATGTTTTTCCTAAAACGACTCGTTATGAGGTCATTTTCTACGAATTTAACTGTCTTACCCTCGCGTAGCAACCCAAACTATGTTTCGTTGCCATATTCCGAGTTGGGGGTGTTACAATAGGTGTAACTATAGTGTTTAAGCGGGAAAACTCTTGGGAAGATAAACTTTGCTCCTTTCCAAGACACAAAAGAAGCTCATGGGAACTCGGTGCTATCAACTCCGGCAAACCAAAAGGACATCAAGGCTAGATGTCTAGGTACGTGCCTATCTACGAACAGTTGGCAAGATCACTATTCCCACGTGAAGCAACAGTAATCTCTCCGCTATATAAACCCGTTCCAACAAAGCAGAATGTGCGCATTCAACGAGAGTAAGAAGTGAGAATTCATTAACATAGTTAGAGTGTTAGAAATGTCAACACACTTAGAACAAGCCTAGCTTGCTTCTTTGTGTTTCTTAATTTGTCTCTCCACGGGGATAGCCGTCTGCAGCTATCCTTTTGAAAAGCTAACCAAGTTTTTAGTGTGTTTAAGTGGGTTCTTGAGTAACCTGTAATTCCTCCCATCATGAATCATAAACTCGTTATTATTTGCATGTCCAAACGCCACGTGTTTATGTATATTTTGTTAATTCATGAGTTGCTCAAGTCAAACCGGACCAACAAAGCATTTGTCTTGTTGCAATGTTGATACCTTTGTAAAAGATATTTACCATTTGTTGCTTGTTCAAGTCATGAGTTGGGCACCTGAAAAGGAGATCATTGTACCTATCCCAAGCTTGGTACAATCTCTCATCACCATCTTGCTTAAAATTGTGGATCTATTCAAGCTGTTTTGTCGTCTTTGATGGAGGGCAATACTGTTAAATGAATGTTCTCTTAAGGAGGTCTCATGTGTTCACGGTTCCAGCAGGCAACCTATCAATCCACCTCTTTGCTGCTCCCGTGAGTGTCGTAGGAAACACTCGGAGCATAAATGCATCGTGAGAAACTCTAGGAATATTGACAAGGCTTACGATGTACAAGACATTATCAATATGCTCGTGAGCATCTTCAGTCTTGTTTCCTGAAAAGGGGTCTTTCCTCAACTCCCTTATGAACTGATTCTTTATCTCAAACTGAACATCAGTTCCAATAACCGGCCTAACCATACCAGGCCCTTGTTCTTCTCACGTTAAAGCGAGGTATTCTTCGAGGGTAAGCGTATCGATTTCTACTTCACCCATGGTACCTGAAACTAGAGAAATAGAAATTATGAGATGAAAATTAAAAATGTATATATATTTAAAACTTAAACAAAATCCTAAAATAGGTCTCAGGTAGCGGCGCCAACAACTTGATGCAGGATTTCTGACAAGGTTTTAATATTTATAAAGTGTCGTCTACCTAAGGTCTACCAAATGCACTATCGGGCAGTGTACCCGGTCATGTGTAGTGTAGTATTCGGTAAAGCCGAGGTTGTCCCAAGAGTTATGCGTGTGGATCTAATATAAGTTCTAAGTGTCACAGATTTTAAAGGGGGTTTATGATTTGATTAATTAAACTAAGAAATGAAATAAAATGAATGCAATAAAAAGTGGAATAGATATTCAGTAGGGAGAAACGTGCTAGCCTAATTACTAATCTTGTTATGCCATGATTAAGTTTTCTAATTAATGTTTTCTATCGCTTCATATGGGGTTTAAAGTCACTAGACTCCTCTGGTCAATTTGTCTAGCCTATTTTCCATAGCGTCCTATTCCGTAACCAAATGATTACAAGAGTTCGTGGGTTTACCCTACGGAAGAGTCATTAAGTACAGCTATGATCTAAGATTTATTCTACGAAAACCGGCCTGTTGGAACTTAGGTTCCCCCTAACTTCTTAAGCACTTTATTTTGGTAGCTGATCCTTTGGTCCATTCTCACACAAGATAATGGTAGTCTTATGGTCAATTCTTACCATTTCTTGCAACCTATCCTGCTAGGGTCCTATGGTCAATTCTCCTAGTTCCTAGATACTACCAAACCTCCATGCTACCGAAACAAGGGTGTCCGCGAATAAAAAAAGAAAGCATACATATAAAGCGAATAAGAAAATGAAAAAACTGCATCTTGAGCTCAATAAAATGTTTCTGATTTTAATTCTTATTCTTTATGTTATTATGCATGCATTTGTGTTTGAATAAGAAATTTGTATGTAATATCATAACAAGTATGTGGACTGTACGTTATTTGTATATAACTTATGAATCTAGCATAATGAGCTCATAGTGGTGTGATATATGGAAGGGAGTATACGAGAATTACTGTATATGACCGCCATAATCCCCATTGTGTGGTTTGTTATGTTGAGATACTTATGATGACGGTTAATAAGATTTATTTGCTAGCCTTTTGTTGTACCATATAGAAATATCATGTCAAGTGCGAGAATGTAAATTGTGACATGTTGCTGTGTTTCATTATTATCCTATTTTGAATTATAGGTTACATATTTCATTATTATGAGTGATAAATGTTATAATGGTATATTAAGTCTTGACCGTTTTTATTTGTTAGTATTGATGGAGATACTAACTCTTAAGCCTATATATACATCTAGTCCTCTCCCTACCCAATACACACTAAAAGGTAGAATCATTAGCTATCCATCAAGCTCTCTACACTCAAGTGGGTCAAGGGAGAGAAACTAGTTGTGCTAAAAGTGTTCTTTGCATCATGTCAACATCCGCTACGGCTTCCAGTATGTTGTACTCGTTCACCTTATCTATGTGGTTATTCTCGTATTCTAAGATCATTGTGGCATAATAGTTTAATGTGTTCATCATGTATATTTGATGTTAATGTCTACACATATAATTGCTTACATGTCGTTGTACTTGCGGATTTCATCTAGGAATTCTTCTATAGATTTTTCGTCTTTGTTTTTTTTTAATATGATTCCTAGGGGTGGCAATCGAGCCGTGTTCGGGTTAACCTATCAGGTACGCGGGTTTGTGGGTTATAATAACCTCTATCGAAACACGACCCATTTATTAATCATGTCAAGAAACCAACCCTAACCTAGACCTGCATAACACTTGTAACCCATTTTTGACATGTTTAATATGTTTAAGTAAATAGATCAAGCGGTGAATAGGGTTGGTGATTTGTCGATTTAACTAATTTAAAAGCAAAACAGATATAAGGATCTAAAAATTGATAAAAATAATATGTAGATAACTATACGACAATTTCAATGATATGTGAGTTATAATCATAATTCATTTACATAACAAAATATATTTAATCCAAATCAAACATAAAATCCAAGCTATATATTTAATTTTTAGAGACCTATATACTCAAACGGGTTCAAGGGTTTACCTGTTTAATACTTACTCAACCCAAAAATGACCCATTTATTAAATGAGTTAGACGGGTTGACCTATTTTTAACGCCAACCTGTTTATCCTCAACCTAAACCTATTTAACTTCGGGTTGGGTTCGTGTTGTTTATCGTGTCATGTCGAGAGTTGCCACCCCTAATGATTCCTTCTCATGTATGTGTCGATTAACTTCTTGTTTTCTCTCTTTCTCTTTTCTGACTCTTCGGCAGCCATTAGGCACCATTTTGGATCTGCAGTCTGCAAGAACCACAGGATAGCATCCAGAGGAAAATTCTTATTTATTATTAATTTGTTTATAGAGCAAGAAGTTTAGAGGTGGCAAAATGGCTAATGGATCGAGTTAAAATATAAAAGATGGTCGGGTCAACCGAAAGCACTTTTTTTATTTTTTTTTCCCCATTTTTTATATCTAAAAAAAAGATATTGGTAATTTTTAGCTCGTTCGACCTGTTAGAAGTAAAAGCATAAGCAAAACATATCCATTCATCATGACTCACCAGTTTAAATAAAGCTTTGTTACCCATACGAACCACATCATCTGTAGTACCATTAGACGTCCACAGTTTGCCATTAAGCTCTTTAAGCTTAACCATGTTTTGCAATTGAAATCCATTCTTGTTTAGGTCTTCTTTATATCCTAAGCTTTCTGCTAAACTGTTGACAACAAATTCTTCTTGATTCTCGTTAGGCAACTGCAAAAAACAAAACAGTAGCTGCAGTACAGCATTCGGGTTCTCCACAATGAGCTATTGTTGAGGTGCATCCAGACCCTGAGTTTTGTCACAAGTGCAGAAAACATAATCACCAAAAGGCCTGTAAGGGCTTATTTTCACATAGTCAACTGATAACTTATCCATTAAAGTTCTTGTGGGCTCCATTAGATCATGTGCATCATGACTTAATTAATCAACACACTCTCAAAGAATGCAACAACTTCATCATTATCAATGGTTTGGTCTGGAGTTTTTATTTTGAGAAAGTTGGCAAGAAATTCGCCAAGCATCGTAAGTATTTGGGTCGTGGGATTGACATATTTCTCCAAACTTTTGAGGAATTTTGGCAGGTGTTCTTAACTAGATTTTTTTGGAGCTAACATGATACGAGGAACAATGTCGTGTTCCATGACAAAATGGGTGAAATGACCGGACCATTTTTCGCGACGGACTGCGTGGGAGAAGGTCTCATCACCAATGAGAGGAGACCCAAAAGTGACGCATCCAATTAGAAATATGAATTTTTGTTTTCTTTTGTATTCATCGAGCATCCAAAGTGTGGCAAAACTTGCTAAAGCACCACCATATAGATGTCTGCTGAATAAAAACTTTTTCTTATCCACCACCACAACTTTCTTTACCTGAAAATTCACAGTTTGACTTTTAGGTGTTCCAACTTTTTTTATTTCCAAATATTCTTGAATCTGAACATTACTTATGACTAGAAATGTATCTTACATCTCATTCGGATATTTTGTTACAATCTTGACTCTCCCTGTAGAATTTTCATTGAGATTCAAAAAATTCCCTGTCGATCATACATTTCAAAACCATTCACTTTGACATAAAATGTCAGACCTTAACTTACAATTTAGGCAAGTAAAGATAGATAAAGAGGTAGCAAGATAGGTTGGTCGAGTTGTTTGTTTTTAATACATGACATATCATAATTAAACACATAAAACATCAAAGCAAGTGCGGAAGCGTATAGATCATATAATACATAATTAATTAACCGAATATAAAACGTATGCGTACCTTTTAGCAATTCTTCAACAATCAACTTTATGAACCCTAATTAGGGTTTATGTGGATTATAAGAATTACCCCTTACCGTTTTGTAATTCAATCCAAGATGTAAACAATAGTGTGTTTACACCACGTTCTTGTACACACGTACTATTAACGAATTAATGTTATGCTAGTAAGAACACAAAAAAATCGATCAATCCCTTAAAGGGTTTTGGTCGATTGGTTTGAACAAGAAAAGAGGAGAGAAAACAATTTAGGGTTATTGTGTGTACAAAAGTTAACCAAACAATGACCCCTTGTGTTTGTATATATAGGATGACAAAACTTGGAGAACAAGTTGGATTTGGATTGGGTTTACACCCTATGGCCGATCGGTTCCCAACCCACAAGGGGTTCCGGAATCTTCTTGTTCTCTATTTTTCATCTATAGTCCTCCCTTTTATCATTTAACGTCCGTTAGTCAATTATCGTTAATTACTTAACGGTCGTTAGTCATTTTGTATATTTAATAATTAAATACAACCTTTTATATATTAATTATTACTCACTAATCCTTTATACATAAAGTGTGCAATCTCATGGTCTCGAGTTCGATCCTAACATACGTCTATTAATTTATGTCCATAAACTAACAGCTCCCACTTGGACATATCTTAATAGTGTAATCACATCGGTTAGCGTCTAGCAACACGCCGATGCCTCTAGTACAACTCGAGTAAGGTCTCCTGGAAAAACCTTTTAATGATTCATCATTATTATTATCCTTTTGTTTCTAATACCATGTTAATATGGATATGGATCTCAGTCATTCCATAATTAACTATTCTGTTTCTCGTTGTTTATGATTGAGCAAGATTACCAAATCTTCTGAACGTATTCCAGATAGATCTTGGGCGTGCGCACGCAAACATCTTGTCAACCCTACGAGGAGCCCAGCAGTATTAAACTTCAAAACGAATTTGAAGGAACAAATTCTTTATTGACTACAAGCAAAACCCATGAACTTTGCAACACTTCTGAAAACAATCCTTATAACTACCAGTTACGTATAGCGTTAAATTGTTCCATAGAAATGCACTACATCCATGACAGTTCTCTGGTATCTCAAGTCTAAGGATAACTATTCGTGATTTACTTAATGACTAGATCCATGTAGTACAATCACATAGTTTGGGATAAATCCTATATTCAATTCTTTGAATATCATATGAATTTGGTATGTCAACGCATCAATATACTTTCAAGTATATTGTACCAAAACTCAGATTTGTCTTAATTCAATGATATTCCCATATCATTAATTGACAACGGACTATTTTAGAATAACTAAATTATTCGCGGATTAAACATGTAAATATATGACACAATTTATTATTAATGAAAACAAATGTACCAAGTATTTTAATTCATTATAAATAATAATTTTTTAATATCCCTTATCCAAATATTAAATAGATCAATGCATAAAATTTCTTGTTGATGGATTATGCCCCAAGTTATGATAATCATACTTGTTGACAAGGCATAAATCAACCAACTTTGATCTATCAGAATTTTTGAGAATACTTATTTCAAGAATTCATCAAGTGAAATTCTTGTATGTGTGCATTCAAATAATTTGATATATCCACATAATATTTCATAAAGTGTGCGACAACCACAATCACCAATTTTATGATAATTAAACTTTCAAACATTTTAAAGTTTAAAGTATTCTTATTCTTTAATGTATAATGCAACTATGCTCTTAGTGAGCACAAATAGTTTACATAGTGTAGCAACCGTGAATTTTCCAGGTCCTTGCACGACCTTGAGTTCGTGATGATATGTTTATTTAGTTATGTGTTCACTTTTAGGTGTGTTTGTGAGCTAGACCACACAACGTGAGTCGGCACAATAGAACTTAATAATATGATAAATGACGAACTTTGACGCGTTAAAACGAATATGGACATATTTATAGTCAATCTTAACAGAAAAACAATACCGACACCCCGAAGAAATGACTTAAATTTTATAATTAATGTTCGGAGTCAATGACCTTGTTCTAAATCAGTTTTATAAAAACGTTTCCAGAAATATAATTTTGTAGTTTTACCAAACCGAGGGATCACATTTAAAAGTTTAGCTAAACGGGACACGGAGTACACGGGGTAATAATAAAAACAAAACCTAAACCTATAATAGATAATTTTAGCCGCCCCCTACCCTCTCTCCTTATCTTCTTTCTTTTTCTCTCTTTCTCTGTACCTCACCAATACAATGATCCATCGCCATCCTTTTTTTTTTCTTTGTCTGCCTTCCCCACTTCCCCAAAAACAAGTCACGAGTTCTTATAATCGATAGTGACCTTGCTCAAATCCGTTACCTTCACGAGAAACCCACCAAGAAAGCTTGGTCAAAGTTACATTCTTTCTCCCTTATAATCTGTTCGAACAACATGAGGGGACACACAACCCATTTTCATCACCCTACCAAACCCTTCTCCATCTCTTTTGTTCAGCCGCCGACATCACCCAACCACCACCACCGCGGTACATTGCCGCCTCCACGACAATAACCACACCGCACCTACCTCTATCTAGTTGTTGTGAGTCGTTTGTTTAGTCCACGCGCGGGAATCCTCCACAGTCACGCGCCGCCACCTCCACCGCCGCCCTTATTTGTTTTCTTTTCTTGGTAAGTGTGTAAACAAGGTAAAATAGTGGTGAGACCACCGGTTCACGACCCCGTATGAACCGGTGTGGGTAAAACCTAGGGTTAACAAATCTTTAATAATAAACACGAGTAGAAAAGGGTTGGTATCATCTTGTGTGCGTCGTGTTTTGTTTGGGTTGTGTACCACGGAAATAAGCTCAGGTACGAGCTTACGTTTAATTCGAATTGCGTACAGGTCAAAACCCACAAGTGTGGTATTGTTTGTTTTTGTTTAGTGTTTGGTTGTTACGGTGTTATGCTCGAGCCGAGGCCACACGGTCTCGGCATAGTAAGGTTTGTCATTTTTGGTTCGAATAGTTGTCTTGCTTGTGGTGTGTAATGATGAAGCGAAAAGTGTACCGCTTTTAGGGGGTCATTTAAGCCCTAAATCGTATTTATTTGATCAAATATTGCCCTAAATCATCCCTTTTGTCATTTTAGGTACTTTGGAGAAGAAATCTGGAAAAGGAAGCATTTTGGACGTTTTTGGAGCATAAAAGTGAAGAAAACGACAAAGTCTCAAAATTGGCTGAAAAGTACCTTTGACGGCATCAGGGATTGCCCTGGACGGCGTCATGGCTTGGCAAGAAAAAGGTGGATGTGAAAATTACTCATGATAAGCCAGAGAATTTTGCATGGAAATTCTGACGGCGTCACCCTTTGAAGTGATCAAGGTCGTCACGGCTTAATTTAAAGAGGGACGGCGTCAAGCCATAATCTGACGGCGTCAAGCCTTGATAAGCCAGAACGGATTTTGGAGGTCTAAAGAGGGACGGCGTCAGGAAGGCCATCCGGGAACCCTAAAAGCGGCGAGGTGACGGCGTCAGAATCTACAACGTGACGCCGTCAGACCTTAATCTCTATATATAGTTTTGCAATTTTTTGTCATTAGTGTGGAACTTTATGTGTGAAAAACCCTAAGACGATTTTAGCATCTTTTTCAAGGCTTTTTGCCTTGAGATCTTCCATGTTACATTGAAGATAAGTTATCAATTAATCATTCAATATGTCTATGTGTTGTTTGATTCTATCTTGTTCTTGTCTTTTGTTTAACATGCTAGGCTAGGTTTTCTTTGTGTTTGCTTAGATCTAATGAAACCTAGCTATTGATTACTGGTTATTAGTGTGTTATTAGTGGTATTGGATGATTGTTCATCTATGTTAGGCTTAAGAAAACTGGCTAACTTCCTATTCGGTAACTTGCTTGAACGTCTTAAGAAACATGAACCAATGCGTACTAAAGGTTTTTATGGTTGTATTTAATGCATGAGCGAATTCTAGTGATCCCATGTTAGGAGCTTCCTAGCCGGCTCGACATAGGAGTGAAGTAGGAGTTCATAGAGTTGGGGAAGTACGTACGCCACCCCACGATTGGTATTAAGGAATACACCCGTCATCCACGCAACTAATACACACTAATCAACCGGTAAAAGATAGTTAGGGAGTAAGGAAATCTAAGTAAACACATTTCTCTCCACATAAATTTCACCACCTTTTCATTTTCTGTTATTTTATTTTATTTGCATTCATAGTAACTTGGGTTAGTTGACTAGCAACTAATTCCGCCCACTCTTTCAAACCCGAGATTTTACTTGCTTTCATAAAATTATAAAAACATAAAAAGAATCTTCTCTCACCCTTAGACCTATTAGAGTAGTTTTTCATACCTAACGAACACTATTCCCTGTGGAGAACGATCAATCCCCCGTACTTACCACTACACTATACTACATCGGTCAGGTACACTGCTTGGTGGGGTTGTAAGCCTCTTGAGATCCCTCGAGAGGTAAAACCTGTTGTAAGGTTGCAAAACCACGCATCAAGTTTTTGGCGCCGTTGCCGGAGAATAGTTATTGTTTAGGTTGAATTTTTATTTTATTAGGTCTACTCACTAGATTCCTTTCTAGTGAGATTTTTATTTTTCTTTTTATTAGATTTCTTTAGTCTATCTTTTTCTTTGTGCCCTTTGTTTGTAAAACCATTTTCATTTGTCACCATGGCGGATGAAATTCCATTTAGATCATTAACAATAGAGGAACAATTACTTTACACGGATAGATTTGCTTCCTGTTGTTCCAATGAATTTTTAAGTGATCTTAGATATATACAAGAGGAGATGGGTATAAAATTTGATAGGTTTGATGAATTATGTGCATGTGTGGCTTCTATTAAACAATCATTGTTAGGATCAACTCCTTTTAATAAGACCCTTTGGAAAAAATTTGAGGAAAGCCTCCTAACCGTGAACTATAAGTTTAATGAATTAATGGGTTCGTATACATCACAACTTGAGGAAACAATTGAGGAGGATTTAGCCGAACATGAGCATATTGAGCAAAAAGACCTAGGTTTTATGATCAATGACTTTGAATCTCAAGGAACACATGATGAATCCTTTAGGCAAATTGAACATAGTAATCATGTTATCGGGGAAGATTCTTATGAATCGGACTTAGAAGTTGAAATGGCTAGAGAAGGATTTGAGATACTTAGGAACATGTTTGGGTTAGATTCTACTAAAACACATGATGTGGATATAATTGATATAGAGACAAGGAAGGATGAGGTAAATAACACAAACCTACAAAGTACCCCACAAGTCCTACCATCATTCAAGGCATACACACCGCCCGTGACTTACCCGGAAGAAGTAGAAGGGACTATAGGAACCCCAATTGAAGTAGAACCTTTGGAAGAAATAAAACTAGAAGAAATAGGTTTGAATACTTGTAGTCATAACCTTTCTTTTAGTTCTATGGAAGTTCCTAGTTTTGATGAACCAGAGCCTAAACCAAAACCGTTACCTAATCTTCCATCCTTAGATGTGAACTTAGGAATTGAAAAAGGTCCCGATCCACCCATCAAACCATATAGTCCGGATAGTCTTACGTTGGAGGTAGTAGACTTTAAGCCTTATAGTGAGGAAGCCAACATAGGAGTGAACCATAACCTTTCATACTTACATCACCCATTCATGATTGATCACAAGAAACATTATGGGTTTAAACCGGGTTTATTAGGTCAAGATGGATTCCCAACTAGGAGTCTCTCGAAGTTGATAGAAGATGATCCCTTTCTAGGAGAAAACTTCAATTCACCCATTGACCCAATTGAACTAAGTAAGGTTATGATGATTGGATCCCACATCTTTGAGCATATAATTCATCCACCACTCTTTCCTCACGTGGCATACTCATACCGAGTCGGTGTGTATCGCTACTATCACCCGCACTTAACCCTAAGTGTAGGGAAAACCTCTCCTTTATCTGTTAAATAAGGGTAGAGTCAGGCTCGTGACTCGAACAAAAACAAGCGCTTCTTAGGAGGCAACCCAAGCTTTATTTGCTTTGTGTGTTTAATTATTTGTTTGTTCGATTTTATTTGTTTCCGTGTGTATGTTTAATTTTTATTATTATTGATTCATGTTCAAAAGTAAAATGTGAAAATGCTTTATGTTGTTTTTAACTTCGTCTTAACTACATATAAAGGTATTTTGCAAAAGTTAAGTGTAAGGGAAATCTAAATCGGTTTATTAGAACACAAATGAACATGAATCATAATAATAATCAATTAACATACATATTAGTATTTGTTTGAGTCAAATGCTTGTATCGAGTCATAATGATGTTTTGCAGGAATTCCAGGAAGTAAGGTATAGGTTTTTCCAAAATTTTTCCGGAAACTTAACATGAGAATTCTGTCAGATCATTTCTGACGGCGTCAGGCTTTACAACCTGACGGCGTCAGGTTTAATTTTCTGAAAATTTTTGAAAGTTTTGTTTTCATAAAAAGTTTTTATTAAATCTATAACTTATAATCTCCAGGAATCTGCAAAATTATCATTCCACAAGCATTATATCCTTATATATAGAGTTTATCCCGCCGATGTTATGCAGGTTTTCGTGTTTGTTTTCTCAGGTTTAACAGGTTATTTTGAACAAGGAAATGTTTTGGATCAAGCTTTTGGAGATGCATTAGTCATGGAGCTTCAACATTACTTTGGAAGAAGATCTAACCGTGTTACCACATTATCCACCGAGCGAATCAGGGGAGTATTTGATTTCATTCTTTTACTTTTTTTTACTTTTACATTTGTTATTTGAACATTGGGGACAATGTTCATCTTAAGTGTAAGGGGGGGTAAAAGTACGATACTTTAGAGAATGCTATTACGCTTGATTTTTGTTTGTTTGATGGTAGATGTGTAATAAAACTGAGATAAATACTTGTTAGGGCAATTTTAGTGCCAAATTTAAAATTTTTTACAACATTTAGGAGTGAAACTTTGATCTTAATGAGCGTCTCATGGATAGGAGTTATATGACTAGCACAAAAACCGTACCACTAAAAAAATTTTCCACCCCCAAATATGTGAGGTTCGCCCCTAGAATTGGTAGGAAAAGCATTTATGCTATGATGTGTGTACCGGTAGCACTTAGATTCTAGAACTTGCGTTAGGACCATTCCGAGGCCACAAGTGAGACTACATTCGTGTAGTTAGATTTACTACATGATAAGAGGCATTAGGATTAACCCATTGTTTTACACCTGTGTTTTTGTTATAATTACTTTGGCTACATTAGTCAAGTAATTCTCCCATACCCTTTGCGTTGTACTCATTTTTAGTACACGATACCCCTAGTACACCCCCCCGAGCCTATCTTTTCGTTTCGACCTTTAAGCATTTTACTTAAAGGAAGAATTTGTTTACACCCCACTTAAATGTACACCCAAATCGCCTTAGCCTACCTTGTATGCACTCATTTTTAGTGCATTATTGTGACAACATTTGTTTAAACCCTTAGTTAATTATCTAATTGATTACATGGTTGCTAAGTCGAGTCATATCCTTGTACATATTGTTTTGGGACGATTGGGACTCATGGGTAAAGTACTAGTGTAATGGAGTAATGGGGAAGAACATCATTTATTACCCCCATATGTGCTAAATATTTTAAAAAGTACTCAAAGTTTTTCAATTATCTTAATTCGAGTCATTAGAATAGTTATTTGTAAAGTTATGTAAAAGTTCAAGTGTAAGGGGAATGCAATGCCCCTATGATGTATTATTTTGGATGGTAGGGTAAGAGTGTATGAAAGAAAAAAGAATAAAAAAAAAAAAAAAAAAAAAAAAAAAAAAAAAAAAAAAAAAAAAATCGAAAAAATCAAGAAAAATACAAAAAAATGAGAAAAAGAAAAGTAGAAAAAACATACGGACTACCATCCTGTTTCATTTTATGTTTGTTTTATGTTTTTGTTATTTTGTTTTTAGCTTAAGATTGAGTCGAGTCTTGGCTTAGCAACATTGTATAGTACATGTAATTGATCAAGATCTGTAACTCGCCACCAGAAAAATATCCTTTATCCAACAAAACCGTGTTTTCCTTTTCCCTACACCTAACGTTATAACCCATGTAAAAGCCCTCTTTGATAGTTTATCTTAGGTGCTTACGCCTAGTGGAGGAGGTTTTTGATCCTTTCCCAAGCCTATGGTAATCTATTTGCTATGACAGGTAGTGAGAGATATTATCCATTTTTATTTATAGAATTTATTTTGATGACACTTGAGAGATGTGAGTATCTAAACACTACTTGTGATGTGCTAGTTTGTAATCTCCGTGCTTATTATGATTAAAGTGGAACGACTATATGTTGCAATTACTTTTATATTAGCGTTAAATGACCCCTAACTTGTATTTTGATTAGAATAAAAGCGCATTTGCTTGAGGACAAGCAAATCTCAAGTGTAAGGGTATTTGATGAAGCGAAAAGTGTACCGCTTTTAGGGGGTCATTTAAGCCCTAAATCGTATTTATTTGATCAAATATTGCCCTAAATCGTTCCTTTTGTCATTTTAGGTACTTTGGAGAAGAAATCTGGAAAAGGAAGCATTTTGGACGTTTTTGGAGCATAAAAGTGAAGAAAACGACAAAGTCTCAAAATTGGCTGAAAAGTACCTTTGACGGCGTCAGGGATTGCCCTGGACGGCGTCATGGCTTGGCAAGAAAAAGGTGGATGTGAAAATTACTCATGATAAGCCAGAGAATTTTGCATGGAAATTCTGACGGCATCACCCTTTGAAGTGATCAAGGTCGTCACGGCTTAATTTAAAGAGGGACGGCGTCAAGCCATAATCTGACGGTGTCAAGCCTTGATAAGCCAGAACGGATTTTGGAGGTCTAAAGAGGGACGGCGTCAGGAAGGCCATCCGGGAACCCTAAAAGCGGCGAGGTGACGGCGTCAGAATCTACAACGTGACGCCGTCAGACCTTAATCTCTATATATAGTTTTGCAATTTTTTGTCATTAGTGTGGAACTTTATGTGTGAAAAAACCCTAAGACGATTTTAGCATCTTTTTCAAGGCTTTTTGCCTTGAGATCTTCCATGTTACATTGAAGATAAGTTATCAATTAATCATTCAATATGTCTATGTGTTGTTTGATTCTATCTTGTTCTTGTCTTTTGTTTAACATGCTAGGCTAGGTTTTCTTTGTGTTTGCTTAGATCTAATGAAACCTAGCTATTGATTACTGGTTATTAGTGTGTTATTAGTGGTATTGGATGATTGTTCATCTATGTTAGGCTTAAGAAAACTGGCTAACTTCCTATTCGGTAACTTGCTTGAACGTCTTAAGAAACATGAACCAATGCGTACTAAAGGTTTTTATGGTTGTATTTAATGCATGAGCGAATTCTAGTGATCCCATGTTAGGAGCTTCCTAGCCGGCTCGACATAGGAGTGAAGTAGGAGTTCATAGAGTTGGGGAAGTACGTACGCCACCCCACGATTGGTATTAAGGAATACACCCGTCATCCACGCAACTAATACACACTAATCAACCGGTAAAAGATAGTTAGGGAGTAAGGAAATCTAAGTAAACACATTTCTCTCCACATAAATTTCACCACCTTTTCATTTTCTGTTATTTTATTTTATTTGCATTCGTAGTAACTTGGGTTAGTTGACTAGCAACTAATTCCGCCCACTCTTTCAAACCCGAGATTTTACTTGCTTTCATAAAATTATAAAAACATAAAAAGAATCTTCTCTCACCCTTAGACCTATTAGAGTAGTTTTTCATACCTAACGAACACTATTCCCTGTGGAGAATGATCAATCCCCCGTACTTACCACTACACTATACTACATCGGTCAGGTACACTGCCTGGTGGGGTTGTAAGCCTCTTGAGATCCCTCGAGAGGTAAAACCTGTTGTAAGGTTGCAAAACCACGCATCATGTAATCACAGCCGAGACCTTATGGTCTCGGCAAGGTAAGAATCGTTTTGGTTGAGTTTTGACCAGGGCGAGTTTTGGGTTAAAGTTTGATTAGATAATTCGTCTTGGTTAAGCCGAGTTTTGAGGATTTGGTCGTAACTGTTGTTGGTCCGTTTGGTTTGTTTTCAGTCCATTTAGTTTCTGTCCGTGACAACGATTCGATCCGAGACCCCGAGGTCTCGGCATTGTAAATTATTATTATTGATGGTTCCGATTGTGTTGACTTGGTCTCGGGAAGAATTGTGAGCCTATATTGGACTAGTGACTTTTTATGTTGACTTGTTGACCCGACTTTGTTACCAAGGGTTATGTTGGGATAATATGGGTTTTTGATGCATTTTAGAAAAAATAACTATCTATTAAGTAGAGTGATTGATTTTGATGCATTTTAGATAAAATAAAAACAACATATAAAAAGCTGTAACAATTGTAGTTATTTGACTGTTTTGTGTTATGGTGTATAATAATTGTGTAAGTTATAAATTATTAAGTAAATTAATTAACGAATCTTAATTTGTGACTTGATTTATATTTTGACTTGACATAAGTTAAAAGGAAGAAATAATAAGGTTTTTATCAAGAAATATTAATTGACGAATCTTAATTTGTTATTTAATAAGTGATGACAAAGATGGAAATTTAAAGTGTGATTATTAATTTTTGGATAAAAATGGGAAAACGTAAAGGTTATTAGATGTTTAAGACACATTACCCGTAGAATACTATATATGGATTTAATTGATTACTTGTTAGATTAATCATTTGGTCGTGATTGGTAAGTCGGAGTACTATGAGATATTTGCAACACCGGACTTGGAATATATATTTTGACTTGAGATATTATTGGACTTTAGGCATTTGGACTATTGGACACGAAACGAATATAATACATTAGACTCCTAATGAATTTAATGTATTCGATTCGCGACGGGTATACAATGGAAACAATGCCTAAAGAACAATAACATTTTCTATTCTTTAACTATTTCATGAGAAACTTATTTTTAAATAAGGGCTTTCAACTTGGAAATGTTCGAATAGATGGATAAGTTAAGGCGAAATTTTGTAAAGTTTATAAACTTAAGGCTTTTCAAAGATTCTTTTGTCTAAAGTCCTAGATTAAATCTAAGCTATAAAACGAGTATACTTTTATAACTAAATGGGATTACGGAATGTACCGACGCTTACCAATCTATTCATCTTATTTGTTGTGTTTGCTATTTGATATCTTTTTGTTTTCTCTCCGTCATCTCTTCGTGACTCGAGTTCTCGTCAACCCTCTCCGCGTCAAATTTCGTTGTCTTGTTCCTTTTGGCGTGTGTATTTTGAGTCTGTGTGTTCCTTCCGTTACACGAATGATGATACCAAACTCTAATAAACGGATAAAACGAAAGTATTTTGGAATTGAAAATGGAATATACTTGGGGATAGTTAACTTTTGGAGATTTTTACCTTTTGGGAATAGATATTAAGACAAGTTTATATTATTAGGTTGTGCCGAGTCCGTTGTGCCATGACGTCCATAATTTCTGTTGTGCTGTGCTACTGTTTGGTTTATTGTGCTGTTCTGCTTCCTGATATTGTGATTTTGCGTTGTTGGGACTAAGGTGAGTTCTCGTAGCCCCTTTTTTTCATTATGTTTTCCTTGGGGAAGATGGTACTCAAATGACATTTTACTGTTTTTCATGCTGTGATTATACTGTTTTCATGATTTTGGACATTATGTGTGTTGATACGATTATGTGCTACAAATTGTTTTGACTGTGTGTTCATTGATGCGCAACTGTTAACTCTCTTGAGAGCCGAAACAATTGATAGATCTATCGGGGTAGCTCCCCTCTGTGTGTATTGTTTATGTGTGCAACCATTGTGCAACCATCGTGGCAGGTTCAGTTGGCGCGACATTATTTGGTTTCGACATGTGCTTATAATTGGTTATCATGCTCACTTTTGTCCTACACTATACTATTACAGCTCAGCAATTTTACTTTTAAACCTACGAGCTCACCAACATTATGTTGACATTTTCGAGTACCGTTTTTAGGTGTTATTGAAGTTGCTTAGAAGGTTGAGTATTGAGTGGCTTAGCAAGACTTAAGACAAGACCCTCTCGAGTTATGTCTCGTGGAGTTGCATTTGACTTTCCTTAGTGACGTTGTTTAACTTTGAGGCTTATGTTTACCTTGGATATTTTACTTATCCCGTTTGTGGGAGTTTGCAACTATCATCGGTCGTATGTGATGCATTTATTGTTTCTCTTTTGTGACACCTTGGGTTCTTGTCTATGAGGTCATACCCCCTGAATGACATTCCGCTGCGCCATTTTTGGGGTGTGACAGATTGGTACCAGAGCCATGGTTATAGAGAATTAGGTGGTTTAACCTAGACTATAACCTAAGAATCCTCATATAGTTTGCATTATAGGAACTACGTGTGCGATTATGCGTATAGTATGACACGAAGTGATGATGATAAGTAAATGCATCATGATGCTATCCTAAAAATGCCTGGCCAACGTTTTACGATAACATGATGCAGCATGGACTTATCAAATTCACGGATTGTCAGATAGGAAGTTGAGTGTAGTAGTACGACACGTATGCCGACCTATCCTACCTACTACCAATGTCGTACTTTGTAGAATCATGCCTCCAAGAAGGTCGACTCGAGTTAACCGAGGCATTTCACCATCGAGGGGTGGAAGGGCTGGTGGGCGAGGAGGTAGAGCAGGTAGTCACGGCACCGAGAACAAAGGCAACAACAATGTGAATCCTGATCTTTCCGCCATGATCGCCGAGCAACTACAAGCATTGCTACCCACTATCGTCACCCAGGTTGGCGACCACATCAGTAATCTAGGAAACAACGGAAGCGGGAATGACCACGCCGACAATGGCATTGGTAGTGACCACAACAATAATAGTAATAACAACAATAGTGGCAAGGGATGTTCTTACAAGGAGTTTACAGCATGCAAACCAGTGGACTTTGATGGCAATGGAGGAGCGTTGGTGTACACGAGATGGATTGAGGAAATGGAGGCAATAATGGACATAAGCGAATGTGCAGCTCACCAAAGGGTGAAGTACGTTGCAAACTCGTTGACAGGAAAGGCCCTGACCTGGTGAATCACGCAAATCCAGGCCAGAGGAAGAGAAGCCGCCATGGGAATGAGTTGGGATGACCTTAAGGCATTACTAAAGGAGGAGTATTGCCCAAACAACGAGATGCAGAAACTAGAGCATGAGTCCTACAACCATGCTATGGTAGGTGCTGGTCACGCAGTTTATACAGATCAATTCCATGAGCTTGCTAGACTGGTACCTCACATGGTCACTCCTGAATCCAAGGGAATTGATAGGTACATCTAGGGTTTGGTCCCTAAGATTCGCGGGATGGTGAGAGCGACTGAGCCTCCTACGATTCAAAGTGCGATACTGAAAGCTGCAACCTTAACAAATGAAATGGCCAGGAATGGGACGTTGTCCAAGAGTGGCAATAAGAGGAAGGCCGTGAGTAAGCCAAGTGAGCAAGGAGGTGCAAATGGTGACAATAAGAAAGCTAAGTGGGGAAAAGGATTTGCGGCATCTGGTGCCGTCAAAAAGGAGTATCATGGTTCTTTCCCAAATTGTGCCAAGTGCAATTACCATCATCCAGAGACTAGACCATGCCAAGTAGTATGCTTTAACTGTAAGCGACCTGGCCATATGGCAAAAGATTGTAGGGCAGTAGCTAAACAAGTAACACCAGTGAATGTTGTTAACCCGAAGACTTGTTATGAGTGTGGAAGCCCGAATCATATTCGTAGAGTATTCGTGATGAACGCCGAAGAAGGACGCCAGGACCCGAACCTCGTGACGAGTATGTTCTCCTTAAACGGATATTAGACTATCATACTGTTTGATTCCGACGTCGATTATAGATTTGTTTCCACTTAGTTCATACCTCTGTTAAAGGTGAAGCTTAGTGTCCTAGCTCTTAGTTAGGAGGTTGACATAGTGTATGACCAAAAAGGTAGAAACCGATAAGATGGTTCAAATCTTCACCACCTGGTAGCAAGACCTTTGGATGCTGAAATGCCACCCGTTCATTTTTGAGCAACCCCAAACTTTAACTAATTTTTTTTTTATTTTAAATAAATAAAAAATAAGGTAAGCTTTTTAACAACTTTTAACTTAATTTCATGTCAGTTCTTGTTTGATGAGATGTGAGATTAAGTTTAAAGTTGCTACTTAGCTTAAAAATTTTAAATGATTTTGCTCAAGAATGGACGAGGCATTTCATGAAGCCTAATCACTAGATAGTTACTATAAAACCGCCTATTTCAGTGTGCCTAGTAGGACGAGCAGAAACCCAAAGATACCTCGCGTGCTTAAGACTTCCTTGGAGTACTTCGTAAAGACCTAACAGGATTTACCCCCCCCCCCCTTGAAGAATTGAGATACGCATTAACTTAACTCCCGGAGCGATACAAATTTCATGATACGCGATACTTCTCGAAGAAAGATTCCAAACCCGAATATCATTAGTTGAGAGTGCACAAGACTGACAGCCATAAAACATTGTTAAGAACAATACACAGGCACTTCGAGTTTTTAGGATAAGTCCTTTGGTTTGATCAAAGCCTCCGTAGTATTCAAAGATAAGAAATCCAATTAGAGCGACATATATGAGGAGCGCCTTACCTATTATATCGAATCATGACAGATGAATCACATCGCGATTTTGGTAGACACTATAGGATGCATTAGGAACACAGTTGGAGTGGAGTACGATCACCATTCCTTGACCAATGGTTAAAATGAGCATACTATACAACATTAGGAGATATACTTAGGGCGTGCACTATTGATTTTGGAGGAAACAGGAATGCACATCCCTCTTAGTTGAATCTTCTCTTTGGATATTTGCTAGTTATTTATTTGAAAGCGATCCAAAAATTGAGCCAATCCTTCAAAAATGTTGAGTTTCTTTTCTTAAAACTTGATATTTAACTTAATTTCATGACAGTTCTTGTTTGATGAGTTGTGAAGTTAAGTTAGATTCAAGTTGTTACGTAGTTTAAGGTTAGGTCCAACTTGTTGCTCAGCTTAATCTCATGACAGTTCTTGTTTGATGAGTTGTGAGATTAAGCTAAAAAACAAGTTGTTACTGGGCTTAAACTTGTGGTTTAGCTTAATCTCATGACAGTTCTTTTTTCATGAGTTGTGGGGTTAAGCTAGATTTCAGTTGAGGCTCATCTTAAACTACCGAAAAGATGCCTAAGGTTTTTGACGGCTTTACTCAAGGACGGGAAAGCTTGACTTACTGTATGATTATTATGTGGTTTCATTTTTTGTGATTTCTAGAGGTTAGGAAGTATTAATAGTACCAATCGGGAAGTAACACCCGGTACTATTTAGATTAACACCCACACCCTTACCTTCCTGTGTGCAACCAAATCGAAGGGTGAATACTATCCGATCAAGCTCAGACCCTTAGTCAACTGAATTTTGAGGACAAAATTCTGTTAACGGGGGTAGACTGTAGCAACCGTGAATTTTCCAGGTCCTTGCGCGACCTTGAGTTCGTGATGATATGTTTATTTAGTTATGTGTTCACTTTTAGGTGTGTTTGTGAGCTAGACCACACAACGTGAGTCGGCACAATAGAACATAATAATATGAGGAATGACGAACTTTGACGCGTTAAAACGAATATGAAAATATTTATAGTCAATCTTAACAGAAAAAAAATACCGACACCCTGAAGAAATGACTTAAATTTTATAATTAATGTTCGGAGTCAATGACCTTGTTCTAAATCAGTTTTATAAAAACGTTTCCAGAAATATAATTTTGTAGTTTTACCAAACCGAGGGATCACATTTAAAAGTTTAGCTAAATGGGACACAGAGTACACGGCTTAATAAGAAAAACAAAACCTAAACCTATAATAAATAATTTTAGCCGCCCCCTACCCTCTCTCCTTATCTTCTTTCTTTTTCTCTCTTTCTCTGTACCTCACTAATACATTGATCCATCTCCATCCTTTCTTTTTTTTTCTTTGTCTACCTTCCCCTCTTCCCCAAAAACAAGTCACAAGTTCTTATAATCGATAGTGACCTTGCTCAAATCCGTTCCCTTCACGAGAAACCCACCAAGAAAGCTTGGTCAAAGCTACATTCTTTCTCCTTTATAATCTGTTCGAACAACATGAGGGGACACACAACCCATTTTCATCACCCTACCAAACCCTTCTCCTTCTGTTTTGTTTAGCCACCGACATCACCCAACCACCACCGCCGCGGTACACCGCCGCCTCCACGACAATAACCACACCGCACCCACCTCTATCTAGTTGTTGTGAGCCGTTTGTGTAGTCCAAGCGCGGGAATCCTCCACAGTCACGCGCCGCCACCTCCACCGCCGCCCTTATTTGTTTTCTTTTCTTGGTAAGTGTGTAAACAAGGTAAAATAGTGGTGAGACCACCGGTTCACGACCCCGTATGAACCGGTGTGGGTAAAACCTAGGGTTAACAAATCTTTAATAATAAACATGAGTAGAAAAGAGTTGGTATCATCTTCTGTGCGTCGTGTTTTGTTTGGGTTGCGTACTGCGGAAATAAGCTCAGGTACGAGCTTATGTTTAATTCGAGTTGCGTACAGGTCAAAACCCACAAGTGTGGTATTGTTTGTTTTGGTTTAGTGTTTGGTTGTTACGGTGTTATGCTCGTGTAATCACAGCCGAGACCTTATGGTCTCGGCGAGGTAAGAATCGTTTTGGTTGAGTTTTGACCAAGGCGAGTTTTGGGTTAAATTTTGATTAGATAATTCGTCTTGGTTAAGCCGAGTTTTGAGGATTTGGTCGTAACTGTTGTTGGTCCGTTTGGTTTGTTTTCAGTCCGTTTAGTTTCTGTCCGCGACAACGACTCGAGCCGAGACCCCGAGGTCTCGGCATTGTAAGTTATTATTATTGATGGTTCCGATTGTGTTGGCTTGGTCTCGGGAAGAATTGTGAGCCTATATTGGACTAGTGACTTTTTATGTTGACTTGTTGACACGACTTTGTTACCAAGGGTTATGTTTGGATAATATGGGTTTTAGATGCATTTTAGATAAAATAATTTATCTATTAAGTAGAGTGATTGATTTTGATGCATTTTAGATGAAATAAAAACAACGTATATCAAGCTGTAACAATTGTAGTTGTTTGACTGTTTTGTGTTATGGTGTATAATAATTGTGTAGGTTATAAATTAAGTAAATTAATTAACGAATCTTAATTTGTGACTTGATTTATATTTTGACTTGACATAAGTTAAAAGGAAGAAATAATAAGGTTTTTATCAAGAAATATTAATTGACGAATCTTAATTTGTTATTTAATAAGTGATGAAAAAAAATGGAAATTTAAAGTGTGATTATTAATTTTTGGATAAAAATGGGAAAACGTAAAGGTTATTAGACGTTTGAGACACATTACCCATAGAATACCATATATGGATTTAATTGATTACTTGTTAGATTAATCATTTGGTCGTGATTGGTAAGTCGGAGTACTATGAGATATTTGCAACACCGGACTTGGAATATATATTTTGACTTGAGATATTATTGGACTTTAGGCATTTGGACTATTGGACACAAAACGAATATAATACATTAGACTCCTAATGAATTTAATGTATTCGATTCGCGACGGGTATACAATGGAAACAATGCCTAAAGAACAATAACATTTTCTATTCTTTAACTATTTCATGAGAAACTTATTTTTAAATAAGGGCTTTCAACTTGGAAATGTTCGAATAGATGGATAAGTTAAGGCGAAATTTTGTAAAGTTTATAAACTTAAGGCTTTTAAAAGATTCTTTTGTCTAAAGTCCTAGATTAAATCTAAGTTGTAAAACGAGTATACTTTTATAACTAAATGGGATTACGGGAAAGTACCGACGCTTACCAATCTATTCATCTTATTTGTTGTGTTTGCTATTTGATATCTTTTTGTTTTCTCTCCGTCATCTCTTCTTGACTCGAGTTCTCGCCAACCCTCTCTGCATCAAATTTCGTTGTCTTGTTCCTTTTGACGTGTGTATTTTTGAGTCTGTGTGTTCCTTCCGTTACACGAATGATGATACCAAACTCTAATAAACGGATAAAACGAAAGTATTTTGGAATTGAAAATGGAATATACTTGGGGATAGTTAACTTTTGGAGATTTATACCTTTTGGGAATAGATATTATGACAAGTTTATATTATAAGGTTGTGCCGAGTCCGTTGTGCCATGACGTCCATAATTCCTGTTGTGTTGTGCTACTGTTTGGTTTATTGTGCTGTTCTACTTCCTGATATTTGATTTTGCGTTGCTGGGACTAAAGTGAGTTCTCGTAACCCCTTTTTTTCATTATGTTTTCCATGGGGGAAGATGGTACTCAAATGACATTTTACTGTTTTTCATGATGTGATTATACTGTTTTCATGATCTTGGACATTATGTGTGTTGATACGATTATGTGCTACAAATTGTTTTGAGTTTGTGTACATTGATGCGCAACTGTTAACTCTCTTGAGACCCGAAACAATTGATAGATCTGTCGGGGTAGCTCCCCTCTGTGTGTACTGTTTATGTGTGCAACCATTGTGCAACCATCGTGGCAGGTTCAGTTGGCGCGACATTATTTGGTTTTGACATGTGCTTATAATTGGTTATCATGCTCACTTTTGTCCTACACTATACTATCACAGCTCAGCGGTTTTACTTTTAAACCTACGAGCTCACCAACATTATGTTGACATTTTCGAGTACCATTTTCAGGTGTTATTGAAGCTGCTTAGAAGGTTGAGTATTGACTGGCTTAGTAAGACTTAAGACAAGACCCTCCCGAGTTATGTCTCGTGGAGTTGCATTTGACTTTCCTTAGTGACGTTGTTTAACTTTGAGGCTTATATTTACCTTGGATATTGTACTTATCCCGTTTGTGGGTGTTTACGACTATCATCGGTCGTATGTTATGCATTTAGTGTTTCTCTGTTGTGACACCTTGGGCTCTTGTCTATGAGGTCATACCCCGTGAATGACATTCCGCTGCGCCATTTCTGGGGTGTGACACATAGCCTAGGATGAAATCCTACCATGACTAGTATTGAGTGTTATCTCAATTAAAACATCATCATTGTATACAAACAACAATATGCTCATTAAAACTCTATAAACTTTAATATCTATTGTGTAATGTTTGATGCCTTCCAAATTTTCAAGTTTGATGGCTATGACAATTTGCACAACAATTGACATATTGTTCATCCATAGAATCTAGGAGCAACTCCAAGAAATGCAATTCTAAATCCAAACATATTCTATTTTATTACACTAGTTATCTAATAACTTTCAATTAGATGTCAATGCTGTCAAATCATCTTGTATTCAAGCATGATACAACAATAACATAATGTTCATGAAAAATCCTCAGATTTCATTCATGTTCTATATATCCATTTAGACTTTCTAAATGATATATCATGTTCTATTAGATTTATTTACCGCACATGTTTATAACAATAAACATATATTCCAAGGTTATATGTTTTACTTCCTAAATCTTTTATGTGAAGTTTCATTCCAAACTAAGTCTTAACATTTAACTTATATGGAATGTTACTTCCTATATGTTATATAACATATATGATTTAGGAAATTAACATAATACTCCCACTAGCTTTCAGGAATACTTAGGAATTATCTTATTTCAATTACAAATCAAAAGTTGGATTTGTTAATTAAACTTAAGTTTTATCTCCTCGATGCATGCATTAACCTATTCATGATTTATTGCACTTTGTACACTTCCAAATATTATTTGAATTCATAAACTCCTTTTGATTACTTACCGTCCTCGCACAAGTAATCACTCAAGAAAGAGTTTTGATATTCCATTGTCATTTTCCATATTAATGAAAATAGGTATGACAATTATCATCTTAATATGTTTAATGTGCCTATGAAAAAATATTCAATCACAGTTAATTACTTAAGTGTGATTAATAATCTTGTCATAAGACATGCATTAAATATGTGTACAAAATTGTCCATATGATTTCTACACAAAGATTTAAACAACTAGGGTTTTTCATCTCTTTGAAGAAACTCATCTTTATTCCATAGTTTAACCATAGATTTCAAGATAAACCAAGTTTTCAAAATTGATTATCTTTATGGACAGCATCTTAACATTCATAGTATGAGTAATTTGCCAAATTCAATATTTGCAAATCATCATGATTAACAGGTTTACCATGATCCTGTAACTTATATTCCTCAACATATTAATCAAATATCTGAGATATCCTTGCGGATCTATGAATGAGAATTTCATCATATTGAGGTCTAACATTTACATGTCTAGCCTCATCATGATATTCACTAGTGTATTTTAAAAGATTATGTATCTTCTAATTTTATCTTTTCAAGATAAAAACTCCCACTTGCCTTTTGTAATTTAGAGACTAAATACTTAGCAATTAGAGCAACACTAAATTGTTCTCTTTTGGGACATTACAAATACACATTGATAGTTCCTGACATTAGTTTGTTAATATTCATTTCATAAGTTGTTTAAAAAATTCAGAACTTCAATTTTAAGACCTAATGTGATTCATCACATTCCATAATATTATGATGTCTTATTAATCTTCTAGGTTTGAGTCTTATTGAGTATATATAATCCATACTCAATCTTCTAACCTTGATTAACATTTTGAAGAAAAGAAAATATAGTTATCTTGAATCAAACAATATATCAAGAGTTTGATTTTCCTAACTGAACATACCAGAAACATGTGGTATTTCATTAGAAATAATATTGTGAGACAATCTAACAATATTTTAATATAACCATATTTCTTTTGGCTTATCTATTTACCAACTAAGTCATCTTAATGATATAATAGAATTTCCAAGCCAATTGCATGCTTTATAACACAAGTACTTTTTGACCAAGTCACTTCATGTTCATGTCTCAACAAAAAACATAAACTGTTATAATTCCACTATACGTTATAAATCATTGATCAACTCAATGACTTCTTGTGTATGTCTTAATTAAAAACATAACAAGTTAACGTCTTACTTTATTATAAGTCTTGTAACAGTTAAAAGACTTTATGTTTGTGACTTTACAATAAACCATAAACATATCTAATTAAAGTATTCATGAACACCACCAATTTGGTTTCATTAGTAATTTCAAGTTAATTTTATTACTTCATTTATTTATGTCATTCCAAGAATACATAAATAATTTATTCATGTCATTCCATGAATACATAAATATTAGAATTGAAGTAGTCTATGTTATTATCTTGACACATGTTCTAAATAGTTGTCTAATTTAGAAACAGTAAATTATCCATGTACGGTCTCACGTAATCATGGAGATTTACCTTGTTGTTGCAATCTAGCTAAGCTCTCACATAACATAAATTGCAACACCAAGTGTTTCTTGGATTAGATGTGTTAGAACGTTAGTCTCTTACCTTGCAGTCAAGAGAATCCTTTAAATCATATTCCTATGTGTTGTACCTTGCACACAATAAAGATTTCTCCCACTTGTGCATGGAACAACATCATGTAGCAGATAAACAACACGACACATGTTTGTTTATGTAATCAATATGATTGTGTCATAGATATTAGCATAATTAGTAGATATAGAACTACTTAATTAACAAGGAAACGCACATGACTATCCTTGAAAATATGAGTGTCTATATTTGGAAAGTAATTATCTTGAGACATTCTAGAGATAATGTAGATTACTACCAAGATGACAAAGCTTGTAGCTCCCACTGAATTAGAGATCATTACAATAATTCCTTATAAGAACACAATGCTCCCACTAGATTTGAAAACATTGTAAGTGTCTCATAACCAGCAAAAGCAAATAGCTGTGCTATTTACTTTCCTATACCTTTGAAGAACCCCACACGTAACATTTTACTTAGGTACTAAAAGAGTGTATGCTACTATGTAGATGATGGACTATCCATCAATGCTATTAACTTGAAAATTCAGCATGCAATTTCTTGCTTAATAGGTCTACCATCCCTACAATGGTATGTAGCACCTCTAAAGGGTTAAAGCAACAATGGCTAGATAAAATATCCTAGTTTGCCTTTACTACCTTTTTGCGGTAATCAGTCTAGCTTTTAATTAAATAACTCATAATTTTCCAATTAACCAAATGTCATATTTGTTACAAAAGAATTTAATCACCAAATGAAGGTGATGAAATCTCTATGAAAAATGTGCAATTCTCTTAACTATTAAAGTTTTCTATGAGTTATATTAGAATTTAGACAATTCTAATGATCCTATCATACCTTTCTCATTCATGAAAAGGAATAGGATTGTTTCTCACTCTTCTTTCATGGAAAGGAGATTTCGTTTGTCTTTTAAGTAAATTTATCTTAATCAAACATTTGTTTGAAAACAGAACTAGATCAATTTACCAAAGCCAAAACTACATTTACGGTTTAACGTTGCACTAATACATTTAAAAGAATTTACAAAATTCAATTTTATATATTTTGATAATTAACCTTTAAGAAAATTAAATACCCATTGGTTAATATTCATATAAACCATAGAATTTCCTTAAAGCTAGGATCCTAATTGACATAGTACCATTACATCAGTTGATCTGCTAGTAATGATAGTATTTAACAAGGTAATTGTTGAACAATAATTGACAATCTCATATTGCATTTTCTCGATCATTATGGGATTTAAATTTGCCAAAAATCTATTTGCAATGTAAGCATGTTTCATCCTCATCTTATGCCTTGAGTTCTAGGTCTCACTAACAACTCAATTAAGTCGTCTAATTTAGAAATTGCAAATTCTCATGTATGTCTCACGTAATCATGAAATTCACCTCGTCATCACAATCTAGCTAAGGTATCACTTAGGCTAAATGGTGACTTCAAGTGTTTCTTATAATTAGATGGCATAAACTTAAATTTAAGGGTACTAGTTTTTTATGTATGTAATCAAAAAATTATGTATGAAGAAGCATGCATATAACTTCATAACATAGGTTTTAATAAAACTTTTTATTAACCAATTCACTAAGATTAAATTAACAAAGTTTTGATTGAGGTATTGGATTTACCAATCAAAGAATTACCTTTAATTATCGTCCATTATATCGTACTTTTGCATAAGTCTAAAGACTTAGTGTTTCGGATATTTTTATGTACAAAATCATCTTAAAGGCTAATTCACCCTTAAGATGATTTTGTACATAAAAATAGTTGTACTAGGTTGCTCCAATTTGATGCACAAAGAAGCGGAGAAACTAAGGTTAGCATATCGCCAATTAAAAACCCGTTTCTTTAAGGTCACAATTTAATGCGTACCCTCCTTACACCCCTCTTATAGTTTGTCACAATTGGGTGAGTCGTTCTTATTATTGGTGTACAAAACTCATCAATCAATTAAACTATTGAAATTTTAACTCTTAAAAACAAATCATATTTCACCATTGATTAGTCCAGTTTATTTTTCTATTCAAAATTACCCTTTTTTTTACAACATGTCAAACAAAATAAACAAAACAAGTAACAATAAAAAATAAAAAATAAACAACTAAACAATACGCACATAACGTAACAATTAATTTGTGTAAAACAAGTAGCCACATGCATACTTATTCGATAAAACCTATAAATAATCAATTATAGGTTAAATAACGCATATATTAACTATGGATCTCACTTACAAAGGCAAGTGAACCACATGCATTGACGAATCAATTGCGTAAACCATAACTAAAACATATGCCATATTGCACATAATTGATTAATTAATTTTTATTGAGGTCTTCCCCAATTAAAGATTTATCAAAACAATGCATGTGAATAAATCTTAACAATTAATTCATATAACCAATCTTAACAATTAAATTATATAGTCAATAATACATGAAAAACATGCATGTTTTATCATGAATTTCTCATAACAATTATAACACGTAGTCACAAGATCGTATACAATTAACACGTAATTATATCATGCAATCATAGGGTTTCTAATTCAATTAATAAACAAACCAAAAAATATATTTTTTTATTAACTAGGGCAAATCGGCACCCTCCCCCTAAATTTAGGGTTTCAAATTTTTCTAAACCCTAAAATTCGACATATATAATTAGACACAATACAAAATTCATTTTTTACATGTTTCGGTAATTAATTACACATTATCCAAGGCTCTGATACCACTGTTTGTTTTTAATACATGACATATCATAATTAAACACATAAAAGATCAAATCAAGTGCGGAAGCATATAGATCATATAATACATAATTAATTAACCGAATATAAAATGTATGCGTACCTTTTAGCAATTCTTCAATAATCAACTTTATGAACCCTAATTTTTATGTGGATTATAAGAATTACCCCTTACCGTTTTGTAATTCAATCCAAAATGTAAAAAATAGTGTGTTTACACCACGTTCTTGTACACACGTACTATTAACGAATTAATGTTATGCTAGTAAGAACACAAAACGATTTTTTTTGCTTAACAAAAAAATCGATCAATCCCTTTAAGGGTTTTGGTCGATTGGTTTGAACAAGAAAAGAGGAGAGAAAACAATTTAGGGTTATTGTGTGTACAAAAGTTAACCAAACAATGACCTCTTGTGTTTGTATATATAGGATGACAAAACTTGGAGAACAAGTTGGATTTGGATTGGGTTTACACCCTATGGCCGATCGGTTCCCAATGCACAAGGGGTTCCGGAATCTTCTTGTCTCTATTTTTCATCTATAGTCCTCCCTTTTATCATTTAACGTCCGTTAGTCAATTATCGTTAATTACTTAACGGTCGTTAGTCATTTTGTTTATTGAATAATTAAATACAAACTTTTATATATTAATTATTACTCATTAATCCTTCATATGTAAATTCTGCAATCCCGTGGTCTCGAGTTCGATCCTAACATACGTCTATTAATTTATGTCCATAAACTAACACGAGTAGGCGTGCGTAATCACGATTCAATTGGCGTGATCACGATTTAATTGGGTTCATATTAAAACAACTGGCTTGACAGTAAACACGGGTGCGTTTAGTTGTAGATTATTATTATTATTGTTGTTGTTGTTATTATTATTATTATTATTATTATTATTATTATTATTATTATTATTATTATTATTATTATTATATTATTATTATTATTGTTGTTGTTGTTGTTGTTGTTATTATAAAAATACTAATTCATTAGAAAAACCATAGGATTACAAGAAATTAGTGGGGAGCTTCGACACTATCTGGGCCCTCACACCTCTAGCAATAGCAAAGCTAATCCTACTGAAGATATGAATAGCAGCACACGCTCCAATGTCACGAGTTATAGAGAACTTCCGGATCCGCTTTTGTTGATCCCAGATGAGCTATTGATCTTGTTAATTATCTTAGGTGTTAATCTAAAACAATAGGTATAGAAACTGTTCTTGAACAAACTATTAAATACTATGTGGAATCTAGTATTTAATCTTAAGAAGAATTATTAATCGAACACAATTGAATTCTTTTCACAAACACTTCAATATATTAATACGGTTACTCAAAAGTAACAAGGTTACAAAAACCTTGAAGTGATTCGACTTAGCAATAATACGTATGCTAAACTCTAACCCTAGATCCTCCTTTTATAGACTAAGAAGTCCTACTCGGTTACAATAACTTTCTATACAAGAATAATCTTTTCGTAGCTATTCTATAATTATCCAAACATACTATACATAGTTATCTAATAAGCAGCAGAATCCTAACTCTAGCAGTAGAATCTTCGATACCTAGCAGTAGTATCCACTTAGCTTATTTACTCGACTACTCCAGCAGTAGAATAAATACACCAGCAGTAGAATGATTTAGCCTAGCAGCAGAATCATACTTGGTATATTTTCCATTTAGATCCAAGAGCAGTATTATCCAACCTTTAGCAGCAGCATCTCAAAACCCAACAATCCTCCCCTAAACTTGATATTTTACTCCAAAATCATCAAGTTTCCTTTACGCATAGACAAACACCAGGAGGATGCTTCCAAACACATTTAGTTCTGTTTTGAAGACTTAGGTTTTAGCACTCTTTCATACTTCTTAAAAGTTGATAGGCTTGATCATCTGTGAAGAACCCTCTCTGTAACTGCAACATTCCAGGCTTCAACATCTGAGAAACAATTTCTTTATCCAAATTCAGAGCAGGATAGTCCTTTTCTACTAATATATAGATAATCCCCCCATGAACACTCAATTCATGTACATCACAGGACTGATAAAATACTATTTCTGAACTATGTTGTGTGTTATTGTTCTCCATTCAAGGTCATTGTCATGTGGCTCAAACATGATTTTCAAATAATAATAAATCACCCTCTCATATACCTCCTCTGGCCTTGTATCACCATATTTTCCCTTGTATAGCTTCCAGAGGGTAACCACATCCTCTCTATCCATATAATGTAACATCTGTGAAAACCTAACAAACCTATAATACAAACCATTTGTTCTTTTAATTTCCCAAAAGGCTTCACTCCCATCATGGATTCCACTAGTATATGAGATAATTGGATGTTTTGTTGTCAGTGGAACTGCATTAATGACCTCAGGTTCTTTTTGTGTTGATAGAACTGTGAGAGCCATCATTCTTTTCATATTATCTTTAGATTCCTTTCCATCATCAGCTTTTTCTTTACTTTTACTCTCAGACTCAGAAATACTCTTCTCAACTGCTTTTGACTTATCAGCTTTACTCTTTTTCCTTGCTTTCATCTTCAACACTCTACCAGTTCTCTTTTTACCAATACCAGAAGTCTACTTCTCCTCTTCCTTCACAACTTTTTCTTTTACATTTTCTTTTTGCACATTAACTTTTTCTTTCTCAACTTCAACCTCAGTCTCAGCTTTCTTAAACCTCTTTTTAATAATTTCTTTTTCCAACTCAGACCCCATTGGGATAAAACTCTCACTTTCTCTTTTAGCCCTTTCATACCTCTTTTGAATTTCTTCATCTGAGTATTTCTTTAACTGCACAAGCTTCCAACCCTTCATATTCTTCAAGTAATACTCCTGAAATTTTCTGATTTGCTTGACAGTTGGAGGTTTGAGCATCTTTTTCTTCTGTCTCTCAGCAAGAAACCATTTCCTTCTTTTAGCAGTGAATTTCTTTAACCATTTATTTCTTCCTTCTTCAGTAAAGGTTTCTTGTATTTTCTCCTTGACTTGCTTCATCAATTCCACATCAGCTTCACGTCTTATTTTCTCCTCATCCCAAGCATCCAACACAGCTTTTGTTTTTGCCTCATCCTCAGCATGCTTCTTTTGTCTTTCAAGCTCTGCAAGATTTTCTTCCTCATACTGATCAGCCAACTTCTTTGCAGCTTCTTTATCATACCTTTCTTGAAGATGTTTTGGCCAGTACTCAAAAGGAACATCAGTAGAATAAGGTTCAGGCTCTTCAGTCATGATCCCTTTGCCTTTCCCAGTATATGTATGAGCTTGAGTGGGTCTCTTGCTTGGAATTGGTTCTCTGATTGTAACACCTTTAACAGAAACTCTTGGAGGTGGTGGTGTAGCAGTAGGTTGTGGTTGTAGTTGTGCAGGTGTTGGTTTTGGTTTAGGTGATTTTGTTTTGGATGGTTGTGATTGTTTCAACTGGATTATTGCTTCTGCTAAGCTTATCTCATCATCCAATTCAGCAGTAGTTTCTTTAGCACTAGCAGCAGAATGCTCTGATATAGCAGCAGAATCAACTTTAGCTATCTTTTCAACACTTTCACCAGCAGTAGAAACTTGCTCTGTCTCAGCAGCAGCTTCATTTTCACTAGCAATAGAAAGAGTTATACTACCAGTTTTATGAATTTCCTCAGCAGTAAACTCAACATGAGCATCCTTTCCACTCTCACCAGCAACAGATTCAAGAACCACTTCATTACCTGATTTGTCTTTAACCACAAACTCATCTACATTATTACTAGAATCCATATCCACATCAGCAATTCCTTCATCATGAACAACACTATCAACATTTGGTTCAACCTCCCCTGAAGTATTTGTCTCTTTCCTCCCCTGTTTGGGAGCATCCTCCCCCAAACTTATGTCTTCAGAAGAGCTGATCCTTTGTGCTTGTCCAACCTTCTTCAATCTTTTGAATACCCTGGTTCTTGACCTCTGTTGACCTTCCAAATGCCTGATCCTTAGCTTCAAACCTTTGACTTCATGTTGTAGGTCAAGAACCTGAGATTCTAACTTGGTACATTTTTCCATCAATTCCTTAACAAGTTTCATACTATCCTCACCACTTCGGCCTGTGTTACCTGGCCCGAGAGGTGGATCACTGGATTTGTCATTGTGTACATTTTGTGATGCCAATAATTCATCAATTTCATTTCTAGCCTCATCACTTCGACCTGTGTGACCTGGTCCGAGAGGTTAATCATAGGCATTGTCATCTTGTACATTATGGTCCATCAAATCATTAGTTTCTTATCTACCCTCATCACTTCGGGATATGTTACCTTCCCTGAGAGGTAAATCAATGGGTCCAAACTCAGTATCAAACCTGGTTTGAACACCTGAGCCCCCCATGTTTGCCATTTGGCTGGGGTTACCATCCTCTGTTTCTGGTTCAACAGAACCTTCCACAGTAGATGTTGCCATGGTTGAGGTCATACTTATGTTAACACTATCCTGCCCAGCTACTAAGCCAGAAGCAGTAGTGTTAGCATCTCCCATCATGTCACCTACATCACCAGTGACAGCCTCATCTGCATCCATCCTAACACTGGCCTGAGGTTGCTCAGTGTTCTTATTTAGTGAATTCCTAGGTGATTGGGTTTTTGAGGTTGTTCAGATGATTGTTCAAAGGTAGGTGTGGGATGGGTAGCTGTTGTGATTTCAGCACCTTCACCCTGAGTAGCAGCCAATTGCAACATATGTGCGAACAATGGAGTAACATTTCTAGAGAAACCTTGACCATTCTTTTTCAAATAAGAAAACAATTTCTTTTTAAGCACAGGGCAGTCAAATGTATTTTTATGTACCTTAGGTTCTGAAAATTGATTATTCAAAATTAGTTGAAAAAACCTTGGGTAAATGTAATATTATCCAGAAACATTCTTTTTCAGACCATCCATTATCATAGCCGAAAAATTAAATGGTTGTCCTTTGGCCAGACAAATCAAAGCAGATGCTTGAGTTGTACTGAATTTATTCCAACCAATAGTTTTAGGACTGAGACAATGGAGAATGGTATGAAGTAAAAATTTCCATTGTGGACAGAGAAGACCTTTGTAAAACTTTAAAGCATTTGTTTTCTTCTCATATCCCATGGTTTCAAGTTCTTGAAAAATGATAGAATTTTCAAGGCAAGTTATTTTCTCATCATCTGAAAAGTGAAGAGCTTCTCTTACAGATGATTCAAAGATAACTATCCTTTGGCCATCTACCTCAGCCCTTAAATATTCTTCCCCATTTTTAGTTTTGATCTTAACAGTAGACCAAAACTGTTTCATGTGGGAAATGTATATAGTTGGGTTTGCTGTTAATGCATACCTTATGTGAGTAGCATTAAGAAAGTCTATTGCTTCAGCAAAACCATCAGCTTCTTGGGTCTTTTCAAGAAACGCAACCTGATTGTGGTTATCGGAGAATGTTCTTGCCGTCATAGTGAAATTAGGGTTTTGATTTTGGGGGTTTTGGAATTAGATGATAAAAAGTATGTTAGGGTTTGAATGAGAGTGAATTTTGGGCGCACAAAGTCAATTATGAGATTCAATTAAGTTGTTATACCATTTGGATCTAATTAGGGTTTTATTGGCGCCAAATTTACAAAACCAACCCTACACTTTCAAACCAAGCAGCAGAATCCCAAAAGTTTCCAAGCGAGCAGCAGAACCCCAGCAGTAGGAAGTTTTGCTTAGCAGCAGAAACTTTGTAGCTAGCAGTAGAATGTCTGCTGATCTTTCCAAACACCTTTTGCTCATCCAATAAGCAATCCCCTTTGACTTATCCTGCAAGAGATTAGTCCAAAATCACAAAAATACAGGAAAGAATATACCACAATAATCACAATCCAATATGTTTATAACTAGCATTTGAATTAACAACTAGCACAGCTAAATATAACTAATAGCAAGCCAACCATACATTATAGCAAACATAGAAACAACATATTGATTAATAACAATACAAACCCTTACAAAACATTACAAAAACACAAAGAGATAAGAATTTTCAAAGATTGATCATTCCAAAACTAGCAATTAAAAATTGAAATCTACCCACATCAAAACCTTTTGTGAGCAAATCTGCAACATTATTGTCAGTATGGATTTTAACAATGTGAATTAATTTCTTTTCAAAAGAATCTCTTATAAAGTGATGTCTTATCTAAATATGTTTTGTTTTTGAATGAAAAACAGGATTTTTAATAATACACATTGTACTGTTATTATCAATGTAAATTTTGGTGTTCATAAAGTTGTACCCATAATCCAGCAATTGATTCTGAATCCAGAGCACTTGTCCACAGCAACTAGAAGCAGCCACATACTCAGCTTCAGTTGTTGAATTAGCCACCACAGTCTATTTCTTGCATTGCCAAGAGATCAACCTATGTCCAAGAAATTGGCAACCTCCAGTAGTTTATTTTTTGTCCAAACTTGCTCCAGCATAATCACTATCTGAGTATGCCACCAGATCAAAAGGTGAATCTTTAGGATACCAAAGGCCCAACCTAGGTTGACTTCTCAAGTACCTAAAAATCCTCTTCACAGCATTCAAGTGAGAAACTTTAGGGGTCACTTGAAATCTGGCACAAGCACACACAACAAACATAATGTCTGGCCTTGAAGCAGTTAGATACATCAAAGATCCAATCATGGATCTATACAAATGCACATCAACCTCTTCCCCATCTTCATCCTTGATCAGAGGCTTGTTGGACTCCATGGTTGTCTTTGCTGGTTTCACATCAGAAAAGCCAAATTTCTTCAAAATATCAGCCACATACTTGTCTTGGCTGATGAAAATCCCATCTTCTTTTTGCTTAACTTGAAGCCCCAGAAAGAAATTGAGTTCCCCCATAGAACTCATCTGAAATCTGCTATGCATGAGCTTCTCAAATTCCTCACATAACACCTTGTTTGTAGACCCAAAAATGATATCATCCACATATACTTGTACTAATAAGATATCCTTTTTGTCTTTCTTGATGAACAAAGTCTTGTCAATAGTTCCCCTGCTAAAACCATTGGTTAACAAATACTTTGATAAGGTGTCATACCAAGCTCTAGGAGCTTGATGTAAACCATACAATGCTTTCTCCACCTTGTAAACCCTATCAGGATAATTAGGGTCTTCAAAACCAGGTGGTTGGGTGACATATACTTCCTCATCAATTGTCCCATATAAGAAATCACTCTTCACATCCATTTGATACACAGTGAAGTTCTTGAATGAAGCAAATGCCAAGAATAGTCTGATAGCCTCTACCCTTGCTACAGGTGCAAATACTTCATCATAATCAATTCCCTCTTCCTGAGTGTATCCTTGAGCCACCAATCTTGCTTTGTTTCTGATCACTATTCCTCTTTCATCTCTTTTTCATCTGAACACCCATTTAGTACCAATTGCCCTTTTTCCAGAAGGCAAATCAACCAATGTCCAAACCTCTTGAAGCTTGAACTGCAACAACTCCTCTTGCATAGCTTCTACCTAACTTTCATCTTGCAATGCTTTGTAGGCATTCTTGGGTTCTATTTGTGACAAGAAACAAGCAAACATACAATTCTGTAAATCCTTGTGGCTATTTCTCTGATGAAGAGTTTGAGCAAATAACCCTTGATCAAACAAATCTCTGAAACCTTTTGTTTTACTCCTTGTTTGAACAGCAGAATGAACATCACCAATAATTTGCTCCTTTGGATGATCCTTGTGGATTCTGGTGGTTGGAATAGGACTGACTGGAATTTCATTCTCCATGTTGTTTAAGTCAGCCTCTGCACCAAACCCATCCAGAACTTCATCATCAGTATCTTCATAAATGTGAACTAAACCAGGTATATCAGGGTCACTTGGATAGTTAACATCATCAGAGGATCTTCCAACTTCATCAGCAGTAGAAACTTGGGGTGCAGCAGTAGGATCAAAAGGCTTAGCAGTTGTTACTACTGCTAGTCTTGTTCTGCACTCCAACACTTTGTGGTTCTTCATTAACCACCTTTTTACCATCAGAAGGTTTATCCCCACCTTCTACATCTTTGTGAACAGCATCATCTTGTGAACTCTTGCCCTCTTTCTCTTTGGGTGTGAAAATTTGATCAAGCTTCCACTTCTCAATTAAGACAAACTCCTTAGCAGATTCATTCTCCTTGGCTTGTGTACCTGCATTGGAATTATCTTGTGTACCTGCAGACTTGTTAGTTGTACCTGCATTCACTGGCTCATAATTCATACTTTTGGTTAATGAATCAATGTCAAACAGCCATTCAGGTCCACTTCCTGCAACATTAGATGTAGTTTCACTAAACCTAACATGCAGGTTTTCTTCTACATGCCTAGTTCTTTTGTTAAATACCCTAAAAGCCTTACTATTTGTAGAGTATCCAACAAAGAAACCTTGGTCTGCCTTCTCATCAAACTTGCCTAGGTTATCAATGGTATTTAAGATAGTAACAGGACACCCAAATGGTTTCAAGAAATCTATCATAGGTTTCCTACCATGCAACAATTCATAAGGGGTCTTGTTAACTGCTTCAGCCCAAAAAGTAGTGGGTAATTTTGACTCAGACAACATAGTCCTAGCAGCCTCAATTAATGTCCTATTCCTCCTCTCAGCAACACCATTTTGTTGAGGAGTTCTAGCCACACTAAATTGTCTTAAAATACCTTTTTCAACACAGAACTGATTCATCACACTATTCTTAAACTCAGTTCCATTGTCACATCTGATTACCTTAACTTTGTGATTAACTAGGTTTTCTACTCTTGTTATGAAAGCCTTAAGGATACCAGAAGTCTCATCCTTAGTTGCTAGAAAGAAAACCCAAGTAAATCTACTATAGTCATCTGTGACAACTAGGCAATACATTTTCTTATTCAAACTTTTCACATAAGTTGGCCCAAACAGATCCATATGCAACATGTATAAGGGCTCAGAAATATAGTTCACTACTTTGGACTTACAAGAAGCTCTGTGTTGCTTTCCCATCTGACAAACAACACAGGTTTCAGGATTTTCAAAAACTTTTGAAGGTAAACCTCTCACAAGATTTGCCTTAACCAATTTGTTTATTGTTTTGAAATTTAGATGGCCAAGCCTTCTATGCCAAAGTTTGGATTCATCAATTGTGGCCTTAGCAAACAGACAAGTTAAATCTCTTTTGGGAATGATGTTCTTTATGTCCACACTCTATATATTGTCTGTTCTAGGGACTCTAAGTAGCACTAATTTATCATCAGGCAACTTATAGTCAGGAGATAAGACAAGACACTCAGTGTCTGTAAAAAGAACAAAATTCTTTTTGTCACACATTTGTGAGACACTAAAAAGATTGAACTTAAGCCCATCTACCAAGTACACTTTTTCAAAATCCAAACTTGTTCTAATAGTACCTTTACCAACTATCTTTCCACCTTTAGGATCATTACCAAAAGCAACATAGCCACC